>JBBPDA010000126.1:1262788-1291923 GCA_037974385.1 Arnoldichthys spilopterus | reverse complement strand
GTAGAGTTAAGGTAGACCTGAGCTGGTTTTAGGTAGATGAAGTAGAGTTAAGGTAGACCTGAGCTGGTTTTAGGTAGATAAAGTAGAGTTAAGGTAGACCTGAGCTGGTTTTAGGTAGATGAAGTAGAGTTAAGGTAGACCTGAGCTGGTTTTAGGTAGGTAAAGTTGAGTTAAGGTAGACCTGAGCTGGGTTTAGGTAAAGTTGTGTTGAGAGAGAGCGAAGATGAGCTGAGAAAGTTAAGTTGAAAGAGAGTGGAGATAAAGTTGAGTTTAGACAGAGCTGACCTGAGATAAGGTTGAGTTGGGATGACAGCTCATGTCAAAGCTGACATGAGCTGTGGTAAAATGCTTCAGATTTAGCTGAAATCATTTTAAAATAAAATTTTAGATTTGAACAGAATTTAAGATGATTTCAGATAAAGTTCAGGTGAGATAAACTGTTAGCTGGCATGAGTTGATATTCAGTTCTGTTGTGCATGACTCATTACAAAATGAAATTTAGGAAGCTGGGATTTTTATTTGTGTGTTTTGAATAATGTTATATCCATCTTTCCAATCCTGGTAAAAATACTGTATTATTCTGGTGACCTCAGGCTGTGGTCATCATCTGAATGGTACGTGACTATAGACCACATGGTACATGCTCTCTGATATATTCATCACCTGGACAAGAGACTCATGCCAAACATCAGGTTCGGAAACACACAGAGCAGAAACACAATCCATGGAAAACAGAGATGTTCTGAAAACAGACAGTTATGTATATTCTGACATAGACGTAAATGCATAAATTCATTGTTTACAGGTGAGGAGCTTGAAAAGTAGTCCAGGAAGCAAATTAGGCATGCAACAAACATGTGGCTGACTTATTTTGTGACAATTGTAATGACACCTATGGCATCAGTAATGTTCCCATAAGATTAACTGTTCAATCTACTTCCACAGCACAGCAATATACTCCTGTACATTTAATAGTAATTACTGTCTTTTTGCTGTCTATAGTAAATTACTCCCCTCATAAATTTACTGGGGTGGAGCAGATTGCAGAGAGATACAAATCCATCAAAGGTACATCGGAAGTGAATCATCATGAAGATCTTTTCATTTGGCCGTCCCAGTTTACATTTACATCCGGCTTTGATTCATAAATCTTTCACCTCTTCTTCATCTTTGCGATATTTGATCAGAAACAGCCAGTGCCTTTAATTACAATATTAATCCTTCTTTAAACAAGTGAAGTGCACATGGTAATTTCACTTCCCAGCAGGGCTTGTCACCTGTCCAAACTGCCAAAACTCACAATACCTGATTTAATGACAATGGCATCTCTGTGCTTGATTGGCCAGCAAACTCACCTGACCTAAAACCCATAGAGAATCTATGGGGTATTTCGAAGAGGAAGATGAGACACACCAGACCCAACAATGCAGATGAGCTGGAGGCCGCTATCAAAGCATCCATAACACCTCAGCAGGGCCACAGGCTGATTGGCTCCAAGCCACGCTGCATTGATGCAGGTATTCATGCAAAATGAACGCTGACCAAGTATTCAGTACATACATGGATGTATTTTAAGTAGGCCAACATTTCTGTATTATAAATAATTTTTTATGATCTCATGTAATATTCTAATGTTCTGAGATACTGAATTTGGGGATTCATTAGCTATAGGCCATAATCAAATGAATAAAAGGAAATTAAAGCTTGAAATATATCACTCTGTGTGTAATGAAGCTATATAATATATAAGATTCACACTAAATAAATAGAATTTAAGTAGTGTTTCTTGAATTCTGTGAACTTTTAAATCTTATTTGAACTCATTCCCAACTTTGTTGAGTGTGTTGCAGCTGTCAAATTCTAAATTTGTGTATATTTAAAAAAATGTAATTCATTAAAAAAAACTTTTCTTTGTACTTTTGTCAAGGTTCAAAGTAAAGGTTCACATTAATTAACATGTCACAGATAACGTATCACATTTGTTTAAATTGCATTTTGGAAAACCTTTTTGGTTTTCTATATATTTATTGTAATAACAGTTGTAATGTCACCCTCCTTTGAAGTCTGGAGCCTTTTATTGTATAAAAGTTGGTGAAATGTTTGCTGAAACATGTTGAAAAATCAACACTATCCATGGGTTGTACTTATTGTTCAAACAACTGCTGGCCGTTGAAAGCAAACAGACATGGCTTGAACAATATACAAGTTAACAAATGCTTTTCACTTACTGTACAATCACTTTATACATATTTAATGACAATGAAAGGGTTACTACTGAAGGGAGGAGTTTGATCACACTATTTAATGGTGGATTAGCATCTTTTCTGGCATTGTGTGGGTGACACACGTTTCTGTTTCAGACAGATTGTTGCAGAAAAGCAATTTTTTCATCGTTTTTCAGTAATTAAAATACAAATTAGGTTAGCACGAAGTTGCATTTTTAACATTTAGTATTTGGTAAGTTATTTGCATGCTCTGCTGAAAAAGAAGCGACATTGTGTGAGATTGGAGTGGAGAGGCAGCCGCTACAAGGGAAGTGTCAGTAACACATCACTTATTGTAAGTTATGTTTTCCATTTCAACTTATTGCTTTAACATGCGTTGATACACACATGTGTGTATATTTGAAAAAGAACAATTATTCATTGTATTTTCTTTATTTATCAGAGTATTCATTTATGTGTGTGTGTGTGTGTGTGTGTGTGTGTGTGTGTGTGTGTGTGTGTGTGTGTGTGTGTATGATATTTATTGGCGTCATCATCTATTGCATGTTGTTTTCCATTTAAAGATATTGCTCTACTACGTAATCTAGCTTCACGAAGTTAGAAATCTAGCGTAACACACACACACACACACACACATCACACATTTATATATGCACATAAATCATATTCACTGGTTTCATTACTTTTGTTAAGAAAATTAAAGTCAGTTCTAATTATTGTTTGATAAATTAATCATCAAATAATTTGACAAATAATCTGATACAACTGATAAATAATAAAAATAAAATGACATCTCATTGGTCAAGGTTGTTTGTTGTTTTTAAAGCGTCTTTGTATGTATTAAGTGCATTAAGTTATTTGTCATTACACACACATACATACACACACATATATATATATATATATATATATAGATAGATAGATAGATAGATAGATAGACAGACAGACAGACAGACAGATAGATAGATAGATAAATTAATACTCTGATAAATAAAGAGAATACAATGAATAATTGTTCTTTTTCTAGCACAACACACAATATTGTGTAATTACTCGATTTCTTTCAACGTATTTCTGTTTAAAAGTCATGTTTTTCATATGTATCACAAATACACACACAGAGAGACACAGACACACCTTCATACAAAAATAAATAATTTAAACTCCATAACTGCGTAGGGGGTTCTGCCAGATTCACCCCAGCACCCCCCACCCCCCACCCCCACCCCCCTCCTCCTCCTTTAGTCGATCCGGAGCCGGTAAAAAGGTGAGAGGCGCTTAAAGCCTCCGCGCTCTAACGCGTGTAATAGCGGCTTAATGACACAGGCCGTGGGAGCGGGGAGGCTGCTATGACGCCCTGCTGCCAAAGGGGGCGCTCTGCGGGCAGTAAACAGGGTCGCGGCGGCGGCGGCGCTACTGTAATCTCCATTTTGAATGTTTTTATGGCAAAGTTAGCGCCTGTTCGCTGGAGGCAGTGAGTGACACAAAACGGTGACTTTCTAAATCACCGGGCCGCTTTGCATGTCAGGAAGTCAACGCGAGCCCGTTTGTATGAAATCCGAGTCGGATGTTTGAGCGGAGCCTCAAACTTCAGCGCGCTGGTTGAGAGGAGCTCGCCGCTGCGACTTTGACAGACTCGCTCTCGCTCTGTGGAGGAGGAGGAAAAGTGTTTTGGTCTCGCCAGCGGCTAAGCGGCCGAAACAAGCTGCAAAACAAAAACAATGCCAGATGGTGATGCCGCGGTTCATTTCTGCACTTTAAAGACCGAGTGGTAGGTATATTTTACGACTAGTTTAACTAGTTAGTAACCAGTCCGTTGGGAAGAAACTCGCACTTGGGCGAATTATTTCCTCTGACAGAAATCGCTGCCCGACCCGTTAGCCTGCTGGCTAGCGCGCTAGCAAACCTGCATTGCGTTGGCAGTGACAGGACGCTGTTGTGGGGAGTTTAACGGGCTTTTAAAGTCACTTACATCAAAACCTGATTTTTTTGCACCCGTGTACAACATAGCACTCGCATTTTGGCTTGAATTTCTGCACACGTCCCCGTGTGCAGTAAGCCGCGGCTCTAAATATAGGCCTCTCTGTGTGTCCGCTGCCTAGTACGCTAAGCTAGTTTAGCTAACGTCAGCCCCGTCAGTGCTGCCCAGTCCCGCTGCTCGGACAGGCTCTGCGCATTTTGGCGCTGTTCCCGCCCTGTTTCTCCTAGTCGGCGGTCGAGCAGCGCCTTCAATAAAGTTAAAATGGACTTTTTTGAGAGAAAAGGCACTGAGCTGCGCAGTGTAGTGCAGTGTTTGGACACAGTGAAGTGCTGCCAGGCCAGAGCAAGAGCGCCAGATCGGAGGGCTTCAGCTCAGCCACAGTTCGTGCAGTTTAACATCAACGAAAGTAGAAAGATTGTCAACAGTAGTTTATTCCCCGTAGTAAACACCGAGCATGTGTAAATTCATCGGTTTTATTTCAGCGTCACGCGTTCACCACGTGCTGTTAGATATCGCCGTTACTTTTAATCGGGTTTACATTGTTTATTCATAATATCAGGTGTAAAATGGGAATAAAAGTTTATATTTTGTAGGTTGAGTATTTAATGGCTGTGGATCATGCATGTGCCTTGTACTTTATTGTTGTTGTTGCATTATTATTGTTATTATTATTACTATGTTATTATTATTATTATTGTTATTGTTATTATCACTATGTTGTTGTTGTTATTATTGTTGTTGTTATTATTGCACTTTTCATTTAGAGAATATGCCTCTTTTGCATAAATGATACAATAAAACAGGATAAAATATTTAATTTTAAAAAATAAAGGTAAGAGAAATGTATTACACAATACAAATGTTATAATAATATTATTAATATATTTACATAATTATTATGTAATATGGCTGTTTCTCACATGTTTAATTGCACTGATTTTGATAAACCTGTTGCTTTTTTTCACTACTTTTGTATATATTGGGCAAAGCAAAAATTCTGATCTGAATAAAGTCTAGAAGCTTGTAACATTTTAACTTTACATTCAAGGAGAAAGTCTATAAACTACATATCTCGGCTATGTGTGGAAGAACAGAACATATGAATACAGTTTATGTGGTACACCAAGCACATATCAAAAACATTTTCAGTAAATGATGCAAAACATCACAGTATCATTTGGAAACATCTCAAAATATGTTTTTTTAATAAGTCCCCCCCTGTGTTCCTCTACAGCATAGAGAGATGGATCAAGGAGGTCTGAAGAATGGTGTGAAGAGAGATGAGCGTCTAATTACCCTGAATTACATCGACAGCCCAGCTGAGGGACTTTTGCATAACGGCGCACGCAGCACCATGTCCGTGGCCCCCACTTCTCTAGTCCCTCCACCCAGCCCATTGATGCAGCCCGTGTCTGGTGACCTTCCCAACGGACTCAGCAGCTCCCCCACTCCAGAGGAGCTCATCACGACATTACCCTCCACGCTGGACCTCTTTTTGGAGGATCCGGATATGAAAACGGTCGGGAAGGACCTTAGGTCTCAGCAGGCCTTCCAGCAGCAGTCCTCTCTGGGACTCTACAGTTTGGGGGACAACTTCTCACGGCTGGAGGCCAGCATTGCAGATCTCAACAGCTCCTCACCATCTGTGGACTCCCTAATTGGAGGAGTGGATCCGAGCCTTTTCCCACTGAAACATGAGGACTTCTCACCTATAGGCAAAGGGGACATAGACCTGGAGTCTGATCCCTTTGGGTCTATCGGGAAAGAGGTGGATTCGAGTAACCCAAAATTGTTCAGCGAGAACACCCTGGATCTCCTGCAAGAGTTTGATCTGACGGGGTCACCTTCGGATTTCTATGTGGGAGATGATGAGTTCCCTCCATTGGGTGAGGACTCTCTTCTGGGGGTTATCGGTCCGGAGCGGGACTCAAAGCCCGTGGTTACGTTGAGCATCACAAACAGCACTAACAGCACCAACGACGTTAGCAGCAAGCTCAGTGTCAGCACTGCAACCAGCAGCACTTCCCCCGGTGCTCCCACCCCGAGCCCTGTATCTGCAGTTAAGTTGGACAAGGAGCCTCTAATCCAGTTGTGCACTCAAGGGGTGATCAAGCAAGAGAATACAAGTGGGCGGAGTTTATGTCAAATGGCCGGGTCAGACCTTGGTGCCACGCCCATCTCCATCTGTGGTGTCAGCACCTCCAGTGGGCAAAGCTACCACTTCGGAGGCCCCGGCTCCGCAGCCACCCTCAGCATCCAGCAGAAAGATCAGAAGCCAATTTTTAACGTGTACGCCTCACAGACCACCCCTGCGGACGGCTGGGGGAGGAGTCTTGGGATACAGCAGAGGGCCACTGATAGCTTTATGAACACCCAGAGCTTTGCAGCCAGCTATGCCAGGTAGGGGAAGATGAAAGTTACATTCACTTACATGCCCTGTGCCTTACTGATGTTGCAGTTTTAATAGGTTTTAATAAACAAGCTCAACAAGAGAAAAAGAAATCGAGTAGTTCGATCAGATAATGCCAGTACACAGATAAAAACAGGACCAAGCCGATCACAAATGATGGCAGATGTGGTAGATGCTAGACAAATGAAAAATGCTGCGCATTTCCTCCACATGCACAGCCAGGAAATAATAGGTCATGCAACAGACAAAACCCAGGCCCTGATGCAAACTAACACTGCCAACTGCATTAACCATACAAGCCCTTTGGCCCTTCGCTTTTCGAAGCGAAGGGGCAGACAGTCTGACTCTTTCTGTCAAACAGCAGACATGTGTTTGCTCTGTTAAGATGATCCTGCTTTCTCTAGTCTACAGACACATCACTTATCACCTGGTACAGTAACAAACCGAATATACCGTTACCTGCAAACTCACAGCTGAGAAAAGGGGAATCTGCCGTTACTGAATATTTTATACTGCAGTGAGGAACCGTTGAGGAGACTTTGGGATGATTAAGAGTTATGTAACTGATGCGTGGCTGAATCATTTAGTCTAAGCAAGACAATGCTCAGTGGCCTAACTGCCTCCCCAAGACGTCCTTTCTGAACCAAGTCTTTGTTTTGTTCGAAGAAGAAAAAAAAAATAAGCACAAACACACTGAATGCATCGTTTATTTTAGTGAAATAGTACTTGCAGCCGCGACAAGGAAGTATCTGTGTTGCTGCCAGGCCATTTGTGACACGCCCTCTTTCTACATTACGCTGAAAATAAACATGAAAGCAGCTCTATAAGAGTGCAGACCAGGAAGGAGACCAGGTTTTGTAACCGTGCCAACGGGGAAATGAATAGGAAAAAACACTGACCGTTTCACTAATGACGCCACAGAAACTTATTCAGGGATATTAATATGGGTCAAGTCCTGTTTAATTCTCACGCTGCTGATGGCAGTCAGTCTAATTTCCCCTTTAAACTCTGATGCACATAGCATTGCACAATTTTGTATGCATGATTACCACATTGCAGAAACCTGCAGTGGGCTTTTGTTCAACGCCCACTCAAAGTGGCAAAAAAAACTGCAGCACTCTTGTTCTTAGCTGTGCTAATCTGAAGTCTCCTTTGGGCGAGATCTGAATCAGGACTAGCTTTAGGAAGCAACTGAAATTGGTCCAGTCTAACCCTTCCACCATGATGGGGTATAAAATATTTTGTGGTCTGATGTGTAGACCAGTTATGTAATTGTAGCAATCAGTAGCATAAGGAAAATGTGTTTTGGGCCTTTATTGGAGTTTTTGTGCCTTGCTGTGTCATAGAGTGTTTAAACTGTTCAGTGCTGCTTTCAGAGAGTCATTGCTTCAGTCGCATCACAACCTCAGGAGTTAACTCTAGGCATTGTTGATCATTAATAACCATGTAAGTAATTGTGGTCAACAGTGTAGTAGTTGCGTTTCCATTCATTACATGCAGCAAGTGCAAACCTAATGTGGCAAAATTGGCAGATGACAGATACAGCTGGAATAAATTCATCAAATAAACAAACATTACAAACATTCCCTCTACATGTGTTACAGCACCAAGTTAGAAGTTTTCTTAGAACCCAAATCATGTCAACAAATGTGTTTTTACCTTAATTCGTTTTCTTTCCATTTTTCGCCTGAGCCCAAGTGATGAAAATGCACCCAGATCAGTTTGTGAGCTAAGTGTATGATTGTGAAAGCTGGCATTTCTGTGAACTAGATGGGCCTAGTTAACTGTTAAGTCTCACACTTACCATCAACCATAACGGTGATGCAGTGGTTAGCACTGTCGCCTCACAGTGAGAATGTCTTGGGTTCGTTGGGTTGAGTTTGCAAGCTCTCCTTGTATTCGCGTGGGTTTCCACCGGGTTCTCCGGTTTCCTCCCACAGTCCAAACGCTACAGTAGGTTGATTGGATGCTCTAAATTGCCCGTAGGTGTGAATGTGTATGTGAATGGTTGTCTGTCTTTGTGTTGCCCTGCGATTGGTTGGCCTCCTGTCCTGGGTGTACCCTGCCTTAGGCCTGCAGTCAGCTGGGATTGGCTCCAGCTTCCCCGCGACCCGGAAACGGAAGAAGCGGTTTAGAAAATGGATGGATGGATGGATGGAAGCTCAGAAAAGAAGATTTTTTAATACATAATGATTTATATGTGACGAATTGTATGTGCTTACTTCTGTGCATAAGTAAACAATCCCTGCCAGGTTTTTGCCATTATTTCAAAATGAAATATATGGCGAGATGAGAATACCTTTCGACACCGAACGTTTAAGTCATTGAGTTCTGAATTGTTGTGGAGGGAACTTGGGCAGCTTTTAAAGAACTGTTCATCCTGAAAGTGCATTATACGGTCAGAATAGCCAGCAATTTAGGGGGGGGGGGACCACTGTCTGGTAGTGGCTAACAGCCAGCAGCAACAGATGGTGAAACAGAAGAAAGGGATCATCTTAAGTTTTCATGTGGGCTCGATTATCTGGCCTTTGTGGTGTGCAGGTTTTGAGTGGGAGTCAGGTTTAGCTTTGTTTAGCCCTTTTTTTTTCTTCTTGCTGGTGAGGCGCGACCTGCGTGACATTTAACGTTACACTGGTCTGTATGCACGCTCTGCGGTTAACAGGGTTGGCGCCGGGTCATGGCTGCCACTTTGCTCTCACGCAAACACACCCCAATCACAGCTCGACTGGTTTTACATGTGCGCGTGTGTGCGTGTGCACTCCCCGGTATTGCTGCTGTTTCCTCTTCAGTCTGTCTGTCTGTCTCAGTCAGAAGCAAGCTGCGCGTAGGCACCTACTCATAGTAATGTGTGACTCAAGGTGGCCAGAGCCTGTCCATGATTTTCACACAGATGTGAAGAAGTAGCTTGTTTTTTTATTTCCCCAGAGTCTCTAAACCCCCCCCCCCCCCCCCCCCCTCTTTCATTTGCTCCTCTGCCAAGCACACGCCCACAAAATTATTTTTAACATTGTCCAACCAGTTTCTGAATTAAAGAACTTTGGCCTAGGTAAAGTAAAGGAGAGCTTTCTAGTCAAGATGGCTCATTTCAAAAATGCGAGTCACGTTTTTCATGAAGGACTGATCATTTTGTGCGCTTGCAGAGTTGGTAAATATTGGAAAACATGAACACATTCCAGGCAACACACACACACACAGCTTTTTTTATGCAGATCAACTGAATCATGTCACAAATTGGCAATAAAGAAGGCTATATGATCATTTCTGTGTAATTATTATAGCAGTTTCGGTGACTGAAAGGGGCCCATCTGTTCCTGTCGTTTCATATCTTTATAAACGCCTCAATTATTTTATAACTTCAATATCACCAGGAAATTCTACAAACGCCTGTCACACTTTATAATTTGGTGGCTATTTTGGACATTCATGGAGAGTTTTGTGCAGGACACTCACAGCCTTGTTCAAGTCCACATGAACGGAGGAATCATTAGCTCGACTGACCCTGAGCAGCAAAGCCCACCGAGAAATGTGCTAACTAGACCGTAATGCTGCAAAAATCCGTCTCATTGGTGGGGTTCCAGAAGGGTAGGAAGTAATAGTTTTTGCCTTCACAGACTGAACTCCAGCATTTATACACAAAGGGGGTCAAAATACAGAAGCACCGTTTATTACTACTGAATATTGATTGAAATATTGAATAAAGTATTTCTAAAAGGCTGGAAACAAACACAAGTGCACCTGAAATTGCAGTTACTATCTTTCATTTAGTTGTAATTGCAGCATTACATACAGGTACATAGAGCTTAACTGATACTGAACATCAGATAATATCAATACTGAGATATATTTATGATCAGTATGTTTTAGGGGTGTAAATCATGAGTTTCGTCACAATTCAAGCCAATCCGATTGTTAGCCAAAGATCTGATACGTTTTCTATACCTCACAATTTGCAGAAATGCAATGTGTTGATTGGGTTTGATTTTGGGGTCTGCAGTCAGTATGAAATATAATGAAATTTCACACAATTTGCTATATTTTCATGAATTTACACATGCTACTAAATTATAATGTGAACATCAATTACAGCAGCGTAGTCATAACAGTACAAAACACTGGAGACAGTACAATCGATTTTTGTATAGGTTACATCGATACATCGGATGGTGTGCTATTTTGTTCAATGCATCGATACAGATCGATTCATTTTAACACCCCTAGTATTTTCTTCATATTGCAATCGAAATTAGGGAACAGAACATAAAAATAAACATAATAAGTTGGGGGGTGGGGGGATGGGGGTGTCGATTCCCAGATGCATCGCGATGTGGACATGGGCAATTCTGAAACGATTCACAAATGTCAAAAAATGATTTTCTACGTTAACTGATAATGTAATATTAATGAAACCCAAGAGGTGGAACTTGGAAGACTGGTGGTGCAGTGGCTGGACAGTCCATGGTGACCGGCACCCTCTGCATTCAAAGCTAGTGTATGGAAGCATTCGGGCTTCTGTGAAGTGAAAGGGAAAAAGGACCTAGACAAGAAATACAGTGTCAAACTAAAATTAAACATTTAAAAAAAAAACACAACACTTCCACCCAGAGGAGGACGAAAACCAGAGGACCGTTGAACAAGCAACGCCAAAGCTTCCACAAAACCTTGCAACGTGAATTACAAACTCTGTCGCATCTTTTAATGACAATATTTGCGATTTTCTGTTGTTGGGAACCAGGGCTTTCACGCTGTGTTGTGCACTTGGATAATGAGATACAACGTGCCATCTCAAAGATATTTTACTAACACCGCTATCTCCACAGTCTACAACGAGACCAAAACCCATCATAGTTTTATCGTCGCATCGCAGCCCTGGGAATCATAATCGAATCCAGTCGTTAAGTGTCTAGAGATTCCCAGCCCTAATAATTAGTAAATGCTGTAAAGTGCTAATTTAACCCTTTGTCTTAATTTAGTAATTTTACATAATGTTGTATCCAATCATAACCAAGTATTTGTCACCATCACAGCACACAGTGCACAAAATGTGGCCTCTGCATTGAACCTCTCCATGTAGGAACAGTGAACAAGAATTTAGTTTTACCTTAAGGATTTTATATCATCTTTGTTTATCAGTTTAATCAATATATTGTAGCTGCTTATGACAGATTGATTTGTGAAATGTTGTCAAACTTGGCTCTGGGCGGCTTAGCACTGTCGTTATTCCAGCTGTGTGTTGCTGATGGAAGAGAAAAGAATATGTTTAGCTGTAATAAGCAATATTTCTTTATTTGACTGTATTCTAATGTCCAGATCAGCATGTAAATATCAAGAGTTCCATCACGATTCGATTCGATTTAGCCAACGATCTGATACGTTTTTACCCTAGATTAATGCGATGCAGTTGATTAGTTTCGACACAATCTGCTACATTTTCCTGATCTCACACATGCAAACAAATCATAATGTGAACATCGTATTATCAAAGGTCAAATACAGCAGTGTAGTCATCAGCAAAAGCAGCTTCTCAGTACAAAACACTGCTCACAGTAAAATCGATTTTTTTTTGTTGCGATTCTTCATTTTTAGGATAATTCACATATTTTCTTCAAGAAAAGTGGATTATAGACAACGGAAGCAGAATGTCATTTAACTCCCAACATCAATCCCAACCGTCCGTCTTCTGCATTATACTGTTTTACATTTCTTCTTAAATTTTAACGACTATTATAGAAAACAAGAGATCGATTGGATATATAGTTTCTGGGGTTAACATAATTTGGGAGATCTGGGGGTAAGATGACGAGGGAAAATAAACATGATAATAACAATTATAATATAAAGAGTATATTTATATATACAGAAATTTTAAATAGGATTGGGGGTCATTTCCTCTAGAAGGAGCGATCTGTAGAGTTCTTTAGATTTGTCTCAGTATAATTTGGCAGTTGTTGCAGTGTATACGAGACTCATTCTGATCATAATTCAGTAAATCTGTTCATTTGTAGACGGATTGAGAATGTAATTTTCTCCATAATGTCTGTTCATTGATTAAGTCCATCCATTCCTCTGTTGTAGGGGAGTCAGGGAGCCACCAGTGTCTAGTGATCTAGTCCAGCAGATATGGATTCCCTTAAATAGAGGCTTATTAAAATATCCTTTATGAAATACAGCAGCAATTTGGAAAGGTATTTTCACTTTAAATCTGTCATCCATTATTTTGTACATTTTTAACCAAAAGATTCTTATTACTGGAGTAAAATCGACTTTATTGGTTACATCAATACATCATGTCGTGCTATTTTGGTCGACGCATCGATACAGGTCAGCAAACAGAGTAAATATGTGTGTATGAATATGATCAGTCCACAGTGCACCAGGCTTGGATCCAAACCCATGTTCTTCTAACCAGTGTGTTAATGAAGTCTCACCATAGTCCTGACTACATACTTTTTATCTGTGTCGTGTCCCACATTAGGTCAATCTAAACAGCCTCAGATTTCAGCCGCTTTGGGTTTGTTGTTGTTGTTGTTGTTTTTGTATATATATTTCCTCCGGTGCCAAACTCGAGTCGCTCTACTTTAAATGGTTTAGGGTTTAAATAGGACGCCCGTATTCCACCCCCACGTTTCGGTACGGACGCTGTGTTTGTTTGTCAGCTGTATTTAACGTTAGGTACTTTCCTTTAGGAATGTCCTGCCTCTGGTCGTCATGAATATTTGACACATTGGCCACCCCCAGTCGTTGGCGGGGGCTTCGACCTCCCGCGTGTTTCCTTTTTTTTCTCCCCTTTTCAGGTCTGTGGTCGATTGTTGAGAAAATCTTTACAGTCAGCAGAAGTGTATAATAGATGAAGATCAGCTGAGTGGTGTAAGTGCTTTAGCGGAGAGCCATTGGCCTGACCTACTTTTCCTTCTGCTGCACAGCTGGACGGCAGCAGACCGCTTAGCGGGACAACAGGCAGCCGCTTTTTTCGGAATTGTTATACAATTACGAGGCACCTCAGCTCTGTTTCTCTCTCTCACGCTTTTCTTTCCTCTTCCCCCTCTCTCTTCCGTCTCTCTCTTTCTCGCACTCGTTTTCTATGTCTCTCTCTCTTTCTCTCTCTCTTTATTCCCCCCTGTCTTTCTCTCTCTCCCTCTCTCTCTCTCTCTTCCTCTCTCTTATCCTCTCTCTCCTGCTCTCGTTCATCTTTCATTTCCCTTTTATTTCCCTTCTATCATTTTTCTCACCTTCTCCCTCCCTCCCCTTCCCGCTGTGTGTTTGTGTGGGTGTATTTGTGTGTGTACGTGCCTACTTGTGTGTACTTGCCACGTTGGTTTGCCGAATGTTGTTTTTGGCAGAGCGCGTAACCACCGAGACGGCTGAGGGGAATACAGTATTTGTAAACGAGAGACACCCAGGAAGAATGTGTTCAGACCTGTGACGATCAGCTCGTTGCTCAGTAAAGCTGACCTACATTTCTTCGTCTAGAAAGCGATGACTCATCCGTCATAAATATTGTCACCTGTTAATAAGCCATATCATGCCATTGTGATAATACATACTGTTAACGCTATATATAACAATACGCTTTTCTGAGGACTTTCCGAGGATATCGTGAGTACCGGAGTAGCACAGACAAACCGTATGTGCACTACAAAGAGCAGAGTTGGTCAGTGTGCGAAACGAATTTTGGTTCAATAATATGCCAACGCCACATGTCAGCAAAAATAAATGTTGTTTATAGTGTTTCAACTTTTTTGAAGGATCACAATGTTTTTTGCATAATCGCCCACTCATCTGCATCTAAAATAACATGCGTTTGGTTCACATAGCGGTCATTAAACATTCGGATGGTCTTTTTGTTTGTGCATCCTCTAGGGAATCCTGCTTATATAAACAGAAACACACACACACACATTTCTGCAGTCATCATGGGTAATGTAAATACAAACCCTATATCTGGGAAAGTTGGGGTATTTTTAAAAATGTAATTAAAACAAAAATCTGAATTTTCACTACAATCCCTAAAGCCAGCAAAATATATTTTACAAGAAGCCCCCCCTCATGCTTGCTCAAAGTGCATGCCCCCACCATTAATTTTTACGCAAATTAAGTCATTCCACAGTTTGGCGACACAGGGAAGCTGCTGTTTTTGGCTTCATGGCCGATCAGCTAAAGCTTCTTGGCTCCTTTTTCCCTCCGTTGCTTTTCCCAACTAATGACTACCCTTATTCCCACCTGCTTTTGCACAGTAGCACTACATTGTCCATAATGCCTTGCTCGTAAGTAAACCACAGTTACATGTTTGTCATATAAGGTACGAGGGGGTTTTAAAAGGTTTTTAAAAAAAAATTGCAACACACTCATGGGGGTGCATCTGTTTCGAGGGCATGGGTTGACTTGCACATGAAGGTATCATTGATGTAGAGGCATTTTATAGAAGCGAATGCTTTTTCTTGGGAAGTTCGTTGTTGTTTCAGCAAGAAAATGCTAGACCTCATTCTGCATACGCTACGACAGTGTGGCATCATTCAAACAGAACTTGCTTGACTGGCTTGCCAGCAGACCAAATCTGTCCCCATTCAAAATGTATGGTGCTTCATGATGAGTAGAGTAAGGCGATGGCGATCACAGACTGATGAGCAGCTGAAGTCATGTATGAAGCAAGAAGGGGCAAAAATTCCAATTTCAAAACTACAACAGTTCGTTTCCTCAGTTCCCAAATGATTAAAAAGTTATGAAAAAGAAAGGTGATGTAAGGCAGTGGTAAACATACCTCCGCTGCAACTTTTGCTAAGCGCGTTGAAGGCATTTATTTCTGAATTTGTGTATTCTTACCAAATAGTATTAAGTGAAAACTTTGAAAATCTTTGCTTTGCAGTTTTGTCAGTTAAATAAAGGTTCAAGAGAATTAAGAGAATCATAGATTCTGGTTTTTGTTGCATTTTTAAAAATGTCCCATCTGCTGGACTGTGTGTCCAAAAGCTTGTAGTAGGGCTGCTCTGTTATGGCAAAAATCACAATCACAACTATTTTAGTCAATATTAAGATCACGATTCTTTAACATGACTCATTGACCATGTGAGAAATAGCGTTTGTTGTTCTCCTGGAAAGTGTTTCTAAACAGAATTGATTGAATTGAATGGATTTTACCTTTCCTGTTGACCGAAGGCTCCCTTTCTGTCATCTTGACTAAGGCCCTGTCCACACGTAGACGGATATTTTTACAAATATAGTAGCGATATCCGAAGCCTCACTTTGACTTCTTTGTCCTTCATAACGGAGGGACAGTAACTGTGTGAGCTGTAAAAAGTCCTAACATGCAAAGGCATTTTCTCTCTGTCTGTCATTGCAGAAAATCACAGGCTCATGTAAACAAACATGGCGCAAAAGGACGTCAAACGTGATGAAGTCACAGTTTTCGTTTTCCTCGTTCACACAAAAACACAAAAAACCCTGTGTTTTCAGAAATCTTCACCCTGAAAGGCGTTTTCGGAAAATTTCATTTTATATTGTGACCAAAAACACAGTTTACGCGTGGACGGAAGACTACGACGCATAGATAAAGCTAGGTTTTCAAAACTACCCAGCTACACGTAGACATGACCTGAAGCTGAAGTAAACATGCCACAGCCTGGCTGAGAGTGAGTTGGGGCTTGAGGGAGGGGTAAAAGCACACATGTGTGAAGGAAACACCAGGCAAAACGACAGCACAGCATCACGGAGAAACAGAACGTATCACAGCGATCGTTTTTTATCTCGACTATCGTGTTTTTATAATTGTAGGAAATGTATCCTCCCTTTGCTGCAGTGTCTCCAGTTGTGTTTGGAAATGCTTTACAGTACAACACTGAAACATAGCATTGCTGTGAGGACTTGACCGCATTCGGCCATGACAGCAAAGTGTCATCAAGGACTGATGTTGGATGATTAGCTTCATGGAGAAAACATGGAGGCTTAGCGTTGGGCATATTGACCCTAGGTTCGTGTGCGACTGCTCCAGAGCATCCTGCCAGTGCTTCTCTATGGAAATGCATGTCTACAGCAGTGGGTGCACTTTAATGTAGCTAAATTATACTAATTAGAGGGAAGGGTCATTTGGACACGCAGAGTACAGTAAAAACTAATGTTGAGCTGCTTCTTTACTAAACGACTTAATTACAACCGAAGGAGAAACAGGAACATTGTGTGCACGTGTGTAATTTACGGTCTGTGTGTGTTTTTAAATGTTGGGGGAGAGAAAAAAACATTATGCAGTCGTTGTGCATCAGGCCAATTACTGTCACGCTGATGTCCAACTGTCGTGACTCGTCTGCAGTTTTGGAAGGAATGTAGAAAGTGATGGCATGCTCGACTTCCCTTTTCTATTTTTGAGGCTTTTACCTCAGGGAAGAACAATTTCCTTCTTTTCTGCTGCAGAGATATTTCGGAGAAGAAAGTGCAGACTGCGAATCCATGCAGCACGGTTCTTCGTCTAAAACGGGTTTCGGTGTCTCACAGAACGAACAAAAGCTTTTAAAGCGAAGATGGTTGACCTGAGCCGTGTGGCACTGCACGTGAAACTGAAAGTGGAGCGTCTGAGTATGAAAGGAACTGAATGGGGAAGTTTGTTGTGCGTTTAGGGGCCTCAGTCATGCGTTGATGTGTTTCATGTGATTTGTGTGTGCTGGCTGCAGGCGATGGCCATGTAAGTGTATCACTGTATGTGGCATATATAGCCTATAAATCCACAGAGCGAGAGCAGGTGTGTGTGGTAGCAGGGCTTCACATTGCCGTTCGTGATATGTAGCTGTAACACTGTCTGTAGACTGTAGGCCTTTAATAAATCGAAACAGACTTTTCGAGTGTCGGTTTCTCCGCAAGGTCGTGCCGTTCTGGTTTTCTCTGGCTCTCAGTTGCTTAATTTTTGAACGTGGCACGCGTCTGGGAGAGGCTGAGCTAAGTCAGTGTTCTTCACTGAAGTGAAAGATTGGCTAATATTGTTTGTTGAACTCAATTTTGCAGGCTGATATAATCAAAACTCAGGTTTCAGATGCAGAAAAGGTGATTGTTTCTCTTTTGTGAAGGAATTACAGGCATTTAGGTCTTTTTAAAGGGTATGATGTGTTTGTTTAGGCTTAATGTGACTGGGAACAGGAACAAACAATCTGAAAAAAGGTTACTGGAGTTCATGTTGACCTTAACTTGGGGCATTAATGGTATTTCTTTATTTTTATATTTTATATTTTATATTGTTTGTGATCATTTGTGCTCACTAGAGGTGTATTGTCACGATTCCATCTGATCCGATTATTTTAGCCAGAGATCCAATACATTGCAGCAATGCAGTTCGGTTCGATGCGATTCGGTTGATTGGGTTCAATACTGGGGTCTGTAGTGAGAAAGAAATTTTCGCACTATTTAACAGGAAATAAACCGACTAAAACTGAGTGTTTTGGTGAGCATGATCTATATAAGTATAAGTGGCTCTTTGTCATTGTGAACACACTCAAGCACCACAACAAAATGTGACCTCTGCATTTAACCCATCACACGTGCAGCTACCAACAGCGCCCAGGGAGCAGGACGGTACCTTGCTCAAGCGTACCTCAGTAGTGCCCGGGCTGGGACTCAAACCAGCGACCTTCTGGTCTCAAAGGCAGTGTCCTAACCACTAGGCCACCACTGCCCACTAATAACTGGGATTTGATCTCACAGCGTTAGAATCGTGAAATACGCTCCGTACTCGCAGCGCCACCCTTTAGCTCACCCTTCAGATCTAGTCAGCTCTTGGCTTTTGAAAGTGTGTGCTCCTAATTTAATGTTCTCTGATACCTGTGATACAGTCAGTACTGACAATTACAATAACTATATCCATATAACCTGGACACAGCAGAGATGACCACGTGTGAAACAAGAGGACGTCCCACGAGAGAAAACAGACTCTTTGAGCGAACGAGAACAGGAGAGAAAAGACTCATTGAGGAACCGAGCACGAGGGGAACAAAATGGGCCAAGCACAAGCCTGAGCACGAGCCTGATCGAATGTCAACAAGGCCAAATGAATATAGGCCTGGCAGCATAGAGGACGATGGCTGGCATATGTAATATAAAGATTGCATTGGGGTGTGGGGCCCATTAGTTCCTGCTCAAACTAGGGGACTTCAGTAAGTCTTTCTGTAGAGACGAGACTGACCCTTAGACCGAGGTTAGGCAGAGAATATAACCTGGACACTGCAGTGATGACCATGTGCAAAGCAAAGCTCCATCTCAAAGCACAAACCTGATCATGCACTTTTTATTGTCCTTTGTATTTATTTTTTTCGTCTTATTTTCGAACCTTTTCACTCTTCTTTCCTATTTTCTTTCTCCTGTTTCTTCATATTTTATTGTTGCAAAACAGTCGCAAAAAATTTGTTTTTGTAGTGCGTTTCGTCTTGTTCGTACTCTTGAGGAAACTAAATATATCACCAGACAATGTTTATTGTGGAAGTATCTTCAATCCTTTTGCAGGCATAAGACTGTGTGTGTGTGTTTATCCATCTGTTCATATGGCACAGGCATCTCTAAGTTGGTTTGCCCATTTTCATGGGTATATAACACCGGTATGGAGTCAGTCCTTCCATTTTGGGGATCATTTACAACTCAGTGGTTCTGTCCCAGTCAACCCAACGAACACAGAGACAAGACAAGGCGAGATTCATTGCTGTCAAACCTTCCTCTATTGCATGTGGTGCTGGCAAACCAATCAGACTTGCCTCACTCGGTTCCACGGTGATGTTGTTGGCTGATGTAAAATCTCATGTCGGCTGGCACCAGGCTTGTGGCTGATAGCACACAGACATGCCAGAGCCATGACGAATTCTCTTGGATCATGTGATCAGACCAGATGGTGCTAAAAGCTGCTTGTAGGTTCTCAAATCATATAGACACAAAGTTCAAAACTGGGTTTCTGTCATATATGTGTGTTTTTTTTTAATGTTTAGTTGAGGTCGGCACGGTGGTGCAGCGGTTAGCGATGTCGCCTCACAGCAAAAAGGTCATGGAAACACAATAATTGAACAAAAGTTGTACAAAAGGTTCATAATGATGATCATCAATGGCTCCGGAAACGTTATTGCACGCTGATTTTCTACCGTAGTAATCGTTAAACAGTTTTACACAGCCATCTCGGATCAATTCTGCAATGCCATTTATAAACAGAGGCTTGTGTAATATCCACTCAGTGACTGCAGCGCACAGCCACAACTAAACAATAGATGCGCGCACTTATATACTTAGATACTGTTGGCACCCCATACACGTTCTCACACCGTGTTTACTGATGGCTGGTCTTTGCTCTGTGGTGTTTATTTGACCTAGATATTGTTGAAAGTCTGAACTTGATTGAAGCCAATACAGTAGGACTATGTCTGCGTACCAGGTACCACGTAGCCCCCGGGTAGCTGGCAGGAGTGCTAAGAAAATGGAAAAAAACAAAAATGTGGACATACTAGGCTCAAAGCCGGTTGTAACATTTTTGATCAGAAAAATCAGATAAGGGATTTCTCTATTGATGCCAAGTCTCCTTTACAAGTGCATTATGGTGAGGACTGGGGTTACTCAGGAAAAGATATTTTAAGCTAGTATGTAAATAATTGAAAGAAATTTCAAATAACTTGCAAAGATTAGTTAGTTTTCTTAATGTTAATGTACATTTTAAATATTCTCTTACAGTAAGAAACGCAGCTGGATGGAAAACATTTACATGTTTTATCCATAGTCATTGCATGGTATTTTCCTTGATGAAATGATTTGGCATCTTTGAAAAGCTACTTTTCTAAAAGTCCATTTTTGTTGTTTTGGCTTTAAAAGAATTATATTCTGAAATCATATATAATAATCAGTGGTTTCCTGGGTTATCTGCGTACAATAAAATATTTTGGCATCTCTGAAAGATAACACAGTGTTGCACAATTTTTTGTTCCTGACCTTTAAGTGTCCTGGTTCAATAGCTTATGTCTAAAGCCTATGTAGAAACAGCTATATTTATCATACACTTTGATTTTATGACAATTTCCAATTTTTAGTAGCAAAAAGGTGAATTTTTTATCTTTCCTGGACAGTCCCAGAAAGTTCTAGAAAGTTCAAAATGATTCCAGAAAGTTTAAGACAAGTCTGGACAATTCTAAACAATTCTGTTCAGTTAGGTCCGTTTTTACTGTTTGGCCTTTTTAAAAAATGTCATTTTTTGATTAAATTCAAGGATTTTCACTGGATCACTTGATGGCTAGATGAAATGATGTCATAGCCCTGGTGTCATGCCTGCTTTTCTTGGTCCTTACCCTAGTCCTGCCAACATGACCCCCTTGGTCTCTTCCTGAACTCAAGCTATGTATTCGAGGGAACTGAAAGGTCATCACTGCTGCCAACTGCTGGTCTCCTCTTTTCATATCTGAGATATCTGAGAGCGTATTGCGGCGTCGGCTCGGGCCCGTGGTTGGCGATTGAAAGTGAACCTGCAGTTACGTAACTGCATATAAACAGATGTGAGAACAGAAACATATAGGACATAGCTTCTGGTTTTGGACCGAAGTCAGGATCAGCCTGAAACAGGACTGGCAGGTTTTTTTTTTTTCTTCTTCTTCTTCATTTTTGTTCTGCTTCACTTGGCAGATTTGCATGTAGGCCATGCACTCGCTAGTTTGTTCACATGCATGTTTCTGTTTTTCTCTTTCTATATGTGTGGGGGCGTTGCCGTTGTGGCTCCGTGCCGTCCATTCACTGCCACTGTGGATGAAGCAGGGCACAGTGCTCAGACCGCAGTGAACAATGCCCCCTGGTGGCCAGAACAACATCATATCTGCTTTTCCTCTACAAGGACATTCCGAAGGATTTAATGCCCCCTGCAAACACAGACCCTTACTGCTAATTCCCAGGTCTTTCAATAGACAGACTGTCACATATCAGCCACGGCAAGATTTCCAGTAAACTTAACACGAATCATAGTGGTAAAATGTGCAGCTGTGTTGTGTTGCACGTTGGCATGACCTCTTTGCTTAAATAATTCATAATAATGTGAGCAGTTGTTTTATATATGTTGAAGCTTTTCTCACATTGGGAATTTATTCCACACTTAACCAGATGAACTGGCAAATAAATACTATAACTATAAACAGGCAGATGAAAAAAGCAATACATGAGGTATAGAAGCTGATATGCATCAAAAGGAAGACCAAGCAGATTTTGCATGTTTGATATGAGTAGCAGCAAAAAGGTTCAGTTCTTTGTAGGCTAGAAAGTCTTGTACGTTGCTCCAGGTAAGAGCGTCTGCCAAGTGCTGTAAATGTAAATGTAAATTTCCAGTTTTCAGGTCCCAAACGTTTTACCCTTATACATAAATACCCTTAACTGAACCAAAATGACAAATAGAACAAAGATAAGCGGCAAGTCAAACACTGCTATAACAAATTCCCCAGCCATAATTTGGTAGACGAAGAAAAAAACTGGAGAAATTTGAGGAATTTCCTCCCATTGCATGACGAAACCTCGATTTCAGTAATAACACTGTATTTATTTGTACAGATGGGAGACTAAAAAAAGCCATGTTCATTAAAATAAGTCATTAAATCATGTCCACAGCTTCTGCCGCAGTCCTACAGCCAGACGGAAGCATCTGGGAGGTGTAGTAACCGCTCTAATCTGTTTGCCTGCTTGTTTGTGTGTGTTTGTAGTTCCACAGGCAGGCCTGAGGCCAGCACTGCCATCTCCTCAGGCACAGGGAAGTCCAGCAGCGCTGTGCACAAAATCTGCCTGGTGTGTTCAGATGAGGCATCGGGCTGCCATTACGGCGTACTGACCTGTGGCAGCTGCAAGGTCTTCTTCAAAAGAGCTGTGGAAGGTAAGGAGCTAACACACCTGCTTCGCCCTAGGGATGGGCATTATGCCCTTTTACTACTCGAATATGCACATTTCAGAAGGAATAAGGCTTGAATGTCACTGAGACAGTATTATATATGGTTAAGAATCAAGAAGAAACATAAAGATTTAACATTAGTTTAACATTAGCTAGGTACTGATATTTCATTTGATAGTACCAGCAGAATGACTCAAATTCAGCGCAGAATTTTAGTCCCCCATTCTTACATTTTAATATACCTGAGTCAACAGACATGCTCGTTCCAAAATCTAGGCCACTGATTGACTAAATTGTCTAATTTACATCTTGTATGCATGTTATTAATGGCAGAGCCTCTTGATAAGCCTGAAGTCTGTTTGGGTCAGTAAATGTACCCAATTTCAGCACCTCACACACATTTAAGCTCATTTTAATTTAAAAAAGGTGTTATATGCAGCCCTATTTAACACACTACATTTGATTTTCTGGAAGATTACTTCAAATAATTACACCAACGTGGTATCAGAGCTGCTTGTGTCTCTGAGCTTCTGTCAAACCCTCAGTCAGAAACTTAAAACAACTAATTTTCCTTCTTTTCTAAACTAGATAATTTAAATACTTGATCATGTGAACAAATACGGAGATCCCCAACAAATACTGAGATCCCCAACAAAAATTTTGAGATCCCGAACAAATACTGAGATCCCCAACAAATACTGAGATCCCCAACAAAAATCGGAGATCCCGAACAAATACTGAGATCCCCAACAAAAATTCTGAGGTCCCGAACAAATACTGAGATCCCCAACAAATGCTGAGATTCCGAACAACTACTGAGATCCCAAACAAATGCTGAGATTCCAAACAAATACTGAGATCCCAAACAAATATTGAGATCCTCAGCAAATACTGAGATTCCAAACAAACACAGATCCCAAATTAATACTGAGATCAGAAACAAATAGTAAGGCCCCCGACAATTATTGAGATTCTCAACAAATACCGAGATCCCCAACAAATACTGAGATCCCAAAAAAATACTGATATCCCAAAAAAATACTGCAATCCCAAACAAAAACTGAGATCCTGAACAAATACTGAGATCACCAGTAAATACAGAGATGCCCAACAAATACCGAGATCCCAAAACAAATGAGATTCCAAACAAACACTGAGATTCCAAACAAACACTGAGATCCCAAATTAATACTGAGATCAGAAACAAATAGTAAGATCCCCGACAATTACTGAGATCCCCAAAAAATACTAAGATCCCAAAACAGATACTCCAATCCCGAACAAATACTGAGATCACCAATAAATACCGAGATCACCAACAAATACTGAGATCACCAACAAATACTGATATCCCACAAAAATACTGAGATCCCAAAAAATACTGAGATCCCAAACACATACTAAGATCTCGAACAACTACTGAGATCCCAAACACATACTAAAATCCCAAACACATACTAAAATCCCAAACACATACTAAAATTCCGAACAAATACTGAGATCCTGAACAAATACTGAGATCCTGAACAAATACTGAGATCCTGAACACATACTGAGATCCTGAACAAATACTGAGATCCTGAACACATACTGAGATCCTGAACAAATACTGAGATCCTGAACAAATACTGAGATCCCGAACAAATACTGAGATCCTGAACAAATACTGAGATCCCGAACAAATACTGAGATCCTGAACACATACTGAGATCCTGAACACATACTGAGATCCTGAACAAATACTGAGATCCCGAACAAATACTAAGATCCCGAACAAATACGGAGATCCCAAACAAATACTGAAAGGTTTTGCTGTCAAAAATAATTACATTACTAAAACTGAAACTGTAATATTAAATTCAATATTTAGTGTTTAGATGCCATGAGACTTGTAGGCTAAACTACACCTCACTTCATTAGCAAATGCCTTTAAAAGGACTGCTGCTACATGTAAAATGTTTCAAAAATGTATCAATTATAAGGCCATGTCCATGTCTCCTGTCCTCAAAGAGAATAAACTTTCATCCAGTCATTGAAGCTGAAAGAACAGAGATACCTGACGTGTGTGGAAGCCCTTTAATTTATCATACAGCTAGAAGAACATTCAGTACAAGATTTACGATAAGAGGTTCATATGACTGCACAAACAATTTGATAAATCATCTCAGAAATGTAAGTGTAGTGGTCCAGAACTGAGTTCCAGTCTCTGGTGAGGGCAACGCTGAAAGTGAGAACTCAGAGGCTCAAACTTGTTTGTTTGGTTAGTTCAGGCAGTGGGTGAGGTTTCTATTGCTGTTTCCAAGATGGTTCCTTTAAACATGCCTATAGCTACAAAACCCAGTCAGTCCTCCACTCAACTCTCTGTAGCAGTGCATGGGCTCTGTAGCTATAATTGATTACAGCTGTCCATGGCAAACATGACAAATGACTGAAAATAAGCAGGTAGAAAAAATAAAAGCAGTGAACTAAATCTTAAACCTTGATTGTGGTAAATAAAATGATAATTGTTATCTATTACACCCTCGCTGTCTGTGTGACTCCTTGAATGAGAGGCTATAATTGCAGCATCTGTTGCAACATGCATATTAGGGATGTAACAGTGAATCAGTCTTTATCATGCATCGACCAAAACAGCGCAAGATCCGATATATCAGCATGACACAAAACTCCATGTGTGTTTATTCCACAATTAATTTTACTTCATTTTAACTGTGAGCAGTGTTTTGTACCGAGAGGCTGCTTTTGCTTATGATTACACTGCTGTATTTGACCTTTAATAATTAAATGTTCAGATTATGATTGGTAGTTCATGGAGATCAGTATGTGTTCGGGATCTCAGTATTTGTTTAGAATCTCAGTATTTGTTCGGGATCTCAGTATGTGTTCGGGATCTCAGTGTTTGTTTAGGATCTCAGTATGTGTTCGGGATCTCAGTATTTGTTTAGAATCTCAGTATTTGTTTAGAATCTTAGTATTTGTTTAGAATCTCAGTATTTGTTTAGAATCTCAGTATTTGTTTAGAATCTTAGTTTTTGTTTAGAATCTCAGTATTTGTTTAGGATCTCAGTATTTGTTTAAAATCTCAGTATGTGTTCGGGATCTCAGTATGTGTTCGGAAGTATTTGATCTTTAATAATAAAATGTTCAGATTACGATTGGTAGTTCATTTAAATCACTATTCGGGATCTCGGTATGTGTACGGGATCTCAGTATTTGTTTAGAATCTTAGTATTTGTTTAGGATCTCAATATTTGTTTAGGATCTATTTGTTTAGAATCTCAGTATTTGTTTAGGATCTCAGTATTTGTTTAGAATCTTAGTATTTGTTTAGGATCTCAATATTTGTTTAGGATCTATTTGTTTAGAATCTCAGTATTTGTTTAGGATCTCAGTATTTGTTTAGAATCTCAGTATTTGTTTAGAATCTCAGTATTTGTTTAGGATCTCAGTATTTGTTTAGAATCTCAGTATTTGTTTAGGATCTCAGTATTTGTTTAGGATCTCAGTATTTGTTTAGAATCTCAGTATTTGTTCGTGATCTCAGTATGTGTTCGGGATCTAAGTATTTGTTCGGAAGTATTTGATCTTTAATAATAAAATGTTCAGATTACAATTGGTAGTTCATTGAAATCAGTATGTGTTTAGGATCTCTTTATTTGTTTAGGATCTCAGTATGTGTTCGTGATCTCAGTTTGTGTTCGTGATCTTAGTATTTGTTGAGGATCTCAGTATTTGTTTGGAAGTATTTGATCTCTAATAATGAAATGTTCAGATTACGATTGGTAGTTCATGGAAATGTAGCAGATATCTATCATATTTAATACTGACTGCAGACCCCAGTATCGAATCACATCTGCTGCAAATTTTGAGGTATCATAAATGTATCGGAACGCTGTCTCAAATAATCGGATTGACCCGAATCTTGATGAAACCTGTGATTGACGCCCCTAATGCATATGTGAGCATGTTTTTATATTGTTAATACTTTGGGATTTTGAATCGATTGTTGTCCCCTACTGGGTGTATTCTGAAGTGCAGTAACGAACATACTTCATATCACGTGTTAAACGTGTTATTTTTTTAAAGAGTGATGTTGAGAACATGTTTTCAGGTAGAATCCAGAACAGGCCAGCCCTACAAATGTAATTCCCATATATTTAACAACTCCACTCATCCCTATTTCACACCAGCCTCACACACTCGTTTTTCAGCTTTGCATGTCTATTGTTCAGTAGCCATTTGTTGTCATCTGCCAGTTTTGTGGCCTCATTCATGTTCTGAACATTCATCAAGTCAGCAGCATGATCAGCTTGAAGAGAACATACCTTAGTGCACAGGCCGAGGGCAGTAAGACGTTTTCTGTTCTTACTTTCCCTTTGTTTTCTGCGCGTTGATGAAGGATGGCGACTGAGACAAAACACAGATGGTAATTAAACTCCATAAACGCTGCTGCTGTCCAACACTTGTCGCTCTCTGTATTATTTTTAAGACCAGACTATCAGCATGGTGTGATGCCGCATGTTTTTGGGCCTGCCGATCTGACCGTTCCACAGAAAAAACGATTCCGTTCTTTTCCGCGAGGTGCAAAATGCATCGCTTCGATGCGACAATGGCAGATGTGTCTTGGTGACTAATTTGGTGGAGACGTAAACGATGAAAATAAAATATTCATTGTCAACGCTTTTACTCTTCTGTTCATTTAGTAAGAACCAGTGGCTTTGCTCTGAACGAATGATCAAAAAAGAACGACGAAATCGTCCTGTGTTTGGTTCTTGTATATTTACATGGTTGTATATCGTATGTGGTTCATGTCATTTTGCTCGGTGCTCTTCCAAACACAGATTAGAGCAAGTTTTAGACAAAAAGGGGGATTTTCAGTGGAGAAGTGAAATGTGTCCCCACTGACAAAAGAGCCAAATCTGTTTTTGAGAATGCACCATGATGTGGTTAAGTGCGCACTTAGAGCGCACTCAGACTGTATGACTAATGGCTTTGAGCTGCTGCCTGCTTGTGCTATTGGCTCGCCACATTGTTTTGAACAACTCTGTGCTTCACTGTGATCTAATAAAGCAGCAACATGCTGAATTTAAGCACAAAATAACAAACATGAACTCTTCGCTCGCTGCATGGAAAGCTTTCTGGGGGAGTGGCTCTCAGTCACTGTCCCGGGAGACCACTGCACTGCACATTATAGCGTTTCCTTTGCTTTAACACATCCGATACAAATCGTCAGCTAATTGTCACATCCTGAAAGGGCCCATATTGTAAAACATGTGAAAATTGCATTCCTGGTCATGGAAGACCCCCGCCCTGCTCAGTTCAGTATTTTTCCTATTCATACACACCCACTTCAGCGTAGTAGAGGCTAATTAGCAGATTAGCAGACCGTCCTCCATTACCAGGGTTGGGAAAATACTCAGAGAAAACAGAAAGGGTTGAGGTAGTATGTGCATTGTTATAGTTTTACATGGATCACTTTACTTCCCAGGCTGTATTGTGTATATGTGCCATTTTTACAACTGCGGTTTAAATTCGGCACAACGATCATTTTTCTTTCTTTTTTTTTTAAAATCCCGTCCACACTAGCACGGTTCTTAAATATGTCCCTGTCCACCAGGTAAAAACACAAAAAACAATGTCAAACGCTGTCAGAAGCATGCCAAAGCAACAGGTGGCACGGTCGAAAACCGGCAACGGCGTTACGTTTGTACGGAAGCCAAAACGCATAGAATAGACTACATTTTCAAAAATATCCGGCTACGTGTGGACAGGGCCTTAAAGGACACAGTAACAACCACAGCCTGTTTAATTCTACGGGGTTGGTCCAGTTGAAAATGGTGTTAATTACCTTTGATACATAAAACCACATCACTAACATGACCTTGGGGAGAAAAATGAAATGTAAAAAAACAGAATATGGGTCCTGTAATGTGTAGAATCAGGTGTGTGAGCAGAAGGAAACACAAGTGTGTAGGGTAAGGATCCCCCCGCAGAGATTGAGAATCACTGTTCTAGAGTAGTCAATCATCATGGCAAAGTCTAAAGTCAACGCAGGCTTGTTCACTAATTAACCATACAGTTCCCGTTTGCTTCTTGTTGCTGTAATCAGAATTGGTGCGGTGAACAAAAAGAAAGACTTGATTTTGTCGTCATGATCTTTGACGCTGAAATCTGTCCCCCTAAAGGCGTCTCCCAGGTTTGTTGTTTCATTCAAATGTCAAATTCGCTTTGTCTCGAATCGTTACAGGGCAACACAATTACCTGTGCGCGGGGAGGAACGATTGCATCATCGATAAAATCCGGAGGAAGAACTGCCCCGCCTGCCGCTTCCGCAAGTGCCTCATGGCCGGCATGAACCTAGACGGTTAGATGGTCTTTTTTACATTGAGTGCCCATACGCTGCCCTTTATAGTGAATGTATCTGAATCTAAAATTCAAAAAGAACACGTTCCAGGTTTCTACCCTACACTTACCTAACTTATACGACTTATATGACGTGGGCAGTGGTGGCCTAGTGGTTAGGACGATGCCTTTGAGACCTGAAGGTCTCAGGTTTGAGTCTCGGCCCGGGCACTACTGAGGTACCCCTGAGCAAGGTACCGTCCCACTATACTGCTCCCCGGGCGCTGTTGATAGCTGCCCGCTGCTCCACGTGTGCACGTGTGA
>JBBPDA010000126.1:1218801-1247281 GCA_037974385.1 Arnoldichthys spilopterus | reverse complement strand
AGTCTTACATACTGTTATATAGTCTTACATACTGTTATATAGCCTTACATACTGTTATATACCCTTACATACTGTTATATATTCTTACATACTGTTATATAGTCTTTTGTTATATAGCCTTACATACTGTTATATAGTCTAACATACTGTTATATAGCCTTACATACTGTTATATAGTCTAACATACTGTTATATAGTCTTACATACTGTTATATAGTCTAACATACTGTTATATAGTCTTTTGTTATATAGCCTTACATACTGTTATATAGTGTAACATACTGTTATATAGCCTTACATACTGTTATATTGTCTAACATACTGTTATATAGCCTTACATACTGTTATATAGTCTAACATACTGTTATATAGTCTTTTGTTATATAGCCTTACATACTGTTATATAGTCTAACATACTGTTATATAGCCTTACATACTGTTATATAGTGTAACATACTGTTATATAGTCTTACATACTGTTATATAGTCTTTTGTTATATAGCCTTACATACTGTTATATAGCCTTACATACTGTTATATAGTCTTACATACTGTTATATAGTCTAACATACTGTTATATAGTCTTACATACTGTTATATAGTCTAACATAGTTTTATAGCCTTACATACTGTTATATATTCTTACATACTGTTATATAGTCTTACATACTGTTATATAGCCTTACATACTGTTATATAGTCTTACATACTGTTTTATAGCCTTACATACTGTAATATAGCCTTACATACTGTTATATAGTCTTACATACTGTTATATAGCCTTACATACTGTAATATAGCCTTACATACTGTTATATAGTCTAACATACTGTTATATAACCTTACATACTGTTATATAGCCTTACATACTGTTATATAGTCTTACATACTATTATATAGTCTTACATACTGTTATATAGCCTTACATACTGTTATGTAGTCTTACATACTGTTATATAACCTTACATACTGTTATATAGTCTTACATACTGTTATATAGCCTTACATACTGTAATATAGCCTTACATACTGTTATATAACCTTACATACTGTTATATAGCCTTACATACTGTTATATAACCTTACATACTGTTATATAGTGTTTTGTTATATAGCCTTACATACTGTTATATAGTCTAACATACTGTTATATAGTCTTACGTACTGTTATATAGCCTTACATACTGTTATAAAACCTTACATACTGTTATATAGTCTTACATACTGTTTTACTTAGTGATATGTATTATAACATAGTGTTATATATTCTTATATAGTGTTATATATTCTAACATAGTGTTATATAGTCTTACGTAGTGTTAGTGTTATACAGTCTTAAAGAGTATTATATGCTCTAACTTAGTCTTATATAGTGTCATATATTCTAACGTTGTATTATGTAGTCCTACATAGTGTTTTATAGTCTTACATAGAATTATATATTTATATATATATATTGCTATATAGTCTTTCATAGTGTTATACAGTTTAATACAGAGTATATTGTTACATGCTGTTATATATTCTTACATGTTATAAAGTTTTACATGTATAGTCTCACACACAAATATTGTTACATACAAAGTGTGATATAGTTATAGTTTTCTATTGGATTAAGGTCTGAACTGTTCTCCAGAATGTATAGTTCCATAAAAGATGACAAGCTGTGCTGGTTTAAGGGCATTAAAGCAACCCCAAACTATGATACTACCATCACCATGTTTTACAGTTTGAATAAATGCTATTGCACTGAATTTTTGGCAAACATGCTTCTCATAAAGTTGTTTTTTGTCTTATCAGTGCACAAAACATGCTTATAGTAGTTTTCTGGCTAATCCTGGTACTTTTTTTTTTAAACTTTGATCAGGCAGGTGTACTTCTGGGAGAGTAGTGACTTCCTCCCTACTGAATTTCAATATACACTATTCTTCAGTTTTTGAAAGATGTATATTGGTGAGCACTGACATTTGCCTGTATGAGAGAGTCCTTCTTTCATAAAAGGTTTATATAATTTGCTCTTGGATTGTTTTTGTAGGATGAACACTCCTGGGGAGATGAACAGTATTTGTTGAATTTTCTTATTGTGTGCACTCCTACAAATGTGTGCGGTAAAGACCAAACTTGATTCAGGTGTTTTGGTTTTATGAATAGGGCAGAGTCTCTAACACTCACATTTGATTGTCATCTAACTGAATGAACCTCCAGACCCTAATTATCCCCCAGACTGGGCACTCTGAAGCCCTGTTCACACCTGGCACCTTAACATGCGTCTGATCACAAGTGATCACGGTTCTATCTACAGGTGTGAGATGCACTGAGGACCCATTGAGGTCCAATTGCTCAGACCACATTCGGAGGTGACCTGGGCCACATGTGGACAAATTGTTTTAGGAGTGTGTATGCGAATGTGCCCCGGGCCACACTGAATGCTAATGGTAGGTGTGAACAAGCCCTATAGGTTTACATACTTTCGCCCACAAAGCAATTTAATGTTGGATCACTTTGTTCAATAAACAAATGGAAAACTTTGTAGTTGTTTGTGTTTTTTGTTCTGTTGGGTTTTCTTTATCTACTGACATCACTGATATAATCTGATTGTTTTATAGGTCAGATTTCAGGTCAGATGGGGTTCACTAACTTTCTAGCACCACTGTGCAACAGCCTTTTGCACTCTAACCTAGTGTTAAATAGTCTTACATACAGTACTGTGCAATAATCTTTAAGACCATTTATCTGGTGTGATCTGTAGCATTATATACAGTGCTGTATGGTCACTAAACACATATTCTTATATAGTTTAACAGTGCCATATGGCCTTCAATTTTATTGTCAAATACTAGATAATATGCAGATATCATATTCAGTCATTTTTAGAGTCGGAGCTACCCTTTGCAAACAAAAAAAAGCAGAATAGATAATAAAATACAAGAATTACAGTAAGAATAAAAGAATAGATAGTGTAGAAAAATATATACATAATACATATACATACATAAAAATATATAGTAATAATATGTAATGCAGTCTTAGTGTTATTTAGTTTTAACATATATATGTAATATATAGTATAACATTATATAGTCTATATACACATTTAATCTTATACACACACACACACACACACACTATATATATACTATATATATTAGTCTAATAATGCTATATGATTGTATATAGTTTTTACAATGCCATAGGATATTATATAGGGTTTATATAGTCTTACTTATATAGCGTTATAGTCTAACAGTGCTACATGGTCTTATATAGTGTTATTTAGTATAAGATATATGTTTATATAGTCCTAAATGTATAATGTAACAATGCTGCATGATATTATATAGTGTTATATAGTAACAGTGCTACATAGTACTAGTATAGTACCACAGTACTATATGGTCTTATATAATAACATAACAAGTCTAACAGTATTATATGGTCATATATAGTGTAATATGTAGCATTATATAGTCGTAACATATATAGTGTTGTTTTATATGTATAGTGTTACATGGTGGTATACAGTTTTGCATTGTGTTCCAAATATCTCGTATAGTCCTCTACAGTCAAACATATGTGACATAGTGTTATGTCATCTTGCCACACTAGTCTTACGTAGCGCTTTCCTCAGACGCCATGTGTTAAAGCAGTAAAGTCTAGTAAGCGGGAGTTGTGCTGGAGTTGTGGAAAGGGGGGATGGGGAAGGGAAGTGCAGAGAAGAGAGGGAGGGAGAGGGGAGCAGGGGGAGGAGAGAGAGAGAGAGAGAGAGAGAGAGAGAGAGAGAGAAAGGGGGTTGAAAAGGGGACATGGAAGCGAGGTGGAGAAAAGGGTGCGGAGAGAGACAAAGAGGGAGGGAGGGAGAATAACGGGCAGTGTGGGTGTGGGAGAAGACATGAAGCAGACTGAGCCGTGCTGTCTAAAAGAGGAGTAATTCCTGATGAAAACACAACCCACTGCTTCCAAAGCCTTAAAGCCTTAAGGTAAGGAGCTCAGCCGCCACTTACAACGGCCCAAAGCTCACTTTATTCTCTACTTCTTATTCACTCTTTACTCATCTGTTCAATGCCACAAAAAAGTGAAGTGACGTGACGTGAAGTGAAGGACCGCGCAGTGTTTCCTCCAGCCCTAACATAGTGTTGAGCACAGCAGGCCAGTGTCTTGCTGGAGAGAAGCTGAAGGTGATGGTTGTTTTTTTGGTGTAAAGGTCTTTAAGGGCTTTTTATGTGGTGCCCTCCCAGCGTAGAGCTTCAGCTGTTGCTTGGATGTTGCCACTTGTTTAGTAGGACAAACCTCAAACCTACCATTCTACAGATTCTGCAATTTGGAAAACCTGTTGGGTCTGTCACTTGTTGCTGCAAGTCTCTGTTGAGACCGAGTGCTCCAATCATTAGGCTTTACTGCAGTAAAAAAACACCTTTGGCAACTGGAATCACCTTAAATGTAGTCAGGATATCGAATAATTCACATTATGGCGCAGTTGTAAATCTATAATTCAACGTATCATCAGAAAAGAATGTAGTTTCGTTCAAACATACACAAAATGAGCTGCATTGTTTCTTGAAACCCAAAATTATGTGCAAATGGAATCATTTTACTAGATAAAACAACTCAAAAAACCAAACTATGGTTTGGAAGCATTGCTCAAAAGTTTGGAATTACTTCTTTCAACAAAGTTAAACCAATTTTGCTGAAGAAAATATAATTAATTAGTAGACAATAGGAAGCTATGAAGCAGAAAATTAAAAAATTAAAGACTTTTCAATGTCTGTTAGTTCTGCACAATGTGGACAAATTATCAGTTTGCGATTATACTGATGCATATTGTGATTGTGATGCTTTTTTTCTATAATAAATAGCCTATATTATAATTTAAGAGCCTGAAGTGTGTGAATGTGATTAAAGTTGCAAAACATATGTTCACTCCCTTCATACATAGAGTCCATTAATGGAAACTATGTTTCTTCTAATGTCTGTAATGTTACAAATTAACTAATTTACCTACATCTCCTTATTCAGCCCACAGAGGTTTAGCCCCGCCCATTCACACTGAAGTTCTAAGGAGTGTTGCTTTTGAGTGCACTGCCTTTTGAACAAGCTGCAATACAGCGTAGCCAATCAAAAACACCCAACAAGACTCACCTGGAGCTGTGATGGGTCACCCCAAAAATACTGCTAATGGTCAGAGGTTTATTTGTGATATTAGTATAGTGAAGACTGATATGATAATGGTTAACAGACAATATGCATGAAATAATAAACAGGGGTACAGATTTTTCTGAAATCAATAACAAATTGCATCAATAATAAAGATTATTCAGCAATGTGATATCCAGAAAGCCTTGTTTCTTAAAAGTCCTGATGTACAAAACCTAAAAAAAATGACTGATAGAGAATTACAGCGTTTTTAAAATCTCATTAATCCCAAAAATACTACAAATATTGAATAAAACTCTAAACAGAGCTTTTAAATCTACATTGACTATGTTACTATTGTATACAAAATAACACAGAAGATGAATATGAAATAGGGCTGCTATAAATGCAGTTACGTTTTATGGCTGATCCATAATTCTTGAAATGAAATTTGGTTGACACTTGGTTTTTGTATCATATTTTTTGTTATTAGACAAAGCCACAACATTAAAATATCATTTGGTCTTTAATGTGCTACATCGAAATTAAGAGGAGATGAATAGCAAACTTGGTGGGATTGACCTCAGAGTTGACGATACTATTCTACCACAATATTTGGTTGACAATAGAATATTATTGCGACTCTTCTCCTCAAAAGCAGACAGTGCGTTATGTTTAAGGATTCTATGCAGCTGTTTTAGCAATTTTGACTTCCTTGCCAAGTTCTGCTGAGAAGAGAAGGCACAAGAGAGAAACAGAGTATTGCGCCACCTTGTGGACTTCGGGAGAATGTTATCAGAGTAGATGTATGTTCCAAAATAAAACTACATTAAATAAATGTTTAAAAAACTAAAATAATATAAAATTAATAAATATGAATGCTCAGCACAGCTGTATGTATATTATATTGTGCTGAAAAATATTGTGATGCTACACTGTATTGATTTTTTTTCTAATAATCACACTACTGCACTTTGGTACAGATGTACTGCAGCATACAGACTGAGTTCACTGACCCGACTCACATCATAAAACGACAATACAAATCTTCTAAAATCAAGAAATTATTGCTTTGTCCATGCCTGGAGCTATTAGCTAGTCTTGAGATGATCACACTTGTCATGAGAACATTTTCGGCAGAGAAAGTCTGAAGAGGACAGAGCGAATTCAGAGGACAGAACCTAAAGATGTGGTTTGATCTTTCAAAAACAATGCAGCCTGAAACAATCAGCCTTCTGTCCACAGCGGGTTTATATCCTCTTCCCTTCCCACAAATGCTGCCAAGTCCACATCCGAGCTACAGCAGTGGCCTTAGAGCTTGAGGTACGAGTTTAGCACAGGAGAGTGCTTCCTGCATTGGACAGTCCCATTCCTGTAGAGGTTTTTAGGACCACTCCTGCTTGAAAGCACCTGCTGCAACTCCTGCAAGTCCTCCATGAGGTGTATTTGAGCAGGGAAACAAAGAAACGTGGAGCAGGATGGGAACACACTGATGTAGAGGGCCTGCTGATTTAGGATCAGATTATCTCTGTTGATCTTGATCCTAGATCAGCACTCTAATCTACAAAGCTACGAAATGGAAATGTGATGTGTGTTGCCAGTTTGTTCTAAAATATTAACACAATATTTAAAGATTATCAGTAGATTACTGGTTTGGTATGGCTAAGCTAACAGCTAACAAACCATTTTTATTGTATTATTAAGGAAAAATTATTCTGAATAACTAAACGGTTAAGGTGTAAATAAAGTCAATCAAAGCGGGTTTGGTGTGAAAAGTCCTGTTCTAGGGAAACTTGAGTCACAGTGATGGTAAATGGAACCAGATATTGGAAGCTTTTAATGCGTCTTAGAGAGATTATTTTGTAGTTTTGACATGAGATTTTGGTCTAAAAAGATACTTTTTGATCCAGTCATGTTGGAGGGCAACAGGCAGGGCATTATAAGGCAAAATAGTCCCTGAAGAACCATAATCCACACTCAGAAGGCATGTGTAGCTTCACTGGTGGGTCTGGATGATAATAAATAATAAGTTTCTCTACAATCACCCATTTCACACCAACCCACACTGAATGACCTTGTTTACCTAACTGAGTTATGTAGAAATTTTGAAAAATTATGTCATGCTCCACATAACCTTGCCCCTAACACCTGTCTCAAGTGAGCTGATACCATGTGGACAGTGATACATCCACTGTCAGGAAGAAAAGGTACAGTTCTGGTATTTGTCCCCCAAGGTCTAAACAACTCTACAGTACATTCATGATCCCAGACCAGACATGCACATCCATACGCTTTCATCCTGTAACTCATCACTTAGCTAAAGGCACTCAAGACCCCCAAACGCTCCCCCAACCCCCCAACCCCTGAGCGTGAACACTTGCAGTGAGACAGTGTACGAGGAAGCGTTTTTGGCTTAAATGACAAATAAGGTCACACTTCTAGACTGACAAAGGCTCTTAAGAATCAAGAAAATAAATTCTCTCTCTCTCTCTCTCCCTCTCTCTCTCTCTCCCTCTCTCACCTTTTGTCTCCTCCCTCTCTCTCCTTTTGTCTCCTCCCTCTCTCCCCTCTCTCTACACCCCATTTTTTTCTGTTCCTCTCTCTCTCTCTCTCTCTCTCTCTCTCTCTCAGGTAAAGGTGTCACAGTGCGCTCTGCTGATTTTTACACATGAACCTCAGGTCCTTTCAGGTCACTGTGTTTTGCTTTCCAGGAATCTTCCTCCTCACAGAGACACACAACTTGCTTACTGATCAGACAGTCAGTCAACACACACACACACACACACACCTGTCCCCACACACTCGCAGACGCCCACTCTCCCTCTAATCATTTGGTGGCAGAACACCAAGAAAAAACACAGCCAGATCTGCCCCCACACACCCACTGTCAAACACGTGCAAACAGACACACACACACACACACACTCATGTACATAAGCTTTCACAATAAACAAACACACATATTGTGCTCTGCTCATACTTAGTCACACACACACCACCACAGTCCCATACACACTCACACACACATACAGAGACATGGCCAACGTGTGTCCGTATGGCCGTTTTACCCATGTCATCGTCAGAGGCATCCCAGAGACCTTTGGGCAGCATGCAGAGGGGGGTGAGTGTGTGCCGGTGGATGTGGCGAAAGCACAGCGTCAGTTTGGGGTCCTGACGGGGGCTCTGAGACAGAAAGTGGGCCTGCAGCTCATCGAGATCCCTGCAGACCCAGAGCTGCCTGAGAGTTGGAGGATCGAGGACAAAGTCGTCATTCAGGGAGATACAGCGCTCATCACACGCCCGTTCAAGCAGCAGAGACGAGCAGAGGTCAGCGAGACACATACAGAGGCTACACCTAACCCTGACCCTTACCTCAGTAAACAAAAGACAGCGAATTGAATGTGTGGAGAAAACATCATGGTTCCATGTGAGGACCAGCAAAATGTCCCCACTTTGACAGAGTTTTCACTATCATTATGAGGACAATTGGTTCTCACAAAGAGTTAAATACCTGTCCACACAAACATGTTGGTATTACTATCCTTGTAAGTAAATTCCATTGACTTCTATAGAACTGTATTCCAGTAAAACTATACAGATACCTAAACCTAACCCTGACCTTAACCTTGGTAAACAAAAGACAATATTTCTGCTTTTTTAGATTTCCCTAAAAAAGTTGAATTTGTGGAGAAAACAGCATGATTCTGTATAAGGACCCACAACATTTTCTCACTTCGACAGCTTTTGATGTATTAATATCACTATGAGGACTTGGTCCTCACAAAGAGTTAAAAACATGTACACACACACACACACACTCATGTAAACTCATATTTGATTAAAAACAGACATTTCTAATGCTGAAACTTGCCAATGCTTATTTTATTGATATAATTGGTCACCATTATGGTTGATCTTTATGATCTGATCACAAGGAAAAAACCTGCTCACCCAGCGCTGCTGCCAAATCTGGGAATCAACAGGTCGAGTTTGTCCCTCTTTGCAGCAGTGACAGCCTCTATTCTTCGGGGGGAAATGTTGGAACATTGCTGTGAGGATCTGACTGCACTCTGGCCTGAGAGCATTAGTTAGGTCAGGTTCTGATGCTGGATGGTTCTGAATCACAAACTCCACTCCGACTCATCTAGAAAGTAGCAGATGGAGCTCAGTCACTCCAGAGAATTCCACAGCCCCCCTTCACCTCTCTAGTTGGCAACTGGCACTGGGGATGGTGAGCTTGGGCTCATGTGGGGCTGTTCCACTGTCCCATTCTGTTGGAAAAAGCTTTTCTACACTTGCACACTTTAAAACTCAGGTTCAACAAACAAACTGTTATGATGTTTAAAAGATTTTACATTTTTTAGGCTCTAAATTTCTTCAGAATTGTTGAGTTTAACCCATGTCTGACGGACTCTTCATGTGTATTTGTTTGTGTGTGTGTTCCAGGTGGATGCTGTGAGGCGGGTTCTAAATGAGCTGAACCTGACAGTGGTGGAGATGGGGGTGGAAGAGGGGGGATCAGGAGGGGCTACTCTGGAGGGAAGCGACGTACTCTTCACAGGGAGGGAATTTTTCGTGGGAATCTCCAAACACACTAACCACCGTGGGGCCGAGGTGCTGGCTGATACCTTCAGGGTAAGTTCCGACTGAAGGCCCTCGATTGGTCAATCATGTTTTATTAGATAGCGAGTTTAGTGGAGGCTTGTATTGCTTGTATGTGTGTGTCTATTACACTGCCAGTCGAAGGCTTGTGGACACCTGAGACATTACAAGTTAACATATTATTGTGAGTGTATGATGGGTATCCTTGCTATTTCCAGAGCACTAAAGAATGCCATGAATCACAAAAAAGAAAATTTAGACCCATTTACACACACACACTCATGTAAATTCATATTTGATTGAAAAGAGACATATCTAATGCTGAAAGTGAGAAAAGTTATTGCTTTATAAAAAAAAGATCCTGATCTGATTGGTCACCATTATGGTTGATCTTTATGATCTGATCACAAGGAAAAAACCCAGAGCACTAAAGAATGCCATGAATCACAAAAAAGAAAATTTAGACTCATTTATATGGGCAATAACTGTAAAAACGGCACAGTAACAAGCACTGCCTACGTATTTGCTTTTTTTTATTGGTTTGTTTGCAGGGCTTGCCCTAATGGTATTCTGTAGGCTCTGAATGCTCATTGGTGTTTCCCACTGAGAAATAATTCTATTTTCTATTTGATACAAATCTTAACTTACAAAAGCTAGAATTTTTTACATTTTACTTAAAAAGTAAAAGCTTCTATTAAACAAGAAAAATTTGCCAGTGGAGTAAGTCCAACATGAATCAAACACAACAGAATAGAATAAAATTATTAATGATGAATAAATTACATCGGTCTTGTAATATAATAGAGGTCTCACCTTTCAATTGGCCATTATGCATTAATAATATATAAGTAGCTTATATTAAAAAGGGAATGGAAAAGGTTCTTGTTCAATGATTATATGTCAAGTTTCTAATGAAATGTGATACAAAACAGAAAAAGAATCATTACTATTTTACTGTTTGCAATGAGCAGTAGAAAACATTTTTATAGCTGAACATTATACATAATAATAATCATAGTTGTACTTTGCAATATAATAAGTAAAAAAGTAAAAGTAAAAAATAAGTAAAATGAGGAAAAATATTCAGCTATTTATTGTATACTGTAAAAAATGTAATATATCTTATTTTTCCAGATGTTTTTAGATTTTGTAGTTTCTGATTTCAAGAATTATGGTTTAGATTTATACATTTAAAATTAACTAAAAAAAAAATTAAGATAAACCTGCAAAGGTTTGTAAGCACTTGTAAAGGTTCGATTATCATAAAGCAGCTGCTCGTCTACAGTTACTATAAATTAACGCCTTGATTAAGTCTGAAAGACATCGATATGAGCAGGTAAATAATAATTTGACAGATTTAATTTCCAAAATATTATTATAAATGAAAAAAAGAATTCTAAGGGTCCCCAGAAAGTGATTGATGCAGGAACTTTTACATTTTCACTTGTCAAATAAGTGCTTTGTCTTGTGAAAGTTTCAGAATGTAAATCAGTTCCTGCTTTGAATAAAACGTTTCTAATGGCCGGGGCTTTAACCTGTGAGAATTTGGATATTCAAATATAAGCTGCGGTCTGCATGGCCCTCAACAGTGACTGGAGCAGTCTCTCCTACTCCATGGACAGAATACTATATTACCATTATACTGTTGCAGCATTGTGATTTGGCTTTCTATATTAAAAGCACATCACTGACTCACTGGTGTGAGAGGATTAAAGAGGGTCTGGAAAAAAAATTTGAAATTGGTTCAAGAAGCATTAAAAGCCATTTTTATCTTCTTTCTTTGGGTTTCTAGTGAAGTTATAAATGAAGCTTTGCACACACATCAAATTGCATTTGCCATTGTCTGCAGTTATTAGAGAATGGAAAAGGGTTTATTTTACACAATTTGTCCCACAAAAGTTGGGTTCAGGGTTTTCGCAGCTCTCAATGCTAAAAAACTTTATCCCAGCCTCATTTGCATTTCGCAACCTTTTGCCATATCAACAGTAACTTACAAGCAGGGGCGGCTTGTGGCATAGGCGACATAGACAGTTGCATAGGGCGTAAATGGTGTGTGTGTGTCAGAGAGACATACAATTTGTGTTGGCAAGGGGTAGGGGCACAGAAACATAAAATTTGTGGGTAAGGGGTGGAGATATTCAAAATTTGTGAAATTGCCATACAAGGTAGAACTGCCACTGTTAACAAGCAACTACGCAGTATTGATAGTCATATACCTGTGCTTTCATACCCTCTCAGGACTTTGCCGTGTCTACGGTACCTGTGTGTGGGGGTTCTCGCCTGAAGAACATCTGTTCCATGGGAGGTCCTGAAACCATCATCTTCAGTAATAGCGAGGGGGCAAAGAAAACCCAGCGGGTGAGTGTGTACTGACCTAAACAAAAGTTCTGCTGCACTGTAATCAGTGACGGACCATGGCTAGAGCTTTAACACTCACTATAGTACTCGTACTATACAAATGCTAGATCAATAAAACTGACTGATAAAAACTGATAACACTTCACTGAAGCCAGATTTCATAAAGCTAGATAACTCTTACATAAATCTGTTATAACAACTGACATAAGCTTGCTTTAGCTTCTTCCTGATGCTGAAAAATGAATAACACTCCATCCGAAACATTCAGTTTACCTCTTCTCATAGCTGTACAGTTAAAGCATCTCTTTAGAATCACGAGTTCTTTCCTGATGCTGCTTTCCATCCTCTCCACCAGACTGGTTTCCTTTGTAGATGGCCATTAGTGAGGTAACATGACCCTTGCACTATCCCCTGAAGTGCTGTGGTCCAATTTAACCTCATTAGCCTCAGGAGCAAACAGTCTGGAGGCAGCATGGCTTTGTCTTTAAACCAGCGCTGCTCAGTCCTAGTCTTGGAGACCCCGTGTTTGGCACATTTTTCTTTTCTAACACATCCATCATGTTACTAACTACCTATTTCAGTAACTGTACTCTGGACTGTCCAGTGACGTCCAAAAAAGATGGGTTCTCCTTTTGAGTTTGGCCCCCTATTGTTTCTTCCATATGTTCTCAGTCTACATTGGTTAAGAAATGTTGGAATTGATGATAAATTATTCAAAAAAAAATCAGTATTTTTGGTTTATTTTACAATTACACACAGTGTCATTAGTAAGAAGCTTATGAGGCATTGACTGGTTACAAGAGATTTGTAGGATATTCATCCTGTTAAACATGAGTTCCGTTGAAGTTGGGCAGTAGTGGCCTAGTGGTTAGGACTTTACGCTTGGGACCTGAAGGTTGCAGGTTCAAGTCCTGGCCTGGGCACTACTGCCACTACACTGCTCCCCGTCTTGGAAGTAGCTTTGGATAAATGTAAATATAAGTTCGCCTATGATCCACTTTGATTTGATTTGTATCAGTGCATCAACAAAAATAGGTTATGATCCGATGTATCAATGTGTCACATGAAATTCGATGTGTGTTCATTCCAAAATTCATTCTACCTCATTTTACTGTGTGCAGTGTCTGAAAAGTTGCCTTTGCTTATGACTACACTGCTGTATTTGGCCCTTTTAGCATTCTGATTAATTTTGTCACTAGACGTTAAACAAAGGCTGCTAGTTGCAGATGAATGCTCATTGAGGATGTTTATGGATTTCTCGGAGAGGTTCTAAGAGACTCCAGGAATTTTATTCTATTTTTAAGAAATCATTTATATATTCAGAATTTTACGGTAAAGAGTAATTTTGACTGTTTGATAGAGGTCTAATAAAAAAAAAATAGGGGGTTGTTGAATAAAAAAAAAAACATTATTCTTGTTATTGCCCCAAATTAATTACATATAATAAAATTACATATTAATTTTCATCATATTTCATACTGACTGCAGACCCTGGTTTCAAATGAAATCAACTGAATGGCATTATTGTACATTTTAAGATTTTTAAGAAAATTTATCGGATCATTGCTTATATATATATCACAGGTTTCATGTTTCAATTTGATTTCAGTACGATAAGAATTAATACTAAATCAAAACATTTTCAGTTCTCTCTTGAATTTATTATTCAGTTATTCCTTTGAACCAAGTGTGTTCGAGCAGGTAAAATGTGGAAATCTGGCACTGACTACTACTGTGCAGTGGTAGTAGTTGTTTACCTAGACTAAGTGAACCCACAACATTCTCCATCCAAGTCCCTGATCTGGTTAGATCTGGGCTAATGTCCTATCAGACCTTTCTATTGACTCAGTAATGCTACACGTCTCATTTGTCACAGTGCAGATAATGCTTCTTTTATAATCACTCTTCTATATGTGTTTCTGTAGGTGATGGAGCAGCTGACAGATCATCACTACGATGTGTTAACTGTGCCGGAGGACACGGCGGCTAACTGTGTGTATGTGCGAGGTCCGGCTAAAGTGGACTTTATCCTCCACCCCACGGTCGACGAGTGTCCAAACAGTGTAACCGTGAGTGTCCTTTACTGCAAGGTCCAATGTTGTGTCCATTTAGTCTTAAATATTTCTATGTAAAAATCCAAAAGCTTCGAAATATTACATACTCTCATCGCCCACTTTATAAGAGACAGCTACACCAGTGCTTCCACTCACCGGCCACTTTATTAGAAACACCTACCTTTAACTTCCACTCGTTCACCACTTTATAAACACCTTCATTGTGCTTCCACTCACCGGCCACTTTACTACATCTGGACCACAGTTCTCCAGATATCATTTGGGTGGTGGTCCATAGAGGGTATACACATGACTATCACGGAGATCACTGTGGTTACACCTACTGAGTGGCAGAAAAACTAACTTTTGCTGAGTGTTTAGCTTTAGCATTAGCATTTAGCTAAAACAGACACTGAGAGAGAGCTGCTGTGCAATTAACTGTACAAATAGGTCAGACAAGAAATTGGAATGATCTTTTTACAGACCCCTGAAAGCTAAAGGAAAACCATAGCAATGAAGAACTTGGGGTATCATTGTGCCTCCTCAATCCAGATATAACAGCAAACATCAAGGCTGCTGAATGACAACAGGTCTCTCCAAATCCTGCCATATGCATACAATGGGCTGTCAAAAATGTCCCTGTCTTCTCTGCAGCTATCTAAGGTTGGAATGGGGGCCCACCCATTCACTGACTGTGTTTTATCTACATTAGTGAGTGGCAATGTCAGCTGCAAACAAACTAGGCCTATTTAGCTTACAGTTTTCCAAATAAAAGTTGAAAACAAATTGTAATATTTGTATAAATTTGTTCACATAACCAGAATACCCACTGGTGTCTTCGTCACTTTATTGTTGCCAACAAATGACATATTAGTACGCCAAACGTGAAGGCTTTTTAGGTCTTAATGCCTTGCTTTGTGCATTTCCTTGGCATCTAAATCAGGTATAAATAAATGTTAGGAAAGCGTGTTTTCTTGGCCACATGTCAAGGTCAATGATCCACTCATTCTTTGGGAAGTTGTAAGGATCACAGTCAAATCCAGCTGTAGATAATCATTTGTTTTTCTCCAAATTTTACAAGTTTGACACATTCACAAGAGGGCAGCATGTTTTGCCACTTGGGACAAATAAGGGCGCATGGAAAGTGATGTCAGTGCATACCCTCTATTCTTAGCACAGCATGGTAGTGGTCATGGTAGTGTGTGTAGTGCTGGTATAGCAGAGTTTCTGGGGCTTTTTCACACATCATGCTCAAAGAGTGGTCCACCACCCAAAAAAATCCAGCCAAGAGAAGCTCCGTGATCATTAACTGACTACCGATGAAGAACTAGAATATAACCAACAGACACTGCAGACAAGCTACAATCTCTGACTGTACCCCAACAATGTGAGCACCAATGGAGGGGTTTCTGATAAAGTGGTCACTGAGAAAAATTACAGTTTCTAACGAAGAGCCTGATGAGAATAGGCGACATTTTAATTCTTCCCTGATGACAGCACTGGGAAAGGACCCAGAACTGCTGAACAATGTGAATTCCCTGCACTAGCACCATTCATGGGGTTATTATGGAGTGCTGCAGATGTGCTGGAGCAGGGAAAAGGTCCTGGAAAACCCCACATTACATTTTTTGGTGTTTGACCAAAAGGTCCCAATGGGCCTCAGTCTGTTTTCTCTTGCTCGCTCGTCACCTTAATGGTGTTGTAGCCTTTAAAACAATGTAAACAGTTCTACGTTTATGTTCACAAGACAAAAGAAGGATCCACAGAAAATACTCCACCTAACACACCCTGCACACTGGGCCGCAATCCAAATCTCATTCTTAACCCTGTCCCACTGCCCCTTGTAGCTCATCTCAGAGGGAGTCACATCATGAGCCACAGTCGCCCCCTGCTGGTGAAACTGCCTGCTCATTTAAGTAATCAGCAGGTTGTGTGTGTTGGGGTCCTGTCACATCAACAAATTATTATTATTATTATCATGAGTCTTGTTGCCAGTGAGTCAGTGAGTGGACTAGTGGTTAGGACCTTGTCCTTCTGACCAGATGGTCACAGGTTCTAGTCCAGACCCAGGTACCACAGAGGTGCCCTTGAGCAAGGTACCGCCCCACCACACTGTTTCCTGGGCGTTGTTGATAGCTGCTCGCTAATGCACATATCCATGTGTTTGGGTTAAATGTAGAGGTCATATTTTATTGTGGTGCACTTTGTGTGATTGATTGTGTTCACAATGGCAAAATAAGTCCGAGTGAATCCAAGAGAAGTCTGAGACAATAGAAAAAGTGTCTCGCGTCTGTCAGTACCACTGTTTTCTATACTTAATCAGCGACCAGTAATACTAATATTCCAATATTCCCCTTCACATAAATCCAGTCAATCATCTCAAGGTTCAATTCAGTTCATTCAGTTTTATTACTATAGCACTTTTTACAAAAGACGTCGTCACAAAGCCACCTTACAAAGTTCGGGTCCGAGCCCCAAATGAGGGAGCCAAAGGTGATAAAGGGAAGGAAAAACTCCCTAAGCTGGAGGACGAAACCTTGGGAGGACCCAAGACTCAGGAGGAGAACCCACCCTCCTCTGGTCAGTCTGTTTATGAAGGCAGCATTTGTTAAGGAAAATGGCGTTCATGGCTAAGGTTGTGGGCAACAAATGAACATGAGGTGGTGTCCGTGGTGGTTAAGCTATTCTACAAAGGGATGAGCAGGAAGGAGGCCCCACTGTTCGAACAATCTATTCGAGGGTACAAGCCAGCTGGAACCCCGGTGATAGAAGAGGTCAAGGTCAAATGCACCGTTTAAACAACTAAGGTGCTGAACGATCAAACTAATACAGATATAACAATTAAAGGTAAAAATAATAAAACAATAAAAGCCAGTGAGAGAAAGTGAGTGTTTAACAGAGACACAGTCGTTCTAATGTCGAGTGTCAGCTTATTCCACAACTTTGGTGCTGCCACTGCAAAAGGAGTTACCCCTACTTCCACGTCGACTCTCAGTACTTCTTAGAGCAGCTGTGAACAAGTGAAGTAAAAGCTTGTCATTGTGAACACACTCAAGCACTACGATGAAATGTGACCTCAGCATTTAAGCCATCACACGTGCACACGTGGAGCAGTGGGCAGCTATCAACTGCACCCGGGGAGCAGTGTAGCGGGACGGTGTCTTGCTCAAGGGAACCTCAGTGGTGCCCAGGCCAGGACTTGAACCTGCGACCTTCAGGTCTCAAGAGCAATGTCATAACTACTAGGCCTCCACTGCCCATAAGTGGGTAGCAGCCTATTGAAATCAAGGGGAACCTCAAAGGAACCTTAGTGGTGCCAAGGCCGGGACTTGAACCTACGACCTTCAGGTCTCAAGGGCAATGTTGTAACCACTAGGCTTCCACTGCCCCGTAAGGGGGTAACAGCCCATTGAAAACAAGCAACAAATTTAAAAAAATCAATTCTACACTGAACTGGAGGCCAATGAAGAGATGGAAATACTGAAGGGATGTGACCCCATTTTCTTTTTCCTGATCATACAGTATGACCCCAATCTTGGCCTCTCTTCACGGGCTTCCAGTCCAACGCATCATCTAAAACATGCTTTCTTCTCCTTTCGTTTTTCACTGGAGCCAGAGCAGCTTCTGTACCTAAGGGACGTCTTCTGATATGTGAATATATGGAAATAACTGATTTTTTCAATAAATAATAATAATAATGATACGCTACATAGTCGAGGGGCCTCTTCTGGCTAACACTGCCTATAGCAGGGGCCCTGATCGGAGCTATGAGGCTAACAATTGACTGAAGGTTATAGCGCACCAATTAGCATTGTTCTAAATAGACGTGTTTACGTGGTTATTGAAGCTGTGTGACACAGACATCTATTGACATGGAGGCTGCCAGATGGCTGCAACTACTGTTCTGGGCAATGCCGCACTTTCGGTGGTTCTGACACTCCCTGTATTGTGCTTTTCCATCTTTCATCAACTTCCCATCAAACCAGGCCTGCCTGCGAGTCACAGCCGCGGGCGTGTACTCTGAATTCATAACTCTGCTTTGGTTTATTAATGAATGTGATCATTATCAGCCTCACTAATGAACCCAGTCAATCAATTATTCATATAATCGCCTCGCTTCTGACGCGTGGAAGTTCTGTCTAAGCCTTAATTAGAGGAGTGTACAGATTCAAACAGCTGCTAATTACCACACAGACAGACGCCAAACGAAGAGGCGAATCCGGTGTTTAACGCAGCGACAGGAAAAAAATGTCCACCCTCTCGGGGGAAGGAACGGATTACTGGTGCATCAAATGGAGCTGAACGTATAGAGGAAACGGTCACAGATGTTTCTTGCGGTGCTTCTTGCATTTCTCTGGCTTTGGGCCAGTTTGGTAAACATGCTAAACATTTCTGACATATCTTATGTTTTTCTGCCATAATATCAGCCATAACATTAACACCACTGACAGGTAAAGTGAATATCATTGACTTTATGTGAAAGTGACTCTTTGTCATTGTGAACACACTCAAGCACCACAATAAAATGTGACTGCTGCATTTAACCCATCACACGTGCATACGTGGAGCAGCGGGCAACTACCAACAGTGCCCGGGGAGCAGTGTAGTGGGACAGCACCTCAGTAGTGCCTGAGACTTGAACCTGTGACCTTCCGGTCCCAAAGGCAGTGTCCTAACCACTAGGCCTCCACTGCCCATATAGTTATTTCAGTGGCACCGGTCAGGGGGGCGGGAAATATTAGGCAGCAAGTGAACAGTCAGTTCTTGAAGCTGATGCACTGGAAGCAGGAGTGTAAGGATCTCAGCCACTTTGAGAAGGGCCTTATTGTGATGTTCTAAAGTCAGAGCGTCTCCAAAACATCAGGTATTGTGGAGTGCAGTAGTTAGTACCTACCAAGAGCGATCCAAGAAAGGATGACTGGTGAATCGGTGACAGGGTTATGGGCACCCAAGGCTCACTGATGCAGAACAACTACTGGTGGCCTACAAAGTGATGGTGACCGATAGAAAGGGGTCAGAACACACAGTGCACCACAGTCAGAGCTGTTTTAGCAGCAGGAGGGACCTACTCAATATTAGGCAGGTGGTGTTAATGTTATGGCTGATCGGAGGTTTTTTTTGGCCATTTTTTACAATATCTGACAAAAATCGGTGGTACAATAGAAAAATACACGAATGCAATGTGCTATACATTGGATAATAAGCATTTACACTAATATTACACTTCTTTTCCAATGTGTATATTGATCTGATTGATCTCACACATACTAACATGGATATGTACAAAGAGTTTATTTTTCGTTTTCCTGTACGTTATTTCTTTGATCTTGTATTTAAAGGCCTAGCCAGACACTTGTACTGCTGCATAAATAACAATGTTACTGCTTCTCGTCTTTAGGCCTTCCAGAAGCTCCCAGATTACACTCTGCTCCCTACAGCCTGCAGTGAGGCCTCCAAACTCGGGGGGGCGCTGTCCTCATTCTGCCTGCTCATCAACAGGAAACCCAACTATTCATAAATCTGCCCTTGACTATATTCACATGAATTCGTCGCTGAACCTGTTGGGCTCATTTAGCATCTTGTACTTGTTTTGTATATTGTAAAATTGTGGCAAAGTGTTTCGGCTTTAACAAAAGGAAATACAGCATAAATATGTGAAAACAGATCACAGACTTTCCCGGTTTATTATTGCTGATATGGATTTATTTGTAGCACCTAGTTGTACCATTTCTACAAGTAAAATATTCAATGATTGAGTTTAATAGTAAATACACTGAATTGTTTTAAAAGCCCATTTCGACACAAGACCTTTGTACTAGTGAGGACTCAACAAAGAATTTCATACTTATTCCGACTGAATTTCTGAGATAATGGAACTGTGAAGTAAAACCAAACTTGGATTTCCATATTAAACCTTAAAATGTACATGACAGCCCTTTCAACCGCCTGTGTGTAGAGTTCACAGCTAAACAATAGCTTAGAGCAACGGTTTCCAAACGTTTTAGGCCAAGCACCCCTTCTACATCCTGACGTACCATCTAGTCCATTAAAATAACTGAACCCCTGAACCCAATGGGGACTGGGACTCTGACCATATTTAGTTTTAATGACATTTTTAAACATTAGTTTTAAAAATCCACTTGTGGCCATGAAAGGCATGCACCACACTTTGGGAAACCCTGGCTAAGAGGCTAGTTTAACCAGAACCTACATAGGAAATGGGAAAAGCAAGTTTTTTAAAGCTTTTGTGGAATTATGTCCCTAAATATTGAACTAGTTGCTACCTAGCATGTGTGAATCACAAAGACTTACCATTAAATCAGTTCGGGTTTTTAAAATAGGCCCCTGGTCTGGGGTAGAACAGAACGAAACAGTATAATAGCATGCCTAGCTAAATTGCATGTTACAGCCACGATCAACTTTTTTTTTTAGATACAGGATGTATTCTTCCAACCACTGCAACACCACTTTGTAACAGCTGCTTGGGTTAATATTTTTCCTGAGACTTATGCCAGTTTTATTAAATAAATGCATTTTTAAAATCAACTCTACTCTGCCTCTTGCATCCTTTGGGACAGAAAACACTGCAATTGGCCAGTCCACTCTCTGCACCTACTGCTGATCACTTACTTTCACAGACTGTGCTGGACACCAGTCCTCCAGAGATGCTCACTGTATCATAGAGAATAAGTTTGCTGAATAAAAATTAATGAGGTAAAGATTTTTCACCTGATAGTAGGTGCGACTGTCAGGTGTCCATAAACTTTTGGCCATACGGTGTACAACCAACTTGTATGGTCATGGTTAAGAATTTTTAAAGCAATTTGCCGCAAAATGCCAGGTCCCTAAGCTTGGTGCCTTCATTTCTCCACATGAACAGTTCACAATCTGCACAAATAAGTAAACCTTTTTAGCACATGTGCACCTCAGCCTTAAACTTTACCATATACCAGCATTATGTGGCCTATGATTTGAGTGAAATGTTACACAGCGTTCAAGAGCCCCCTCACCAGCACTGGGAAAGTCCGGTTCTCCACAGTGAACCATTCCACAACAAACTACAGGATCCTAAATTATGCAACAACAAAAAAAAAAATAAGGGGGGCAAACAGCTAAAAATTCCTTTACCCTCTGAGCAAAAATGACAGAACTGTTCTAAAGCAGAACACTAGATTTTTCATGCCGCTGAAAAAATAAAAAAATTACTCATACAATAATCTGAAATCTCTTCAAATTTATTTCGTCTTTTGTAGAAAGCAACAGGCATTTTAACGGTTGGACTTGGCAACTCTCTCCAGCTCATCCTTCTTCTTGATGGCGTAGGAGTTTGATGAGCCCTATAAAAACAAATGGGTAATTGTAGTAAATCTGCAAGCAGGAGAACATGGCCACTCAGCAAATGCTCAAAAAAGGAAGCTGAATATGTTTCGAAGCTGGTGATTGGCTGAGCAATGGAAAGCAGCAGCCAATGAATAAGCTGAGAATTTTGCTCTGCGAGATCTATAGCACACCAGGACAATGACAAGTGCCAGGATGTGACTCTAGTCTCGCTGTAATGGAAGTTATACTCTTGGGGCAAAACGTATCGTATTTAGATTCATCAGAAAGTTGGTAACTGGAGTTACTAGAAGATTATTTCCACACCTGATCTTTATCATCATGTCTAATACTGGTTTACACTTTCTACTGAACGCTATAGCTTTGTTGCTATGAAACAGTGATCAACATTACATACATTATGTTTATAATTAAAACAATAGTGTCTAAATTATGATTAAGAAAATATATGTATATTATAGGTAAGTTTTAATATATATAAATAAATAATAAAAATATTTAAATAATCATTATTTTAATTCTGCACTGTAGGCTGGATACCTTTGCAGCATTGATGAGCTCATCAGCCAAACACTCAGCAATGGTCTTAATGTTCCTGAAGGCCGCCTCTCTCGCTCCTGTGCACAGCAGCCAGATAGCCTGTCAAAAACAAACACAGTCAACACACAAAGGAACAGGATTTTTACACGACGTGTAAAGCTTGTAAGGAAAACAAAACAAATAAATAAATGGGGGGGGGGGGAGAGATACTACAAGTAGTTTCGAGCTAGTAAACTGCACAAAAAGTGTTTCTGAGCTTGTGGTTGGCTGAGCAATGGAAAGCAACAGCCAATGAACTATCAAAGAAAGATCACTCTGCGAGCGCTACATCACATCAGAACAATGAGGAACGTCAGGACGTGACTCGAGGCTCGCTCCGATAGGTACGCAATACATACGAATGGGAAGAAGGTTTGGCCGCTTTACACACGCACACATTGCTGACGCAGGTGTTGTCAGGCAGATGTGCATGAACTCCACTAAAATGCAACAAACAGTAAAATGGGACACACTGGGGAAGCTGAAGATCAGTCTAAGGTCACCAGGATGTAGCCAGGGTTCGCTGACTGACTCCTGGTGACCTTAGACTAAAACCCTGGCTACATTCAATAGCCTTTGTGATTAGCTGGAGTTCCTGTTATGTTTCAAGATGGTGTGTGTGTACCTGGTTGACCCTGCGGAGTGGAGACACGTCCACAGCCTGTCTCCTGACTGTACCAGCACGGCCGATACGAGTGGAGTCCTCACGGGGGCCACTGTTAATGATGGCATTGACCAGCACTTGCAGTGGGTTCTGAAAGGAAAACAGGAGCAAGCAAATGAGGATCCAAGAACAACGGTTTCCACAAAAAAAAATGTATTTGTACATGTATTTGGTGGAAAACATCAAAACTAGACAGTTCAAACAGCGGCCTGTTTGTGGCATTACGTACAGCTCAGTTACTCTCCTTTTTCAGCTCGTCTCTACTCATTTTCATGATTATCTTCCATTATCCAGAATATTTTCCTGTCAAATCTGTCTGACCTCTGAAAATGGTACTATAGCTGAAAAGAAAAGTGATACCACTACTCTAGATGTTTGTGCATCACCTCGAGAGTTGTTGGAATAGTGATTTTTCATTTAACGCCACTTGAATAACTGTTCAATACCAGACAAAACTATGGCAGATTATTTTCTGAACACCAGCTTAATGGATTTAATTCCTGGTCAATACAAATTCAGCCTGGTGCTGGGCTTATTTTTGAACAGATCTGAAAGTTACGAGTATGGAACAGTTTGCCAAAATGCAGCATTAAAACAGTATTAAACCTTTGAATATTTTGAACTGCTGTATCCCTAAGCAACCTGCTAGAACGTTTGAAAGACATGTTTCTGAGCTGGTGATTGGCTGAGCAATGAAAAGCAGCAGCCAATGAATAAGCAAAGAAGGTTTGCTTTGCGAGATCTATAGCACACCAGGACAATAAGGGGTGTCAGGATGTGACTCTTGTCTCGCTTCCTTAATGTTAATACATTAACCTGAAAAATGTGGAATGAGGGCGTCATCCGGCCAAGATCATCTTTTTTTCTGAACAAGCAATTGGCTTACAGGAAGAAAAAAAAAAAAACCACTCCCCGGCTGGTCACTTCAGCCTGTCGTCCTATTACAATAAAGTGTTGCATGACGCATTGAATGTTCAGTCAGGGTTTCTGCAGACCTTTTAAGACCATTAGGAACCAAAATTCAGATCGACCCTTTTTTCACACTGGTATAAAGTAGAAATGACATGAAAGAAAGTCGGACAGTCCTAGAATTACTAAGAAAAATAAGCAATAAGCATAAGCACTGGTGGGCAGTAGTGGCCTAATGGTTAAACTTTGTGCCCTTGTGAACAGGACAACCTTCTAACCACTAGGCTACCATTGCCCCCAATGCCCACCCCCCAAAAATGATAGAAATTGCATTGAATACAAACATTTAAGACCAAAATGTAACTATTTAAGACCTAGCGCATAAAAATTTAATGTTTTCAAGACTATAGGTGACCAATGTGACTCAAATGGGCAGAGGTTTCTCTTGGCACAACAGTTCAGTCCCAGGGAAAAGATTCTGCATATTATTTTGCTCCAACACACTCGCATCACCTCAGGAAGAGCCTGTTTATCAGCTGATTGGATTTATCAGGAACGTTAGTGTCATCAGTAGGACTCTCACCTCGCCGGTCAGCAGGTGGATGATTTCGAAGGCGTGCTTCACGATGCGCACGGTCATCAGTTTCTTGCCATTGTTTCGTCCGTGCATCATCATGGAGTTGGTCAAGCGCTCCACGATGGGGCACTGTGCCTTACGGAAGCGCTTGGCAGCATAGCGCCCGCCGGAGTGGGGCAAGTACTTGGCGTACTTCTCCTTCACAGCAATGTAGTCCTGGATGAAGATAAAATCCATATTTAGTGCAGCTTCACTATAGTTACGCTTTAGAGCTATCTACTGATGATGAATCTTTTGGCGTCTGTAGTTTAAAGCTCTCCACAGTCATTTCAGTCCATTTTATCTAGGAGAATGCTAGGACAAAATTTAAAAATCAGCAAATTTTTTAAATACAACAAATAGAACTTTGTTTTACTCCAATTAAGGTAGATGAAAAGAGCAGAAGTAGCTCTGAATGGAAGAAGCATGTCTGAAAGCATTCTCTACAAAAACCTCCAACATTTGATCAGCGTGGTAAATGGGAGTGTTTCTGAGCTGGTGATTGGCTGAGCAATGAAAAAAGCAGCAGCCAATGAATAAGCAGAGAAGGTCTGCTCTGCGAGGGCTATAGCACACCAGGACAATTGAGAAGTGTCAGGATGTGACTCTTGTCTCGCTTAAGCTTGGAGTTTTACGAATGAGACGTCAAGATGACGAAAAAGAGGAAAAATATTCGGCGGATACAAGAAAAATATTGATCAGGAACGTTCAACAAAGAAATGGCCTCTGAAAATTAAAACACCATTTCGCTGCACTTGGTGAGCCGGGTCATGAAGAAAAACTGGGAACTAAATTAAACAAAAGCCTCAGATACAAAGACTTTGCCACATCAACTGCGTCACTAAGACGACGGATGCAACCAATCACCTTCGAGAAAAAGCCCAATCACCTGAAGGGAGATGTCATTGATCTGAACATCGTCTGTGCTCCATTTCCCAAACAGTTTAATCTCTGGCGTCTCAGCCACAGCTGGTGCGGTCTCCCACTCTGTCATTCTGGGAAGAGAGAGCATCGCTGATTTAGTACAAGCAGCATCAGGAGGCAGTTTGAGTCCCTTTTCCAGTCATCCGCAATCAAAGGAAAGGTTAAGCTTAGCCTTCACACCATGTAAAACAATATAATACACACTTGGGAAGCTTTAAAGAAGATCTGCAGATAGATTTAAACCTCACACACCGTCGTGTGACACTTAAACAGTGGAAGACGTTAAGAGCAGATGAAGATGAAGATATTCTTTAAAAAAAACGACAATAAAAGAGAATCTTAACTCCCAAATATGCATTTACTGGTGTCCAAAATGTGTCACCTGCTTGTGAAGTTTTAAGACGGTTGTTACAAGTTTGAATCTAGCATAAACTGCAAAATTAATAAACGTTTACACAATAAATGAGCATATTCAGTTGAGCTTCAGTGGGTTAAGCCAAACTTAACAACGAATTGCTAACTGAACAGTTAGCAACAAGCTAACATACGCTTGCCAAACCCATTCCCTGCTTTCAAATGCAGCAGCGGGCCTCTAGCAAAGCCTCCTGAGCGTTGAATACACGTTTAAACCGTCGTTAGAGCCGAATTATCACATACTACGCGAGAGGCGAGGTGTTTAACGGAGGAGGGCCGGACTCGCCGCGCTACCTCTGAGAGCGGCCGCATGGAGCCGCATGGGCAACACGGCGACACAAATTACATACATTTAGCGCCATTAACTCCATCTACCTCTTCCCAACCATAAGCTATATTTTCACGCAAACTTTTATGAACACATACGCAGAGAGAAAGTCTGGTTTTGCGATATTTCTAAGGTGAATTTAATGATTTTTTGTTCCACCTACTTGTGTCCGCGATCTCTCCGCTCGCCTCGCTCAGACAGGAAAGGGCCTCCGCTCGGCGCGCACTGCGCATGTCTGTTTCGGGGCTTGATTTCCGGTGTAAAAAAGCCTCAGTGGAGTTGTAATTTTTTTTTATTTATTTCGACTATAGGACGCCATTATTGTAGATTTGATAACGTCAAGGCGGGAAATTTTTGACTGACCGTGCTAATAACTGAGATAAATATGCTAGTATGCTTTGGAAATTTCCCACTTATGGGACTAATAATAATAATAATAATAATAATAATAATAGTGGGCAGTGGTGGCCTAGTGGTTAGCCTTTGAGACTTGAAGGTCTCAGGTTCGAGTCCTGGCCCGGGCACTACTGAGGTACCCTTGAGCAAGGTACCGTCCCTCTACACTGCTCCCCGGGGGCTGTTGATAGCTGCCCGCTGCTGCACGTGTGATGGGTTAAATGCAGAGGTTGCATTTCGTGGTGCTTGAGTGTGTTCACAATGACAAATAGTCACTTCACTAATAAAGGTTTATCTTATCTTAGTAACTGAGCTAAATATGCTAGTAACTGAGCTAAATATGCTAGTAGCTGAGGTAAATATGCCAGTAACTAATGTAAATATATTAGTAAATGAGGTAAATATGCTAGTAACTGAGGTAAATATGCTAGTAGCTGAGGTAAATGTGCTAGTAACTGCGGTCAATATGCTAGTAGCAGTACTTCAAGCTAGTCTGTACTGTTCATTGCCATTTAGCTTAACTAAAAGTTCAGATAACTCCTTGTGACCATAGCCTATCCTATCCACGTCAAAAATCAGGGTTACAAATGCCTCATCAAATATTAGTCTAAAATAACATCTAAACATCTGCTCAATGTCAACATTATTTTCAAAGCAGATTCCTGCAGATACGGATTTGATTCTGATATCATTGCGCTTATGCATGTAGAAAATTTCCACTGCTGTCACAGAGTGCCTAAGTATGACTGTAAACTTAAACTTGTCGTCCAGAGCCAGACAGATGAGATGTCATGGAAATCAGTGTTTTTAATCACAGGTGTCTGTTTTGAGGCACAGGTGTTTGCCGTCCTACTTGTCAGGACCTTACATCCCTACTTATGCTTGTGACGAGGTGTCTGTTTGATGTTGCATAATTTTTCTTTATCTCTGTGTTCCTCGCGTTTTTTATAAAAACATCTTTAAAAAAAGATTTATTGGCTTAATATGAGATCATTTCACTTGATAAAGTTTTTTTTATTTTTTTTGCAGTGTGTATATTCAATTTTTTTGCTGATCTGTTAAGTCCTTGTGTGCTCGTCAGTTGTCTGTCCTTTGTGAGCTGTGGGTGAGTTCTTGATGTCTGTTGATACCACTGTCAGGTCTTCGATGTTCTTTTCATGCAGCGGTTCCTCATGCCTTCTACACACGTGTGACCACTTTGCGTGAACTGTTGACCTTTTGACTCTGTTTAAAGGCCTTCATCTGGACTAAATGATCATCTCATCCCTCAAAGACTTTCAGCATAGGTAGAGCTCACCTGCACAACAGAAAAACAGACTCATTGCATCTCACAAAACTAGAGAAAATAGAAAAACGTGTTTTTTGAGTTAAATTATCCTAAAATAAGCAAATAAAATTTGGTCTAGGGGGAGGAGTCAAAGATCTTCCTCCTTCCAATGTAAAACTTTGTAAGTGTCTATATTAAAAGTCTACCTTCACTCCGTCTCCCCTGTTCCCCAGCCTTCTCTCAGCTCTGTTCCTGTTAAAGAAAAAGTAGCCATGTCTAAACTTGGCAATTTCAGGGATGGCCACCAGAGGATGCTGTTTCACAAGTATTTCCACACGTTAGGACACCACTTCTGTTCTCACTTTTAGCCTCAATATTGACACTGATTATTGAAGATAAGAGTAATAATGAACTCGACTGAGTGCTCAGTGTTGAGCTACAGTGTATGGTGACTAGGTCAGTACAGAAAAGGGTTTATTCTGCTGCATGTACTTTGAGACATATACTCAAAACAGATGCATTTAAAAAACATATGAGTTTTTTAATGCTGTGTGTCCATGAAGGTGGAATATATGATGTTTGTTGCACACAGTCTTGTCTTTTTACACAAAGAAGCAGTTTGTGTGTCCCTTTGGCTTAAACCAGCACAAAACCTAAGTAAATCTGTATGGAATTCAGTTCATCAGTTAATTTCATTTTAAATCAATGTCTTTATGGAGCTTTTTTGTGCACTATGGCACAGTCATATAGGAGCAGAGATGAGTCTTCTCTAAACTGTTCCCCCAAAGCTAGAAGCATAGAATTGTCCAATATACATTGTTGTGTTGAAACGTTTAGAGTGAAGTGAAAGTGACTATTTGTCATTGTGAACACCCTCAAGCACCACAACGAAATGCAACCT
>JBBPDA010000126.1:1190109-1218701 GCA_037974385.1 Arnoldichthys spilopterus | reverse complement strand
TAAATGCAGAGGTTGCATTTCGTTGTGGTGCTTGAGTGTGTTCACAATGACAAATAGTCACTTTCACTTCACTTCATGTTGGTGCTGTATGAAATAGGGTGAAATGTCTATTGTTGAAAAATGATCAAGATTCATGTACACATATATTCACATGACACTTTTCTACACAAATAACATGCATGAGAGAGGTGGAACTGGAAAGACTTGACTGGAAAGAAAATTGTTAATGTCAAGCTGCCCAATTTCAGGTTCCTCAGCACCAGAAACGGAGAAGGCTAAAGTAGATTAAACCTTCTCCACCAAATCATTGTTCTTTGTTTGGAGACTTTCTGAACACTAGGTACTGTCCTCCACTTTGTTCTATTTTTCAGAATTTTTAATATCATTTTTCTTTTCCTCCTTCAGAAATGGTGCCCTGAGGTCCTCTCCAGCTCCTAGTGCCCACACAGTTAACATTTACCTCCATCAAGAAGAAAAGCTCACCATTAAAGTCAGGAGAGGTTAAACGTGTGAAGATGGAACCAAACGAAAGCTCCAGCGCTGAGGAAGAGTCTCCTGGTACTGTCCACTCCAACACATCTCTGAGAGAAGCACAAAACATTACAGAGGATAAGAAACCTCACCGATGCTCAGAGTGTGGAAAGAGTTTTCCCATCAACTACCTTCTTCAAAGACACCGGCGTGTTCACACCGGAGAGAAACCGTATCACTGTTTAGAGTGTGGGAAGAGATTTACTCAACTGGGTCTTCTCAAAACACACCAGCACACCCATACGGGTGTGAAATCATATCAGTGCTCAGAGTGTGAGAAGAGTTATTACACAAAGAATAGTCTTCAGCGACACCAACGTGTTCACACAGGAAAAAAACCTTATCCTTGCTTACAGTGTGGGAAAAGTTTTGATAATCTGTCTCCCTTCCTAGCACATCAACGCATTCATACAGGAGAGAAACCCTATCACTGCTCAGAGTGTGAGAAGAGTTTTAGGGACATTTATGCCGCCCAAAAACACCAGCGCATTCACACTGGAGAGAAACCGTTTCAGTGCTCTGAGTGTGGGAAGAACTTTGCTGAAAAACGCTGCCTGCGAACGCATCAGCGCATTCACATAAGGTGTCGTTGCCCAAAGTGTGGAAAGAGTTTTTGTGCCAAGCGGCTTCTCGAAGCACACCAACGGGTTCACGCCGAAGAGAAACCATATTGCTGCTCTGAATGTGGGAAGAGTTTTAGTGACAAGACCCACTTCAGAGCACACCAGCGCATTCACAGCCAAGAGAAACCCCACCAGTGCTCTGAATGTGGGAAGAGTTTTAGTGAAAAGAAGGTTCTTCGAAGACATCAGCTTGTTCACAATGGAGAGAAACCATATCAGTGCTCGGAGTGTGGGAAGAGATATACTCAACTGAGTAATCTCAAAATACACCAGGCCGTTCATACAGGTGTGAAACCATTTCAGTGCTCGGAGTGTGAGAAAAGTTATTTTACATACTGTGGTCTTCAACAGCACAAGCGCGTTCACACAGGAACGAGACCGTATTCTTGTTTACACTGTCAGAAGACTTTTTATCAACGGACTCATTTGCAGATACACGAGCGCATTCATACAGGAGAAAAACCGTATCACTGCTCAGAGTGTGAGAAGAGTTTTAGAGACCTACGTGGCGCCCTAAGACACCAGCGCATTCACACTAGAGAAAAAAAGATTTTAGTGCCTGTAGGTACCGACACGGCCCCCGTATAGACATACGTTTGTTCACACTAGAAAGAAACCGTATCAGTTCTTAGAGTGTGGCTAAAACACACTAACCGTCTGTAAAGAGCAACGAAGAAGAGACGGTTGAACACTTATGATACAGCACCATCGTAGCCAGAGACATGAAACAGTGAGGTGACTGTGAAATCTCTTAGAACATGAGAGGACAATGTGTGAGATAAAGTGACATGAAAGTGACTATTTGTCATTGTGAACACACTCAAGCACCACAACGAACTGTGACCTCTGCATTTAACCCATCACACGTGGAGCAGTGGGCAGCTACCAACAGCGCCCGTGGAGCAGTGTAGTGAGACGGTACCTTGCTCAAGGGAACCTCAGTAGTGCCCGGGCCTGGGACTCGAACCTGCAACCTTCAAGTCCCTAAGGCAGTGTCCTAATCACTAGGCCACCACTGCCCAGATGCTAGTGTTTAGGGTTTTCCTTCTATTATGACTCATGTTGTTTCAGTATTTTTCCTGAGTTTTGAACAATTCCAAACTGTTCTGTGGGAACATCTCAGTCAGGAGGCCTGGATAAGAAAAAGGACTATGTGACTGACATACAGGGCAGGGGCACTGCATCAGTTGGGCAGAAACAGTGGGGGTGCATGAACCAGGGTTCTAGCACTGAAGTCCAGTTTTCTGACTTGTCCAGGACTCTCTGGTACTTGTTCTAGAATTTCAGCCATTGTTTTTGCCAAATGTCAGACTGCCTTTCAAGTTAGTGCTTCTGCTGTTAACATTTCTTTTTGTTTGTCCACCAAGGCAAAGTCTTTGAAAGTGGGCCATTTTGTCATTGTTAACACACTCAAAAACACACAAAGTGCACCACCACGATCACATATCACACATGTACATGTGGAGCAGTGGGCAGCGTTGACAAGCGCCCGGAAGCTGTGTAGTAAAACGGTAACTTGCTCAAGGGTACCTCGCTCAAAGATACCTCAGTGGTACCAGGTCAGGGCTTGAACCTGCAACCTTCTGTTCACAAGGACAAAGTCCTTAACCGCTAGGCCGCCACTGCCCCTAATCTCTGCATTTAACCCATCCCTGTGGGCAGTTGATGTGGGGAGCAGTGTTTGAGGGGTACTTATACCAGTCTGGTATTAGAACCAGTGATCTTCAGGTCACAGTAGCAGCTCCTTAACCGTTACACCATCACAGCAAAAGCTAATAACTGACAACCGACTCCAGTGGACAAAAACAAAAGCACCAATTATGTTTGCTAAAATAACCAATTAAGCAAGCTTGTCCAGAAAACGTGCGTTGGTTTAGTTGTTTCACGATCAGTCAAGAACCGGCATTGCCATTGGCTGCTTAGTCATAATTGTATGTCTCTCAAAACTCATCTCTTCATACCTTGCATGCATGCTCTTCTTTTTCAGTATGGCTGCATACACAATGTTGATGAACTAAAGTGAATAAAGTAAAGTAGCTATTCGGACTCAGCCTTGACTCTGGCTCAGACGTCTTTGGACTCTGTTGACTTGGAGTCAGCTAGCCATTTAATTCTGTGTGACTACACAGCATTACAGTTTAGTGAAATTGAAGGAACAAGGAATACTCTGCATTAATAGAGTAGCTTAGCAAAGTTTGTCTAGATGTCTAAGTTAGACTTAAGGAATGCTAGGGATTTTTCAACCTTACAGCCATGCTAGCTTTATATTGAGCCCCATAGCCATGCTAACTACTTGTATACTACCTTAGCAACTAAGCATTTAGGTTACTTGCTTTTGTATTATATACACATTTAGAATGTAGAGCCAAGCTGTGTCTCTGTGCCTTTTGCCTTTAGCTGAGTTGGCCAGTATTGTCTTTTAGGCCTCGTTTTCCTTTAAACCGCATCCCCCCCTCAACTTGGTGTTGCTTGAGCAGAGAGGTCACCAAACTTTGCTGGACACTGTTCCTCCAGGACTGCATTTTCCCACCCCTGTCCTCTTGGTGCAGTTTTGTAATGGGAGATTTTTGGGGATCCCCAAGGTTCTGAAATAAAAAATGGTCCTCTGACAAGTCTTTACTCTTTATTTTAACCCAAATATTGAACCTTAGGTGGATTAGAGAGTTTCCGTCACAGTAATAATGTTAGAAAATGCACAAACAGTAAAAAGAGCTTATTGTCCATGAGAGTAAACATTAAATCCAATCAATAAACCATGTTCTGTATTTGTTCTGAAAAACTGGTTTAATATCTGATACGTTTTTCTGCTAATACAAAGTAGAAATAATTTAACGAAATTCACCATGTTTTATCACTCATTCTCCCAATTCTTGTTTTATTATAATATCCATTATACATCATCCTTGTATTCTCTAATGTTCCCCATGTTGCTGCATCACTAAAGGGATTTTCTGCCTTCTGTCACCCAATAGTCACATCCCAGTGAAACAGAAAGTCATGGATGATTAGGGTTCCTAAAATGGATTTAAACGGGCAAATATAAATAATATATTAAAGTTTCCATCACAGTAGCATGAAAAGTTAAATTGACTCTTTGTCATTGTGAACACACTCAAGCACCACAATGAAATGTGACTACTGCATTTTACCCATCACATGTGCAGCAGCAGGCAGCTACCAACAGCGCCCGGGGAGCAGTGTAAGACGGTACCTTGCTCAAGGGAACCTCAGTAGTGCCTGGGCCGGGACTTGAACCTGCAACCTTCAGGTCCCAAAGACAGCATCCTAACCACTAGGCCACCACTGCCCTAGGAACATACTTTGTGAGGTTAAATCTAAAATATAAATGGTTTAAACTTGAGAATGATTTTGATAATGTTAATTAAATAATGTTATTATTTATTATTATGTAGCTATTACTGTGGTGTGAATAATTGTTCCGTAGGAAACACCCTCCTGTTCCTCTTTAGGGACTTCAGAGGTCTATGTAATTAATAAAATATAGGAATTTTAATTCAAAACGTTTATTAATAAACTAGACAGTTTCCAAATCATATACTTAACTCTAAATACTGTTATTACTGTAAATTCAGTCACAGAGAAATGAAATGTGACTAAGGCTGCTGGACTTTTATTTTGAAAGGCAGGGTAGAAGCTGCAAAAGCGGTCGAGAAAGTAAATTTGGGGGTAATATTTCATAAACATGGCGAACTATGCTATTGTTGTGTTTTTTTCTAACTCTGCCGGTGTGTCCAAAATCCCCCACTGTAGCTTTAGAGGACCAGCGGACAGATTTAGGAATACCGCTGCTTTACGTCTCCCCTCTAGTCGCTGAGGACACTGATGGTTGTCCACTGACTTCTGGCCTCCCTTCTACGCTGATGGGAGGGGCTTGTCAACTGGCCAATCGTAGCGCGGCAGGCGGCCCTTTGTCCGAAAGTGGCCGGGTAACAAAAGCTCCGCTCGGCTCTTCCAGCACGTTTCCACTGTGATCCCCCCGCAGACCAGGTGGGGGCGCGTGTCCTCTAACTGTGCTGCTCCAACGCCAAATAAAGTGAAGAAGAAGATCCTCGATCCAGATCCTCACCTGTTCGCCCAGAGAGACGGAGATCGTGAAGGTAAGGAGCTTTCCACCACTTCGTATTTGTCTCGTACAGAAATGTACACGTGGCCGAATGTTTTTTTTGTTTTAGTAGTAGCAGTAGGTTTTATTGTCATTTCTATCATACACACAGTACACAGTAAAAACGAAACAACGTTCCTCCAGGGCCATGGTGCAACACAAAAGGAAAACAAATGGGCGCACAAGTGCAAACAGGACAGAACAAGAGCAACAATACAACTAAATTAAACTAAGCTAAGCTAAACAACTAAACTAAACAAGAAATACAATGAGACAAGACAAATTTTTTGATATTCCGTTTTCGTTATTTTAACTTTTTTTTAGTTAACAAAAAAAATAACTCTGTCCACACGTAACCGCAAACGGTGCCAACAGCACGTCCAATTAACAGGTGGCACGAAGTGGCTACTCGTGTCACTTTCAACGGTGTCCCAACAACCACTGTTCCGAGCGGGCCTCGTCCCAAACCGGCGAGGACGCTGGCGACGGGCGCTCGAGTGCGTGTGTTGAAGCTCAGTCTGACGCCTGTGTCCTTCATAACGAACGGGAAAAACGTGAAAGTCACAGTGTATGAGCTGGAAAAAGTCCCCATAGCAAAGTTACGAGCCACAAAAATCACCTGGCTCATGTAAACACACGCGGCGCACAGTGACGTCAGAGGAGCTCAACAACTGTGATAATTCTCCTTACCATGACGTTACTCACTCCTGATGACCGAATGAGTGGTGTCCCATGTCCTAGGTAAAGGTTTCTACCCCTGAAATGGCTCTGAAGGGCCACTGCCCAGTCCAGGGCACTCCAAAACGAGGGTTAAAGTTAAAGAAGAGATTCAGGATTAGGCCCATTGGCCCATCTTGCTCCTCCTCCTTCAAAGCCTTACAAAACTCTAAAGCAGGGGTGTCAAACTTTGGTCCTGGAGGGCAGCACAGTTTGGTGATTTTCCTGCTCAAACGCACCTGATTCAACTTACCTGCTCAGTTTAGTGAGTGTGTTTGAGGAGGGGAAGTACTAAGTAGTGCTGGACACTGGCCCTCCATGACCAGAGTTTGACGCCCCTGCTCTAAACCCTCCTTGCTGTCAGTGAACCCATGCCTCAAGGTGCTCCCCTCCCAGCATTTCAAGCTCTCCGTTGAGTTTTTTGCAGTGTGAAATTATGTAATGGAGCTTCAGTGTTGGAGGATGTGTGTGCTAGCTTTCACCACCATTAAATGATAAGGAGGCCTCACCAAAAGGTGGAACTGGACAAGACTAGACTGGGGGAAAAATTGTTAATGTTGAACTGCCCACTTTCAGGTTCCTCAGCAGCAGAAACAGAGAAGGCTAAAGTAGATTGAACCTTCTCCACCTAATCATCGTTCTTTGTTCTGAGACTTTCTGAACGCTATGTACTGTCCTCCACTTTGTTCTATTTTTCACAGAGATTTTAATAATTTTTTACTTTTCCTCCTTCAGAAACGGTGCCCTGAGGTCCTCTCCAGCTCCTAGTGCCCATTTGCCCACACAGTTAACATTTACCTCCTCAAACACATCATGAACATCAATCAAGAGGAAACGCTCACACTGTTAAAGTCAGGAGAGATGAAACGTGAGGAGATGGAACCAGGCGAAAGCTCTAGTGCTGAAAAAGAGACTCCTGGTACTGTCCACTCCAACACATCTCTGCGAGAAGCACAAAACATTACAGAGGATAAACCCCACCAATGCTCAGAGTGTGGGAAGAGTTTTTCCAAAAACTACCATCTCCTAAGACACCAGCGTGTTCACACCGGAGAGAAACCGCATTGCTGTCCTGAGTGTGGGAAGTGTTTTCCCCAATACTCCCGTCTTCAAAGACACCAACATGTTCACACCGGAGAGAAACCGTATTGCTGCTCTGAGTGTGGGAAGGGATTTTCTCAACTGAATTATCTCCAAATACATCAGCGCATCCACACCGGAGAGAAACCGTATCACTGCTCAGAGTGTGGGAAGAGTTTTAGGGGACGGAGTGTCCTCCTAAGACATCAGCGCATTCACACCGGAGAGAAACCATATTGCTGCTCTGAGTGTGGGAAGACTTTTCGGTATTGTCATGATCTCAGCGCACACAAGCGCAAACACACCGCAGAGCAACCATATCGCTGCGTAGAGTGTGGGAAGAATTTTACTTTGCCAAGTACTCTCCAAAGACACCAGCTCATTCACACGGGAGTGAAACCCTATCACTGCTTAGAATGTGGGGAAAGTTTTTTTAGGCAGAGCCATCTCCAAAGACACCAGCTCGTTCACACTGGAGAGAAACCGTATCCGTGCTTAAAGTGTGGGAAAAGATTTTCCCGCCTGGAACGTCTCCAAAGACACCAGCACATTCATGCAGGAAAGAAACCGCATCAGTGCTCCGAGTGTGGGAGGAGCTATTTTACACAGGGTGCTCTTCAGCGACACCAGCGCGCTCACACCGACCTAAAACCGTATCCGTGTTTACAGTGTGATGAACGTTGTGATACGCTGGCTAGTCTCCAAATACATCAGCGCATTCACACAGGAGAGAAGCCGTTTCACTGCTCCGAGTGTGACAAGAGCTTCAGAGACCTACGCTCCGCCCAACTGCACCAGCTTGTTCACTCCGAAGAGAAACCATATCAGTGCTCAGAGTGTGGGAAGCAGTTTGCTCATCAGCGTTCTTTCCGATTACATCGGCGCATTCACACAGGAGAGAAACCGTATCGCTGCTCGGAGTGTGGCAAGCAATTCAGGTTGGGCGCTAACTTAAAAATACATCAGCGCTCTCACAGTGGAGAGAAACCGTTTCAGTGCTCTGAGTGTGGGCAGAGATTTGCTCAGCAGTCTCATCTCCGCCGGCACAAGCTCGTTCACACTGGAGAGAAGCCGTATCAGTGCTCTGAGTGTGGGAAGAGATTCAGGGACCGCAGTTACCTCCCAATACATCAGCAGACTCACACAGGTGTGAAACCCTTTCAGTGCACCGAGTGTGGGAAGTGTTTTTACACAAATAGGCTTCTGAAAGAACACCAGCTCGTTCATACTGGAGCGAAGCCACATCGCTGCTCAGAGTGTGGGAAGAGTTTTATTAGGTCAAATTCCCTTAGAAAACACCGGCGCGTTCACACTGGAGAGAAATCCTAACGCTGCTCTGAATGTGGGCTGAGCTTTAGGTCGTCAAAGTTGTTAAAGGGACACCGATGCCTTTGAGGTTTTCTGAGAGTGAAGAGAGGAGAATTTTACTCCTTTTACCGCTTAAATTCTTCAGTTAATCTCTTTGGAGGTCAGTCTTTGTAGTCGAGCAGAAACCGTAAAATCAGGGCATACGTGGAGGCATTAAAGGTTTTTGTATATTAACAAAGACTCATCTGTATGGAGACTGTTGCAAGTGATAATATGTTTGACCTTCTAACTCTCTGGAGAAAATGTGATTACACACCGTTGTCTAAAACATGTGGATTCTTTCAGTCATGTATAAAGGTCAAGCTGGAAACACGACCAGCTACAATAATCTCCAGGAACTTCTTTTGTTAGTTTTCAGCCAATGAAAGGTGATCGCTCTGACCTTATGCATATGCTACCTGTGTTAGAAATGTCCAACTTGTATCATTTCTGTAGCGATTCAGATAACTGGGGATTAATGAGTTGGTGCAATAAAAAAAAAAATTCTTCTGACAGACACATTAAATCTCTGCTCTTTATTAAAATAGAGTATTGAGCCCAAGGTGGATTAGAGAGTTTCCATCACAGTAGCATGAAAAGTGAAACTTACTATTTGTCATTGTGAACACACTTAAGCACCACAACAAAATGTGACCTCTGCATTTAACCCATCACACGTGCAGCAGCGGACAGCTACCAACAGCACCCGGGGAGCAGTGTAGTGGGACGGCATCTCAGAAGTGCCCGGGCTGGGACTCAAACCTGCGACCTTCAGGTCCCAAAGGTAGCGTCCTAACCAGTAGGCCACCACTGCCCCATGAGTGTATTCATGAATAATGTACACATTTGGTATAAGTGCCTGGGAGGTGTCCTGCCTCCTTCACTCTAACATTTATATGCTGAAGATTCACATGGAACATGCGCATCTAGGCATTACATTCAAACACTGGAAGCAGTAGAGAGGGGAGTGAAAATGAGCTCCTGGGCATGATGAACCAACCTTCTAACCAGCAATGGTCCAACCCCAACCACTGTTTCTCTACCTTTTCCAGTATCAGCACTACTTTTAATTCTTTATTTGTGGTCAAAAGTCACATGACTTGCATTAGAACAAAAGCAGTTACATTTTCTGCATTTTAGATAATTACTAAAAGAATTAGAAAAAAATGAGGCAAGAAAAAAACTTTATACACCTTGGGAGAGGTAAAGGGAATACATTAGAACAGTACCAGCATGGAGAGCTTAGAAAGTTTAAACAAAAGGAATTGGTATAGTACAATAATTTTGCAGAATTATTCTTTTAATGTTTCCACACAATCTGGTTGTAAAGGTCTTGCACATTTAACCAACTTGGTCCAGTACATAATGAACATGCTCTTCTGGAGATACGGGGAGAAATTTTTTAATGAGTTCTTTTGTATTCTCCTTTCATGTTCCATATTTTTAAATTGGGCTTTATTTAATTGATTTTGCGCATTATGTATAAATCTTCTTTTCATGTGCCAGGACGGTGTGAACTGGGAGATCATTCATAATGGAAAGTTCAGTATTTTTTCATCTGGAGTGGAACTTTGGATTACATACATTAAGGGGTTATTGAGAGCTGCATAAAATAGTCCTTAAAAATTTGGTAGTGAATTTCGAAGTTGGAACTCCTGAAGGAGGAAAAGTTGAGCCTTTAGAAACAAAAGTTTCCAAAAATGTTGGAAGAGTTGCTTAAATAAATGAAGACATCAGCACTTTGTGATTTTCTCGGTTTATACAGATACCTTTGATGCTTTTAGTTTGTCTTATCCATTGTGCGAGAGGCTCTATGTAAAGTGCAAAGATCACTGACGAGATTAGACATTCTTGTTCCACGCTGTAACATATTCAAGAATAAACAATTTCTTTGTTTTGAAAAGAGAATACATAGCTGTGATATTGGATGCATTGACCTCTACCTTGCACACTACAAATTGGTGACCGTCCAACTGTGCAAATTAAACACAAGTATCCTAAAAAATCCACCATTTAATATTTAAATTTGAGAAGAAACAAACATTGAAAGACATGTTCATTTGGCCATTAGTGGAATTTATCAATTATAGAACAATAAGCAAATTTGATGACAAAAATAAAGAAAACGAATTAAATCTGCTGCACTCACAGGAAATTAAAAAACTTGATATTTACAAAACAAAAATATGAGTCAGGCTTTATATTAACAAAACATTTGGCATGAAAAATTTAAAAACAACAAGAGGACACAATATACAAAATAAGAGACCCAGTTAGAAAAAATATACAGTAATAGACAAGCAAGAAGAAATACAAAAAATGTTCAGAAAGTATTACAAGCTTCTGTAGACACAACCATTCTTAGAAGGTGACCAACAAATTAGTGCATTCCTAAATTCTCTCAATATACCTTCCCTGTTGGAAAAACAAAATCCAAAGACTTTTACAGCCAAAATGAATGCCAAGTTTTCTTAAAACCTAAAATTCAGCTATTAATAAATACTGAAACACTTCCATCATGTATTGATATCAGTTATTCCCAAAAAGGGAAAAGATCATTTAGAATGTGGATCATACAGACCAATTTCGGTACTAAATGTTGATTACAAATTATACACAACCATCCTTTCCCAAACACCTTTCCTCAGCTTATACACAATGACCAAACTGGGTTTCCACAAAGACAAAGCTGCATGTACTAAACCACCACTTAACAAGCCATGTTTAGAGCTCTTCTAATTAGCCTAGATGCTAAAAGACTTTTGACTCTTTCAAGCTGGCCTTTCTAAGTCCTTAAAAGATTTGGTTGTTAAAAAGCCACTAAAATAATTATGAATTGTTGTTTCCAATGGTGGCCTAGTGGTTAGGGCATTGTGCTAGGGAGCTGAGGGTTGCAGGTTCAAGTCCCAGCTTGGGCAATACTGGGGAACCCTTGAGCAAGGTACTGCTCCTTGTTTTGGATAAAAGCGTCTGCTAAATGCGTAAAATGTGAAATACAATATTGAGGCTCAGTTCTCAAAAGCCTTTAAAGACTTTAAATGATCAAAGCCCTTGTAAGGCAAAGTCCCATGGCTCCACAGTAATGGGGCCCAAAGATATGGCTACATTCTAGCCAACAATCAAATAAAGTTGTAAATAATATAAATCTGTAAAAGGGGAATGTAATGAGTTAAAAATAGAAATTAGTCCAGACTTTCTGATTTAGATATGAATACTGTAGGAATTAGCCACACAATATATAAAAAAATATATATATAAAATGAGGCACAACACTCAGGAATCAGAAATCATCTGCATTTGTGAAGTAACCGACCCATTAATTTTCTATTATGGGGAATTGCCTTCTGAACCCCTGGAGCTTTTATTTATATTAAGAAACACGTTTCCTGGGTTGTGTGCACTCTGCCACTGCACTGAGGTCTTGATTTCCTGTCTTATCGTTACTTGCCAAGATGACAAAAGCCAAATCTCCTCTTGTTCTGGATCAGCTGAAGATTTCACCACAGTGACTGGTAGCCATCGTGAAGCCATATCCCTTGTCGCCTTCTGAACTTGATCTGCTTTTCTTTCTGATCTTTCTTGACTTCAGTGTATTGACTGCTTTTTTAGTATTTAGGAAAGTCTTAGTCGACAAAAAAAAAAACCTTCTTTAATCTGGTAGCTCCCAAACTTGATCACTAAAGACGTTTCTCTGTTGGTCACTGGGTTTTGGTGTCAGTGCATGGTGCGCAAGGCCAATTTTGACCGCCTTGCCCTAGAAGAAGTCTAGTACATTTCTCAGCATGTTATTCAGAAAACTAATCGTGTTGTTACGCTCTTCATCTTTGGATATTCTGTATATTCTTAAGTTATCTCTCCACATTCTGTCCTACTGGACTGTTAGCTTCTAAACTGACCTGACGTCGCATTGGCATCTTGATTGGTGTTAATACTGCATGAAGTACAGTCTCAGTTTTGTCAGTTGAGTTGTACCCTGTTGTCTTTTCTAAACTCTCAAAGTTCAGCTAGCTTTGGAGCCATCTTCACCACGTGGGTGAGAGCTTGGAGAGCTGCTTTGGCCGACTTCTTCATTTCAGGATCATTTTCAGTCAAATTTGTGGCAGTCCTATTTCTAGTAACGAAGTTCTAGTTCTAGTAACTCCATTTTCCATCATTTAATTGACTTTGTCACGTTTCGAAGGAGTATTGGATGCAAATGCGACACACACACACTATTTATTGAACAGGCTCGGCAAACAAAACAAAGGGCAATCCAAAGGCGAGGTCAAGACAGTCCAGGGTCAATCAGTAACAGATAAGGCCTTTAGAGGCAAAGCTTGGATCAGGACGGGAAACAAGGCTTGAATCAAGAATACAGAAAAGCACGGTATTAGAACGCTCGGTCACTGCCACATTGACAAATTGTCTTTGCATCTCCCCTGTGTTTCCTCAGGGTTAAATAACTCCAGTGATTAGTGCCCAAACGCACGCCACCTGGGAAGGCTGATTGGGGCTAGTACTCTGGGGAAGATGACTGGCGCCAACCGATTGGTGGGGGTAATTCCCCCTCCCTTCCCGAAGGGGGTCTTACCCTCACAACTGTTCATTGGTGTTGTTAAAATTAGCATTAGGGTGTTAGTGACAGGGTGTATTTCACAAACCACAATACAGATATTTTTCTTTTGTTTTCTTTTTCTTTATATACACTAATCATCTGTGACATTAGAACAACCTGTTTAATATTTTGTTTGTCCCCTTTGTGTCACCTAAACAACTTTGACCCATGGAGGCATGGACTCCACAGGACCTGAAAGTGGGCTGTGCTATCTGGCACCAAGCAGCAGGTCCTTTAAGTTCTGTAAGTTGTGAAGTGGGTCCTCCGTGGATCGGACAAGTCCAGCATGTCCCACTGATGCTCGATCAGATTGAGATCTAGGGAAACTGAAAGACGTTTAAAGATGTTCCTCAGGCTGTTCCTGAACAATGTTTGCAGTGTGGCAGGGAGCACTAGCCTGCTGACATTTTGGAGATGTGACTCAATTGTCTAGCCATCACAGTTTTGCCCTCAGATGCTTATTCTTGCCCATTTTTCCTGCTCAATGACTTCAAGAACTGACTGTTCACTTGCTGCCTAATATGTCCCTCCAATGTTTTAGTTATTGTGAGCAATTGTGAGGAATTACAAAATGCAATATATCATATATAACTTTATAATAATATAATAATTTATTTAACTTATTCAACTTATATTAATAAAATATATATATAAAAAAAACAGAATTGTTGTAGTTGGGTAGTAGAAATGCAATGAACTAAAATTTTTAGTCAACAAATATTAATTTGACATTTTATAGATAGATAGACAGACAGATAGACAGACAGATAGAGATAGATAGATACTTTATTGATCCTGAGGGAAATGTTTTGTACCAGTAGCCACAATAAACATAAAAATGTAAACAATGTAAACACACATAATACAAAACAATACAAATAACTGTACTATACAGAGAAATATAAAACTATAGGCTATAAAACCTTAATAATTACATCGTATAAATATTCCTAAAGGTGCTGTATGTGCATAAGCAGATGTACAGATTCTCAGTGTTAATAGTTATAGGGCAGTGGTGGCTTAGTGGTTAGCACGTTGCCCTTGGGACCTGAAGGTCGCTGGTTCACGTCCTGGTCTGGGCACCACTGAGGTTCCCTTCCGTCTTACTATAGGGGTCCACGTCTTGGAAGTCTGTACAACAGTTAAATGTAATAGTGCAGGTAATAATAGTAATAATAAAGTGACCAGTGGTGCGTAAGATCAGAGAAGACCTGAGAAGATGTCGTGCAAATCTGAGTGTAATGTAGGTAAGTTCAGTTAAAAAAAGGCAGAAAATAATTTCATGGATTGGTGTTTTCATGGCCTGGTGAACATTAGATCCTCCTTTTGTCCAAATGTATTAAACGGTAAAAACGTGTTTCTGTATGTGTGTTTGCTGTTACTCGGTGCAGCGTGTGCAAATCTAGGTGCTGTGTCCCTCCTGCCTCCACTTTGACCCATGATTTGTTGTACCCAGCTGCCCCCACAGCCTCCGCCGGAATAGGTGGGTTTTTAAAAAACCGGAGCCCACCGCTACACAGGAGCAGTAGGAGGCGCTCTTTCCACCACCCCCATCCCCCACAGCAGCACAGCGAAGAAGAACATCCAGGAGGCCGCTCCGATCTTCCGTTTCTGTTTGCCTCTTCCCAAATCTACTCGCGGGTCCTGCTGCTCGTTCTCCGCCTCGGCGTCTTTCCGGCGTCCTCCGTGTCCCCGCGGGCGCGCTGTCCCGCTAGAGGAGGCGCCGCTGCAGAGGAGCCGCGCAGCTGCTGCTGGAGAAGGTGAGGAGAAGGTGAGGGGAAGGTGAAGAGCCCTGTGGGACGAACGGGGGACGATCTGGGCTGTAGAAACTGCGTAGAGACGGCGGAGGCTGATTATCGGACTGTCCCCGCGATAATAATCGCAGTAATATTGATTAAAGAACGAGAACAAAAGCGCTGTTTTCCGCTAGAGCCCCGCCCCCCTTGACCTGGTCGCCTCACAGGATTGGCTGTGGCGTTTCTCGCTCACGCGTGATTGGCCGTAGCTTCACCTGGCTATAAGAAGGACAGACAATAAGATCACTACACGACTCGTTGGCAGGGGGAGGGGGGGTATTGTAGAAGGACTGTGTGGTAAAGTGTGTGTGAGAGATCAGATCTGTAAATGTGTAAAATAATCTGTAAATGTGTAAAATATTCCGAAAATGTGTAAAAAAACAATGTGTAAATGTGTACAGGGATCTGCAAAGGCGCAGGGGTGGGTATCACTGCAGCCAGGGGTCGAATGTCTAGTAGGAGGGGCACAGTGTCCAGTAGCAGCAGCTCCTCCCCCACCTCCTGCACTCACCCCTTTTTTTTCCCTCTCTCTCTTTTTTAGGGAGAGAGAGACCGAGAGAGCACAGTCAGCACTTTAGTTTAGCCTAGAATTCCACCAGTCTGACTTTTTCAGTACCAGTCCCATACGTGGGCTCTGGATATGGGCTGATACTGGATACCGATCCGATATCGATCCAGTTACCTGTGCTTTGGGTGTAAGAAATAAATATGAACCGATTAACTGAGTCATTATTTTCCAAAAATCATAATTGTGCACCAGCGACTTGGTAAAAAAAATGGTTAAAGCTTAACACGAATTCCAGCACATGCATAATATGATCGAAATGATCGGCACCATGGATACAACGTTACCAGTAGATATCTGATATCAGTATTTTTGGCTGAATTTTTTTACGGCTTTTAATTCAATCACTCTTACTACTGTCCTGAAGGCTCCCCGTACCCGCCCTACCTCTATGGGTGGCAGGTCTTTCAGTGCTACTGCCCCCAAACTCTGGAACTCTCTTCCACAATCTCTTCGCCACTGCACTGCTCTTTCGGGACCACTTTTCTTCTTCTCCTTCCTCCTCCTAAAGGTTTTTTTTTTGCTGTGCATGTGTAAAGCGTCCTTGGCTTTGAGAAAGGCGCTATATAAATGTAACCTATCCTAACTCCTCCTGAGGAGAACCCGTATGGACAGCCCTGTGGGAACTGATTGGAAGTTATCGTGGCACCACCTGAACACTAGGAACTGCTGCTTCCTCTTTAAAGTGAGATTATTATTATTATTATTATTATTATTATTATTATTATTATTACATTTTCTTTTTTGTTTTTGCTATCTGGTGCCGACCATCGGAGGGTGGGTTCCACTTCTGACTCTTGGTCCATCCCAATATTTCTTGTTCCAGCTTAAGGAGGTTTTCCTTGCCTCTGATTCTGTAATGCTGCTTTCTGGCAACGTAAGTTGTTAAAACTTAACTTCACTATTGCACCGGTGGACTGATTTCCACCTAGTGGAAACCTTCTTCCCCCTCTTTTTTTAATTTCATAAAGCATTATGGAGAGGCAGCTGACATTAGACTGGGCAGTTACATGGTGTGAGGAGGTCCAGAGGAGAGGACTGGATTATGTTGAGTTGGGTGTGTTTATGCTAGTAGAATGTTATAATGAGGCTGTGGGTAAATATTAATACTTCTGTTACTACTAATAAGAACAAAAACGAATATGTAATATGAATATGTGGTACAATAATAATGAAAGGAATGAATGAATGAGACTATTTGTCATTGTGAACACACTCAAGCACCACAACGAAATGCAACCTCTGCATTTAACCCATCACAGCGCCCGGGGAGCAGTGTAGCGGGACGGTACCTTACTCAAGGGAACCTCAGTAGTGCCCGGGCCGGCACTCGAACCTGAGACCTTCAGGTCTCAAAGGCAGTGTCCTAACCACTAGGCCACCACTGCCCAAAGGAACAACAACAATAATAATAATACTGTAGTATCTTGACATGTTTGCATGTACACACGTGCAGCTATTAAGACTGACTCTTACTGTTATAACTCCTTTATCAAGACAAATCCTTTACGTAGATAAATCTGTTTGTCGTTTGAATTCCATCCCATTACTTCAAAGAGCCTGAAAAACCCTGGATCACTTCTTTGAAGTCAGACTTGGTCAGACTAGCCAAACCATTGTACTGCGCCAATAAACAGACGTGTAAAGCGCAAGTTTCTTTACAATTCGATCCCTCATTGATTATTTTAGCCAGTGATCTCATATAGTGGTGCTTCCACCTAACTGTTGATTGGTGGAGTCCAGACTTGGAGAGATCTTTTCCAGTTTTATGGGCATCCACAACTCTCTTCCTGAGGTCTTCAGACACCACCTTTGTTGGGCGACACACACGTGTTGTATGTGTGATCAGACCTGGCTGGATCCCTGTTCTTTCACTATAAAAGGGTCTTCCACACACACCTGATTGACCTCCCATTTATTGAAAACACCAGACTCTGGTTTCTCCTTCAAAAAATATGATAATCCTAAGGGTTCGCTTACTTTTGCCACACATAGGTGTGTTATTGGTTTATTTTTTTCAATGAACACATGACCAAATGTAATAATTTTGTTTCCTTTGTGATTTCGTTTATGTGCTTTTAGGACTTGTTTTAAAATGAGATGATGTTTCAGGTCACATTCATATAAATATGTAGAAAATGTTACAAGATTAACACACTTAAGCACCACTGTACATTTTCCATACCTCACAATCTGCAGTGATGTGATTGGGTGTTTTGCTGGGGTCTGCAGTCAGAAATATGAAATATGATGTTGAATGAATCTCGCACAGTCTGCTACATTTCTATCATCTCACATGTGCAGACACAATGTAATGTGAACATTTTATTACTAAAGGTCAAATGCAGCAGTTTTGTTATGAGCAGAAGCAGCTTCTCAGTACAAAACACTGCTCACAGTGAAATGAAGGAGAATTAATCGTGGAGTGAACACACACATCGATTTTTATGGATCACATCAACACTTCAAAGTGAGCACTGCTTTGGTGGATGCATCAGCGCAGATCCGTTTACTGTTACAGCCCTACTAATAAAGTAGTTTTATACCAAATTATCATTGATTGTGTAAAATCATTCATCATTAGCTGCTTTGACCCAGATTTATATACATCTGCTTTTACAAAATAGAATATATTAACTGGAAATATTAAGCTGATCTCTGTAAAATTGGGGGGGGGGTGGTGGTGGTGGTGGTAGACCAATCAGATGTTAAAATGCCTTGCTTTAACCCCTCCTACTCAACATTGCCCCTCCTACTCAACATTCTGCTCCTGGCTGCAGAGATACCTATTGGAATGTGTACTTGGATCCAGAAATGTGTCTTCAGAATTTGCGTGTGAACAAACAGGGATAGAATAGTGAAAGCTGAGTGAAGAAATGGCACCGCACATGATTAACATGACATATGGGTTCATAAGTCATAATACACAGTTATTATTTTGGTTGATTTTTGCAGTTGTAACCAGATCAGTGGATGCGTTTTCATTACACAAACGGGGACATTTTTATATGCGACATTTTCTCCAAAGTCATCTGCTTGTTTGGAGTGTATAACGGCAAAGATGAAGGTTTCCTTTCTTACGATACACACTAATAATCTGTTAAAATAACCTGTTCACTGCATATAGTAACTGAGATATGGTCATAAGTGTTGAGTCTCAAAAACTTTCCTGAGGCAATTAGCTAGCCGTGTAACGTGAATTAGGTACAACCTCAATTCCAAAAAAAGTTGAACGCTGTGTAAAATTAAAAACAAAATGCAGTGACTTGTAAGTTTCATAAATTACATAATACACAACTGAACATAGAAAGCCTGTATAGTCCAAAGGTCTCATGTAGCTAACAGGAGTAAATCCTGTAAAAACCCAAATTGTTGTGATTTTAAGTAAAAGCAATGGTGATTAAAACTATTTTATTTTGCATCTAAATCAGAAAACCTTTGCTATAATTTTGTCTCTCTCGCCCTGGTGGGTAGGGTGGTCCTACACCCCCGTAGCTGTCTAAAGGTGTTGGGTTAGCAGCTGATTAAAATATATGATGGTGTGGTTTTCACCCTTACAGCATTGGTAGCATTATGTAGCAGCTGAAAACCTCTATAATGGGATGGAGTGGACACTCAATTGGGCAGAAAATTGAAAATGTTATGCTTTTTTAGTTCAGCACAGAAAAGGATCTCAAACCCCAGAGTCAGAACTTTTGTTTTTAGTTAGATTTTCTCTACTGAGTCGTTATTCTTTGTTCTGAATGTTAGGTGTGCTCCAATAGTCTCCTACATTTCACAATAACCTTTCTAATCTTCTTTTCCTCCTTCAGAAATGTCCTGAAGTCTTCCCCAGCTCCTCTTTCCTACAGAGTATACATTTACCTTCTCAAACATCATGGATGTCCACCAAGAGGAAAACCTTGCTCTGCTGGATTCAGGAGAGATTGAATACGAGATGATGGAATCCAGGGGAAGCTTCAGTGCTGAGGAAGAGTCTCCTGGTACGGCCTGCTCTACGGCATCTCTCACAGTAGCACAGAACGTTACAGAGAAGAAGAAAAACCACCACTGCTCAGTGTGTGGGAAGAGTTTTAGTAAACCAAGCATCCTCCAAAGACACCTGCGCGTTCACACTGGAGAGAAACCGTATCAGTGCATGGAATGTGGGAAGAGATTCAGCAGGCAAAGTTACCTCCAGCTCCACCGGCACGTTCACACCGGAGAGAAACCGCATCAGTGCTTAGAGTGTGGGAAGAGTTTCCGTGACCGGCGTGATCTCAGAACACACGAGCGCATACACACCGGAGAGAAACCGTATAACTGCTCTGAGTGTGGCAAGAAATTCGCTCAGCTGGGCCATCTCCAGGTGCACCAGCGCATTCACACTGGCGTGAAGCCGTATCAGTGCTCGGAGTGTGAGACCAGTTATTATACCCACAGTGCTCTTCAGCGACACCTGCGCATTCACACCGGGGAGAAACCGTACATTTGCTTTGAGTGCGGGGACTGCTTTAATCGACAGGCTCATCTCCAGCGACACCTGCTCATTCATACCGGGGAGAAGCCGTTTGACTGCTCGGAGTGTGGGAAGAGCTTTCGAGACAGAGATACCCTCCAGAAACACCAGCGCATTCACACGGGAGAGAAACCGTATTACTGCACCATGTGTGCGAAAAGCTTTAACCAGCAGAGTCATCTCCAGATACACCATCGCATCCACACCGGAGAGAGGCCGTTTCAGTGCTCTGAGTGCGGCAAGAGATTCAGCGACAGGTGTACCCTCCAGAGACACCGGCGCATTCACACTGGAGAGAAACCGTATCACTGCTCAGAGTGTGGGCGAAGCTTCAGACACTCAAAGACTTTAAAGATGCACAAGTGCATCAAGAGAGTGTTGAACACTCATGACGCCTGACTGACAGGACCTACATTTCTTTCGAACTTTATGCTGCTTGGTGTTGCATGACGTGAATATATGTGACTGTGAGCTTTTGGCTCTGTGTCTTTAGTAGCTTAGAATTCATACTGATCAGCCACAACATTAAACCACCTGCCCATTATTGTGTAGGTCCTCCTCGTGCCAGAAGAACATTCAAGGCATGGACTCCACAAGAGCTCTGAAGGTATGGTGTGGTATCTGGTACCTAGCAGCAGATTCTTTACGTTTGGAGCGGGGCCTTCATGGATCGGAAAACAACACAATTTGAGGGCCAAGTCAACACATTGAACTTATTGTGATGTTCCTCAAACTGTTCCTGAACAACGCTGGCAGTAAGGAAACTGCTGAAAGAGACTCTGCCGTTAGGGAACGCCATCACCATGAAGGGGTGAACTTGGGTCAGCAGAAATGTTTAGTTACATATTATGTGTCAAAGGAACATCCTCATGAATGCAGGACCCAGCAGATCATTGCCCAGAGCATCACACTGCCTCCACCACCTTGCCTTCCTCCCGTAGTGCAACCTGGTGCCACCTCTTCTCCAGGTCGTCTAGCCATCACAACTGGCCCTGGTCAGAATGGCTTAGATCTTTACGCTTGCCCGTTTTTCCTGTTTCCAAAACATCTTCAGCACTGACTGACTGTTCAATTGCTGCCTAACATCTCCCACACCTTGAGAGGAGCCACTGTAACCAGATCAGCAGTGTAACTCGCTGCACCTGCAAGTGGTTTTAATGTTGTGGCTGATTGTGGTATGTCTTTAATATGGAATTAATTGTCCTGTAGTCTTAGAAGAAACGTCCCTCCATGCTTTTCAACATCAGCCAGTGAAGTAGGTAATGGGAGCTGGCCAGATGATAATCTGACATTCTGGGCTCTATTTTGGCGACTGAACACAAAGCTTAACTCAGCTAACATTTCTGGGCGTGTCCAAATCCCATTTTGTTATTTTGCCAGTGACTTTGCGTCACTGCAAGACACATGAAGGTTCTCTCCTAATTATTCAGAGGTGTGTTTTCAGAATGACCTGTCACCGCACCTTTAAAATGCAGGGTGGAGCTGTGGTGGATTTCTATTTTAATGGTGTGCTTACCTGGTAAACCAGGTCGATTTTTGGTAAGGAAGCGTACCGGCTCGTGCACAAAGTGAAAATGTGTGATTTACATTTACAGGAGCAGCACTGTTCCACCTAAGCCTTTCGAGTGCCATAGTGGACTTTAAGTGTGAACCAGTATCTGTAACAAGCATAGTGCGCCGCTTACTTATTAATTATTTTATATTATTAATTAATTTATAATACTTTAGACTTGGTTTTTGTTGGTTAAAAGCACAATGTCATTTCACAAAACTTGCATTAATATTGCAGCGCACCGTAAAAATGAGGAATGCTCGTATTAAATTAGCAAATAAAAATGGGGCCCTCTGGCTTTAGATGTTTGAAAAGTGAGGTTTTGATTTTTGAAAACAACAGTAGCCACGGCACATCCTTTAAACATCCTAATGGGACGCTGGGAGATAGGGACAATAATAAATAAATAAATAAATAAATAAAGAGGTTTTCGACTCATTGTGGCTTATTCATTCATCAAAACTCAAACCCTGAGGGTTCACTTGGAACGGCAAGGTAAAACATGCTAATGGGGGCATTACTTTTGAATCCTGGCAGCGGTAGAGAGGAGAAAGGGTGAACATAATGGGCAGTGGTGGCCTAGTGGTTAGGGCACTGTGCTGGGGACCTGAAGGTTGCAGGTACCGTCCCACTACTCTGCTCCACGTCTTGGAAGTCGCTTTGGATAAAAGCGTCAGCCAAATGAATAAATGTAAATGTAACATGACCAGAGACTCAGGGCAGTGGTGGCCTAGTGGTTAGGACATTGCCTTTGGGAACTGAAGGTCACAGGTTCCAGTCCCTGGGCACTACTGAAGTACCCTTGAGCAAGGTACCGTCCCACACATTTGTGGCTATCAAAGCCTTTACATAATGTGCAGGATCCGCTCCAGCGCTCTACTCCACATCTCCATCCGCTGAGGACACTCTCCTCCATGCTTGTCCAAGGACTTCTGACATCGGTTCTACACTAATGGGAGGGACTTCTAAACTGGCCAATCAAATCATGGGAGGTGGGGTCTGTGGAAATATGGGAGGATTTGAGTAAAAAACAGCTCCATTTCCAGTATTATGCCCCTGCGGACCAGGTAAGGATGAGCATTCTCTGAGTGTGAGGCTCCAACCCGAATAAAGCAAAGTAGAAGAGAAGAAGGTCGGGAAGAGTTGCTCATCCAGTCAGCTCCTCTCCTGAGCACAAGCCCCGAGAGAAAGACTGCTGAGAGCTGTCCAGAGGGGAGTTGCACACTAGAAGTTTAGTGTTGGAAAAATGAACACATGGAAAATGAGAAGCAGCTCAATAAGAAAAGACATGTCTGTGTCCACTGGGAGACTGGGACCGGGGACTGGTGTCGAACACAGTTTATTGGTTCTCCTCCTCTAACACACTTACTAAACAATGAACAGGTGAGCTGGTCCAGGTGTGTTTGCGCAGGACAATTGTCAAGCTGTGGCCATCAGCACTGGAGGTCTTTCACACCTCCCTTGTTTGGTCCAAACCAAAAACGACAGGTACGAATGATTCCAGAGACCACAGTCCAGACCAAGGGCCAAAGTTTTGTCAGATGAATAGAGGTGGTCATGGTTCCATTCATTTGCATTGTATTACATGCAATTAAGGATCCCATGTATTATTCCATGCATTATTCTCCATCCTTTAAAGGATTAATGCATTTCACATTATGATATATATGAATACCAAAATGCGAGCACACTCCAGACTTGGTCCTTTTAGAAGGCTGAACAATCTCTGTAAGGCTGTCATTGCTTTTTGCCATGTTTTCACCCACATTAATGATAATTTTAGTATATTTTAAATGCTAATATGAAGTGTCAGAGATTTTACTGTGGCACTCTGTGTGGGCAAACGAGCAAAACAGTGACACAGTGAGCAGAAAGTGTGACCGAGACATCTGGAAATGAGTGATGGACATGTTTGTACTTTATAATTTATAAATCAGCCTTTATTGTAAATGCTGAGCAAACGGTCAGGAGTGTTTGGGGTATATTTATTTATGAGCACACACAAGTTTCTAATTAGACAAAACTGATGTTGACAAAGTGCCCTGCAGCTTTATAAGAGAATTTTCTGCTTTGGTGCCTGTTGAGAACCGTCCCACATTTTGGTCTTGAGGTTTAAATGTTACGTAGCGGAAGTTTGGCAAATTTAGATGCGGAGAAACATGGCGGTCTGCTTTGATGGTTTGCTGTGTTTGGTTTTAATATATTTTCATATATATTGCATGTGAATGTCATGTGGTTCCTGCGTCTGCCAACAGCGTCCACAACAGACCATCCTTGGGTTCCTGGTGATGGGTAGGTGCTGTTTTTGAGTTTTTAGGCCAAATAACTTTATAACTCTTCCACAGACACTACTGGTTCCACTTTTCCACACTAATGTTCCTGCTTTCACATATTTTTAGTGAAATAAAGGTCCATCTCCTGCAATAGCTTCTCCTCACGTCAGCGGCTCCAACTTTAGGAACAGCAGTTTTGCGGAGCCATGCCAGTGCTGGCCTTGGCCCCAGCACTGATTTATTTTAGATGGAAATACCAGCAAACTAGATCTCTAGATGACAAGTGGTGCCCTAGTGATTATGAACTTGCCTTCGTGATCAGCAGGTCCTAGGTTCAAGAACCAGCCCAGGTACCACTGAGTAGATGGGTTCGATGTAGAGGTCACATTTTGTTATGGGGCACTTTGTGTGATGGTGTGTGTGTTTGTTTTCACAGTGGAGATGATGGTGATGGTGGTAAAAGCATGTACCACTGTAAAAACTTGAATTGATCTTTTTGTCCACCTGAAGCCCAGAGACTAAACATCAGCAGGAGGTACCTAATCTGGAACACCTGATTCTAATTTTATGGACTTTTAAGGCATGATAGATGTAAGGGTGTACTTATTTTTCCACGTGATTGATCTGTTTGATTATTTAGATTCTATAAATGATACAAAATGTGTCACTGATGTGTCATTAGTTTAGAGATTGTATCAAAGGGAAATAATTGCTCACATTTCCATGGGGTGGAATTATTTTTTCACACGATTGTGTTTTTATGTTTCTTATATATTTATTTATATTTTTTTTGTTCTGAAGCCAGGTACGTGATCACGTGGTTCCAGTGTCACACTGCTGCAGTCCAGATGAGGGCGCTAATTCTGAGACTGCAGATATTTCTGAGACTCCGGTCGAGCGGAGAAGCAGAAGATCGCGGTCTGCAGTGCGAGACAGACAGAGAGAGAGAGAGAGAGAGAGAGACAGAGAGAGAGAGAGAGAGAGAGAGAGGCTTGAGCTGGAGAAGGGAGAGAGGAGGTGGAGGAGAGGGAGGGAGGAGTTGGAGAAGAGAGAGGGGAGCTGTTGGAGAGAAGAGCTGGAGCTGCAGAAGAGAGAGAGAGAAGAGCTGGAGCTGCAGAAGAGAGAGAGAGAAGAGCTGGACCTGCAGAAGAGCAAGAGAGTGAAATGACCTGGATTTGGAGCTGGAGCTACCCTGACGGTAAAGAGCTGTTCAGCATTTCTCACGTCCTTTAAGTCTTTGTTCGTCCTTCCTGGGGTGTGAGAATGAGGGAGATCTGAATGGAGATGTTCCACTGTGTTTCAATTTATTCTCCCATTCAGCGTCTCTCTCTGTTCTGCAGGGTTCTGTATGTTCAGCTCCGTTTATCATCTATATTATTTAGCTCAGTCAGCCTGTCTGTCTGCCTGTCTGTCTGTCTGCCTGTCCATCAGTGTGTCTGTCTGTCTGTTTTGCTCCACAGAGCTGAGATGACCCGAAGCGACTTGGGCAGTTGTTGCCACACAGGTCCCAGCCAAAGCTCAGTCCAACAGCTTGGAAAGAACTATGCCCCACCCCCTGATAGGTGTTATAGCTGTTTGGTGTATGTCAATGCTGTGTTGTGCTCAGACATGGACTGGGTTGTTCATCCTTCCGTCAGTCAGCACTGTTACTGGGCTTAAAGTATCATGTTGAACTCTTACGTCCTGTTTTAAAAAAAATTTTTTTTACATCACAATTGTTTATGTAGCTAAAATATTAAATTAGGTTCTCTCAAACTTTCGCAAAACCCTCCAGTAACCCGACACAGACCTACATTGCTGTGCAAACGTCTGAGGCACCTGAGGAAATTATATTTGTAGGTGTTTGGCTGGGCAGTAAGTCTTTATTTTTACCCATAACACTAATTTTTGAATAAGTCTCAGAATCACTGTTTACAGTACTAATGTGGCTGAACATTCCCAGAGCTCTCACCTGGTGGACGTTCAGTATTACTGTAGCTCCTGTCAGATAGTTGCTTTGGGCTGAGCTGGTTTAAAGGGGTTTTATTTTAAGATGTTCAACAATGTTTTAGGGAGGTTTTAACTTGGGTAGAGAATTGTGAACTTAAGTTGGTGGACTTCAATTTATCCTAATTCTAACCATTATGGTTTGCCTTTAATGGAGTTTTATTAATTTACGTGATTATTTATTTATCTATCTATCTATTTAACCATCTATTAGTAGTGGGGGGATTTGTTGTCATTGTTTTTATTTCCTTTATTTGTTGTTATTATATGAAGCGCTTTGTGTTCCATTGTGTTTGTAGGAAAAATGGTGAAGTGGTTGGTGCTGTCGCCTCACAGTGAAAAGATCCTAGTAGGCTAGTAATGCCTCTTTTAGCAGAAATAATTTTTTGTAACAGTTTCTGGTTAATGGTCCACCAGTCAATAAATTGTGTGTTTGTTTGTGTGTGTTTTGGAGGTGCGGGGTGTGTTGTCAGGCTACTATCCAAGTGTTAGAGGGTTTTTTCTATTTGCTCCAGCCTGAATGTCCTTTGCAGGTGCAGGTAATCTGAGCCAAAGCGGATCCAGGTGGGCTGTTGCCTGTAAACAGTAGTTGATAACGTGCGAGCTGGTTAGAAGACGCAGGTTTTCTCCAGATTTTCCCTTGTTCCACCAGCCACTGCATGGATGTGTGCAGCTCCATCACCACCTGATTTCATGTAATGAAAATTGATTCCTGCCTTGCTAACCAGTCCCCCAGGCATTCTTCTGGCCAATGTGCAATCACTGGGCAATAAAATGTTGGACCTTTTTTTACAAGATTGCCACAAAAGAGGCCGCACACTGCTGTGTTTTAGAGAATTTCATTTTTCTCGTTTACCTAATTTTGAAGCTTATAAAAATATCAGTTCTGCACCAGTTCTGTTATTCGATGGCAGATAGATGTTTCAGTTTCCTACAGATCCCACATTGGTAAATTTAGCTTCCAAATCATTCTTGTCACACCTGTCTTGTCCTAAACATGGACAAGATCAAGAAGCAAGTCCTGGGCGTCAGGAAAAGAGAGGTGAAACCTATCCACAGCTTCAGTCACAAAGGAATCCAGAGTAACTTCTTAGCAACTTAAGGGCTTTCTCATATTGGCAAAGGTTCATGAGCACACCATAAGGAAACACTGAACAATGGTGTGCATGGCAGGGTTACAAGGAGAAAGCTACTTCTCCCCCAAGAGAATGTAAGTAAATGAAAAGTGTGATTTTGTAGAAAAGAAAGCACTGCATTCTAGCAAAAGAACCTTTTTCCGTCTGTGAAACATGGTGGTGGGAGTGTTCTGGTTTGATTCATGATTTTTTAAGTATCATGTCAATACTACTGTGAATACAGTTGTGAGATTCGGGTACAGTTTTCTATACACCTTTTCTACACCTACTCTCTTTCATATTCCTTTTACATCTGTCCATACACAAACCTTGTGTGCCCTTCCCAAGAATTTGCTTTTAGTTTTTAACATGTTTTTCCCATCTTTTCTATAGAAATGGGAGAGCGCCTGTTCTTCGTGCTCCTAGTGCTCACGTTCCCCCACTGGATTTAAATTTACCTCCATGAACACATCAGGAGATGCCACCAAGAGATATCCGAGTTCATGCTGCTGTAATCCAGAGACATCAATCGTGAGAATATGGATCCCAGTAGAGGCTCCAGTGCTCAGCAAATGTCCAATGGTGCTCTCTCCTCTAAGACGTCCTGCAGAGATGCACAGAAAAGTGCAAGCAAGGAGAGAACCCACCACTGCTCAGAGTGTGGTAAGCGCTTTAGTCGACTCAGCCACCTGCAGGTCCACCGGCGCATTCACACAGGTGAGAAACCGTATCAGTGTTCAGAGTGTGGATTAATGTTCAATCAGCAGAACAACCTCCTCCTACACCAGCGCATCCACACAGGAGTGAAACCGTATCAGTGCTCAGAGTGTGAGAAGAGCTTCCATCGACAGGACCACCTGCAACTGCACCAGCGCATCCACACGGGCGAGAAACCGTACCACTGCGCCGAGTGTGGCAAGAGATTTAGAGACGGAGGAACCTTCAGAGCACACCGGCGCATTCACACAGGAGAGAAACCGTATCACTGCGCCGAATGTGGGAAAAACTTTAATCGGCAGAGCAGCTTCAAGCAGCATCGGCGCGTTCACAGGGGAGAGAAACCGTACGACTGCGACGAGTGCGGGAAGAGCTTCAGCATACAGAACCATCTGCAAAGACACCAGCTCGTTCACACAGGAGAGAGACCGTTCGACTGCACGGAGTGCGGGAGGAGCTTCAACCAGCAGAGTCACCTTCAGCAACATCAGCGCATTCACACAGGAGAGAAGCCTTACTACTGCTCGGAGTGCGAGCACAGCTTTAGGCACTCGAGCACTTTCAAGACACACAAGTGCCCTCAGAGAGGGGCCATTAGTTTTGACACAAGTTTGTCAGTGCAAAGGACATAAGTTTATTTGAGATGTTGTTCTAGCTCAACATGTTTGGCATGACCTGGGATTTTACAACATATATCATCTAAGGAAGGCGGTGGATGATAATGTACAGTTGTGGTCACTCTAGTTCGGAGATTTCTACACCTGTTCTGGTCTTGTGGCAGAATGATGCAACATATAACAATATTAAAAAAAACCCACAAATTTGTTGCACAAATTTTAAGTTACTGTGGGTTTCCAAAGTTAAACCTATATACACTACTCACAATAAGTTCGGGATATTGTAGGAGACTTAGTGGATGTCATACATACGGTGTTTGTTTCACTTCAGACATTTCTGGGATAGGGAGGCAATTGTAAAATTGTAACACTTTGTGTTTCCCATGTAATGGTCTCATTGTGTACAGGTGCCTTATATTGGGGCCAATACCAAAAGACAACCTTTCTCAATGTGGCAT
>JBBPDA010000126.1:1176591-1188752 GCA_037974385.1 Arnoldichthys spilopterus | reverse complement strand
TCTGAGCACTGATACGGTTTCTCTCCAGTGTGAATGCGCTGGTGTTGTTGGAAAGTACTCTGGTGAGTAAAACTATTCCCACACTCTGAGCAGTGATACGGTTTCTCTCCAGTGTGAATGCGCTGGTGTAGTTGGAGATGACTCGATCGATTAAAACTCTTCCCACAGTCTGAGCAGTGATACGGTTTCTCTCCGGTGTGAATGCGCTGGTGTAGTTGGAGATGACTCGATCGATTAAAACTCTTCCCACAGTCTGAGCAGTGATACGGTTTCTCTCCAGTGTGAATGCGTTGGTGTTTTCTGAAGGTACTATTCTCCCTAAAATTCTTCCCACAGTCTGAGCAGTGATACGGTTTCTCTCCAGTGTGAATGCGTTGGTGTATTTGGAGACTACTCTGGTGAGTAAAACTCTTCCCACAGTCCGAGCAGTGATGTGATCTCCCTTTTCTCATTTTTTTTGGCGCCTGTCTAGGAGATGCGTCTGTGTGGATGGTGGCAGAGCAGGTTTTCATATTCTCACATTTAGTCTCTCCTGATTTAAGTGAAGTGAAAGTGTCTATTTGTCATTGTGAACACACTCAAGCACCACAATGAAATGTGACCTTTAACACATTTCACCAATCACACGTGCACACGTGGAGCAGTGGGCAGCTACCAACAGTGCCTGGGGAGCAGTGTAGCGGGACAGTACCTTACTCAAGGGTACCTCAGTAGTGCCCGGGCCAGGACTCAAACCTGCAACCTTCAGGTCCCAAAGGCAGCGTCCTAACCACTAGGCCACCACTGCCCAACACTGAGATATTCCTCTTGATGGTGTTTCTGCATGTGTTTGCTGCAGAAAAAGAGAAGCCTGTAGGAATGTGGATGTTGGAAGCAGGACTTGCAACAGATGATTGTTCCTATGTGGAGGAGAAAAGGTGGAGGGGTCAATGTCAAAACACAACAACATAGTGGCAAAGGCACAGTTAGTTCAGAGATTTATACACTAAACAGCCTAATTGTAATTTAATTATGAAGGCTCCTAATAGGAAGGAATAATAGTCAGAATAAAAAAAAAAGTCATAATAAAAAGTGCCAGAATGTTAGTTGTGTAATTTGCACTGCAAACATAACATTCCAGTTTATCCATGAATGGGGTTGAATGTTTTGTTGTCCATTTCTGAAAGCCCCTCTTTTTTGAAAAAAATTTCTAAACATTTATAGAATCCGATAAAGAGAGTGAGTATGACATAATGACAACTTTTGTGGAATTTTAAGGCCACATTTTTCCAATAACATAAAAATTTAAAGTCAATACATTGTTGGTTAATTGAAATCAACCGCGGTGTTAAGAAAATAATGAGAAAAGGCCTTTAAGTAAGCAATGTTTAGACAACTGTTTTGAATTGCTATAATGAAACTACATGAGTTTATTTTCAGATTTGAACAGAATTTTATTTACTGTCTAATGCCCTCATATAATGCATAAATATTCTCAAGGACCGTCATACTAACTTTTGGTTATTATGTAAAAAATTATAAAAAACTATATATATATATATATATATATATAAATTCTGGTACTGTGTACTCACTCTCACATTCTTGTATCAAAATGTTTCATTATTTAAAAATGTTACAGTACATTTTCATATAAACCAGTATTCGTGCCCTTTGACATTCTGTCATTCTAATTGATCTTCTCAAGCCAGAATCTCAACACACTTTAAAAATTAAAGAGTAGGGGCTTTCGGAAACGGTCATGCAATGAATTCAGGCTTTCATCTAACTAGCCTGAAATCCTTGAATGTTTAAACCATAATTATTTAAAAATGCTACAGTAAAATTTCACATAACTCAGCATTTTGATAGTATATCATACTTACCATCACCCCCTTATGTCAAAATCTCTAGACATTTTGAAATGACAGCGGAGGAGTATTCAGAATGGACTGAAAATGCATTTAGGACCATTTATATATGAACTGACATTGCAACATTTAAAGGGTCATTATTTGATAATGCTGCAGTAAAATCTCACATAATTCAGCGTTTTGATATTATGGCCTACTCACGCTCACTCTCTAGTGTCAACATCTCTAGATGTTAACATAACGTTGGGTTAACAGTACAATGAAATGTGTTGGACAAGAGGAACCAGTAAACTCATCAGAAGAACATGATGGATAAGAATGAATATTAAAGAAAATATCAAAAAAAGTCAATACTAAAACAAAATGTAAACAAAAATACATTTATACATATATAGAACGAATATTCACACAAATATATAAAGGAACCATAGGATTTAGTTAATAAACTGTTTTAAATATTATAATAAGCACTGTATGAAGAGCATTTCGCTGCTGAATTGTGTATTTACCTGTACGTAGAAAGACACAAAGGGGTCTGTTACATTCACACTGGACTGGTCGCTGTACACGCTCCCACCACTTACTCTCTTCTGCTCTTCTCTGGAGTTCTGTGTGCCACAGCGCCCCCAGACGCTCCTGGCATACCTTATTGGTGCATTACTGCCACCAACTGGATTGGAGTATGAACCAGTAGAATGGCAAGGAGAGGAACAGCAAAAGCCAACTTACCCCAATATGTCTAAAATTCTCTCCATCAATCTCATATATTTTAAGAATTTTATTTAACTCCAATATGATTGTGAGAGACTTTCCACATAAAAATAATGAGAAGAATCATTTATTTATTATTTGTAATGTATAATTATTTATTATTTATTATTATTACGAATTATGTTTTTAGTTTTCGACGGAATAGTGGGTCGGGGTGGACAAAGAGTTCTACAAGCCTGTTTGTTGTGGATAGAACATTTCTTCTCGAAGATATGGTTAAAAAAAAACAGCACCAGGATTGACTTCCCGGGTCCAAGGCAAGCATCTTATTGGCAACTTTTTTCTGATTTGGGGTTGTACACAGTCGAAAGGTAGGTCCTGCTGAAGTGGATGCATATAGGCTGAAGCCTGTCCCATCATCATAGATAGATCTTTCAGATAGGCAAGGGTGTAGCCAGTGCTGGGACACTGAAGCAATGCAAGATTCCTGAGATCCTGCAATTTTCAGAAGTTCTTTCAAAAGCTTCCACTTTCTTTGAGTTTTGGAAACACTACCATCAGTTTAGTTGAAAAACAACAATGCACATTCACTTAAATACCTGAGGCTATGCAAACTAGTCTGTGATGGCTGATTATTGACAGTCGCATAGTTAAAGTTCAAGTCTAATGTAAATGAACATATGGAAATACTTCTGGCAATAAAAAGAAATTCAGTATAGAACTGCGAAGAACTGCTGTGAGCCACAATAAAAAACTCTGTTTTTGGTTAATTCCTAGTTTCAGACTGACCTGGTTGCTCTCCAAGTACTTTATCAGCCTTGTGATTAACAGAAAATATTTGTGTAGCTTCTTCAATTTTCTCGGGTATGTCCTTATTCCATTTTCTCCCACTGTTATACGGAGCAAAGAACCATGCTACTTCGGCTGAAACACAGAGGAAATGTCATAGCACAATTGATGCCATCAGTCAGCTGAAACTGTCTGAACTCACAGCAGAGCATCATTTCAAATCGTGTATATAAAAAAACTGTGAAGTGTGCACATGCATCCCTTACCTTCTGAACACTAGATTATACCCTATTACAGAAGTGTAGCTACAACATAGACCATTTTAAATAGGGGGGTATGATTTTGGTGGTGATATTTTTTGCTTTGACAAAATACCCCCCCCCCCCTAAAAAATTAGTATTTGAAGTTGAAAACAATTAAAAAGAGTCATTTAAAAAAAAAATTACAATCTGCTTGATTAAATTATAACTATTAAAAATATTTTCTTTGTACTTTTCTGTGTCAGTTATATATCAGATATGTGTATGTATTGCATGATTTATTGAACAGTTAAGACAGATAAATTAAATGAATGATGTACTGCAGCACAGGAAACATGAAATAACAACAGTGAAAAAATTATATATGTTTTAAATGAAATAAACTGATGTTAAATAAATGTATAATTTATTAAAATAAATGATGTATTTAATCATTTATTTCCTATTTTAATTCATTAATGCCATTTATTTATTTAATGATGTATTTCTTTATTTCACTTTGGCACTCAAGGCCCTCCATACAATTAGATCATACGTTTGTAACGTCAACTCATCATGGTCCATGTAAGCACCAACTTCCTAGTCCAAGGTTACTGCTTGTAATTTGATCTGTAACAAATCACTTTCTGGGCCTACTCCTCCAGGTACTGTTCTTCTGTTTCAGTAAAACTATCAGCTCCAGCAATTTATGTAGCAGTCTCTGCTTCCTGTTGTGGGTTCTACTTTTGTCTTTTCTTGATTCCTTTGCTTCGTTTGATCTTGTTTTGGCTTTTGTTTGGGTCGTTTGAAGAAAAGAAAGTCATGGAGCATCATTCTTTTCATGGCCTGTAGGACAGATAAAATAACTGCTTTCTCAGTAACCTTGCCTATGAATAGTAGATGTGAAATAAGGCTTTAATTAGGTATAGACTATTCTAAAGAAGTGAAAAGATAATAAACTGCAGAGAAAAATGTATAAGAAACAAAGAATCCCTCAGTCCCCTGTATGTTTCTATAGAAGACCTTCAATGTGTCAAATAATAAAAATCAAACAATATATGAATATCAAACTAAACTCTAGCTCTTTAAAACAAAAAAAAGTGTAAAAAGAAAGAATCACATAATCAAACTCTAAATGATACTAAATTAAAACTATTACTAAAACTATTTAACTAAATAAAACAATTTTAGCCAGAAAATATCTAAGACCATTTCATTTTGCGGTCATGTGTCTAACATTATGCATATATGGAGGCATACTATCAATTTTACAACACAAACTTCCCATTAGGTGCAACAGCAATAGCCCAAAAATGATCTGGTGTTATGATTGGCATGATGAGTTAAACTGTAAGGATATTTGATACAGTTTAAAAACGGTCATGTGTCTATACGGTCGGAGATGTTGCACAAGTGGCACAGCAAACTGTGGGAACATGTTAGCACTATGTGTAATTAGCCCACAGACTTAGCAATCGAACTTGGTAAAGAATTTGGCAAAATGTGCTGCAGTCAAGAACAGCATGGTGATCATCATAACTAATCATAACCTCAAGTTGTGAGGTAGACAAAATGACCCTTACACCTGTTAGTAGCATTTTCCATTGATACACAGCACAGTACAGTAACACTGTGTGTGGATCTTTCAGCATTTAGCAGTTGATCTTCTGGCTGGTAAAAGTCTTCGGCTTTGTTGCCCAGCAGCATAGGCAGCTAAGGGAGAGGTTACTAGCACATCACCTTAGAGCAACTTTTACTACACAACTTGACAGGTGCATTTGTGATGAACAGGAACTCATATGGACGTTCCCTGTTAGCCTCTAGGGGGGCATTTCTGTAGTTTTCTGGGGTTTTCTGATCAAGACTCACTATCAAGGCACCAGTAAAAGTCCTACATCTGTAGCGAGAGAGACTGAATGGCATGGGCAAGTTTGACAAGGTCTTCCACATTATCACTGACACAAGGTCACAACTAAGTAAGGTCCCCACCCAAGTGTCACATTGTCCACTTCTGCAGAGCAGCAGCTTAGTTGTTGCAATGTCACCATGCTCTTGTGTCTTGTCAACAAGGTTGCAGTCATTAAGAAAGTTGAAGTCTACTGCTCCCAAGAGCTGTTCGAGTTGACCCCATGTATGGGGAAACTCATTATGGAGTGGGGAAATTAAATTTTAAAAATGAAGCTTCTTCGTTCAGATATTAGAAGACATTACAAGAGTTCAGAAATTTAATAGAGCTTTTCCCCCAAGAAAACCCATGAGATTAAACTGGAAGATCTAAGACAACTGGTAAGAAAGTCTAGTGTTTCCACTTCACACACAAGTCTTAACCTCCTCATCAGGTTACACTGTCCCCCAGTGTGTTTACGCATCTTTTAGATCACATTCCTAAGCTCTGTCCACACCCTCAGCAGTAATATGGCTCTCTACTTTATGAACATGCTGGGGTTTTTACAGGTACAACACTATCTAAACCATTTTCCACATTCTGAGTTATTTGTGTTAGGAGAGTACACGACTGATTAAAACTGTCTACTCAGAGCAGGGATACAGTTTCTCCTCAGTGTCAATGCGCTGGTGTTTTCTGACTGTACTATTCTCCCTAAACTTCTTCCCACACACTGAGCATTGATACGGTTTCTCTCCAGTGTGAATGCGCTGGTGGTTTTGGAGACGATTCTGTACAGTAAAACTCCTCCCACACACTGAGCAGTGATACGGTTTCTCTCCTGTGTGAATGCGGTGGTGTGTTTTGAGTTTACAATTCTCCCTAAAATTCTTTCCACACACTGAGCAGTAATACGGTTTCTCTTCAGTGTGAATGCGCTGGTGTTTTTGGAGACCACTTCGCTGAGTAAAACTTTTCCCACATTCTGAGCAGTGATACAGTTTCTCTCCAGTGTGAATGCACTGGCGGCTTTGGAGAGGACTCTGTACAGTAAAACTCTTCCCACAGCCTGAGCAGTGATATGGTTTCTCTCCACTGTGAATGCACTGGTGTCTTTGGAGATTACTCTGTACAGTAAAACTCTTTCCACACTCAAAGCAGTAATATGGTTTCTCTCCAGTGTGAATGCGCTGGTGTGTTTGGAGATGACTCTGTACAGTAATACTCTTCCTACAATCTGAGCAGTGATATGGTTTCTCTCCAGTGTGAATGTGCTGGTGTGTTTAGAGATGACTCTGTACAGTAAAACTCTTCCCACAGTCTGAGCAGTGATATGGTTTCAGTCCAGTGTGAATGCACTGGTGTTTTTGCAGAGCTCTTTGCACTGTAAAACTCTTCCCACACTCTGAGCAGTGATACGGTTTTACTCCAGTGTGAATGCACTGGTGTGTTTGGAGATGACTCTGTACAGTAAAACTCTTCCCACACTCTGAGCAGTGATGAGATCCTTTTTCTCATTTGTTTTGGTGCTTGTCTAGAAGATGTGTCTGTGTGGACTGAGGCAGAGGTGGTTTTCATATTCTCACATTTAGTTTCTACTGATTACTGATTTGATCAGATAAAAAGATCAGATGCATGAAATAGTTAAGAGACAATACTCTACCCAATCCCATCTCACAGATTAGCCTTAACATTTTAAACTTGCAGGAACAAAATGTAGCCTCTAACGCAAATTCGAGTGAAAATCAGCAAAAATTTCTTCCCCAACTGTGATATGACTGGTTATTGTTGCAGGAAGATGAGCGATATGAGAATATAACAAAAACATAAAGCAGCGATACTGTATTGAACAGTATTGTATGAGATTTAATCCTTTACCATTTTTTAATATAGTTCATTGTTAACAAACACATTTTTGTCTTTCTGATGAGCATTCACCTGTCCTTGCTCCAATTTCTGGCATGTGTTGCAGCCACCAATTTCAGACATTTCAGATTTTATTTTTGATGACTTATATAAATCTTTAAGTATTTTGTCTCAAAGGACATTTACCAACCACTGCTGTCTGTTTATATGTGCATTTCACCTTCTGTCCTAGCTGAGGTTTATACAGTGGTGTATACTATGCTGCATGTAGCTGTTGATGTTTTGATTTGTATAGGAATGTTTAATCAGATCTGGGCTTGATTCAAAAGATAATTCTATGTCAAATCAGACAGAATCCAGGAAAGTGGCTTCAGCACCATCTCAGGTTTCACAGTTTATCTTTCTGGTGTTCAGGTTCCAAAACCAAGGACTGTAAAATGTTTCTGTTAAAATCTTTACATGATACAAGGTTTGATGAGAGACACATGGCTCGCTGCATTAGAGAGAGCAACACATGGGTCACTGCATTAAGAGAAATGGAGACAGACACAGCTCACTGCATTAAGAAAGAGAGCAACGCGCCTTGCAACATCTACTATATTTAAGTACCCTTCCAGGTCAATCTTCATTATTTAACAAATTGATGACTCTTTCAAGGCACCTTGGCATATGTCTTAGGGTCACTTGTGATTAGGGACACTAGCCTAGGGACACTTGGTATCTTTCCCTTTTTTAAGAGTTAAAAAGTGTTTTTTTTTTTATTTCTATGGAATGTCCCAGTTTTTTATGTATAGTTCAGGTGGAAGGCCATCTAGGCTGGGTGATTTGTCTTTATTTAGGGATTTTAGGGCTTCATAATTAATCCAACTCTACTAGGGCTTTCAAAAATCCCTCTGTGAGATACAGGGTAGATGCAAACGCACTTCTTTTATTGATAGTTTACATCACTGAATTCTCTCAGATTTATACAGATAAGAATATTTTAAATGTGTTATTAATGGTCTGAGGAGTCTTTGTAATTTCACCATCAGCTTTTTTCCTTACTCTTATCTGCACCTTGGCCAGCAGATGACATCAAAACATTCTTGTTACTGGCCTCTAATGGAGTTAAGAAATTCAGAACTATTTAATAAGGATGTATTCAGCCGCTATCTTTTCAACCTTTGTCTTTGTGTATTGAAGTTCACTGTTAAATAGTAAGGCTGAGTGGTCTGATAATGAATTCCCAGAGATTAAAGCAGGGCTAAAAAAAATATAATCTATTCAGGGAAATGTCTTATGTCTATTGGAATAAAAAGCGTAATCTCTACAGGTAGGATTCTATAAACACCAAAGGTCAATAATATTGAGATCCCTGATAAATTTGTTCAAATAATTACATGAAGGATTGTTTATTACATCTGGACTGGATTTTTCAAGGGTAGGATTAATAACAGCATTGAAATCTTTGATCACGAGTGAGCAGTCGAAAAACATCAAGTTGTATAAATTTTTTAGATGTGTTTCTTGAATAAAAGTTATGCCGGTCTTCTTAAGATACAGATATTCTAGCATGTTTGCATAATAGTGGAGTGTAAGGCATACACATTCAGTGTGAGATACGTAAGGGTGGCATCCAATGTTTTGTTCAGCTAAAATCAGTCCTGCATTGAACAGTTAGTATCTAGCTTTTGTATGTAATCATGATAAAAGCGGAGGTTGTCCTGATAATTACTGCAGAGTTGACCCCCTGCTAATGGTGTTATGGTATAAAGTATGATTATGTCTGCCAAAGAGAGAATAAGAAAAAAGAAACTATATACAAAGACATCCACAAGAAATATTCTGTAAGTCTGCGAAAACCAAAATAGCAGTTGAACCACGGCCAGTCCACCTCAACTCTCAGCCATAGCACCCCATGTGCTCAGGAAACCAGACATCAGGAACTCTTCAATTTATTCTACAACCACTGCATTAGCAACACTCTACAACTCCACAGTGGAGCTAGTCTGCATCCACATCCACCATGTTGCCGCTCTCTGTACGTTGGTGATCACCATTCACCCGTATGCAGCACATGTTTACACAGACTTACAGAGAAACCTGTATCTACACAGGCAGTAACAGGCTTGAACCATAGTAACTGTACATTCCCCCTTTACCCAGAAAACTCAACACACTGGCATTAAAAACACACATTACATCTCAATATGAACATCACAAACTTCCCAAACTATGTACAACCTGGACAAAAGAGCACATAAGTGAATCTTCTAGCTCTGTGGTGCTGCTCATCAGAATAACTTGTACTTAATACACTCAGATACTGTTGTACATTTGCCATATTGCAGTATAAACCAGGTCAGAGGCGAATGAAGGCTGTAAGCACCGGTGGTTCAACATTTTACCTGCCCGTCTCAACGTCCTACCATTAGGTACTGCGCACGCGCGCAACGACTCCCACCATTTTTAAACTTTAAAAACGCGCATAAACAGATCCTACCTTGCGCTGTAGACAGAGGCTTAAGATAGAAGTTTTAACAGTGGTGTTGATGAGGTCTAAGTGTATGGAGATAGAGCAGCACTATTCTATAGACAGATGTGTAAAACGCGCTGCGGTAGAACAAATGGACAAAGCGGGTGCTACAGCAACAGGTTCGCCTGCCTATGTGACGCTTATGCTCTTACACGCTGATTCTACCTACGCGTACTGGAGTAAAGCGACCAGTTTCCCTGTTCAAACTCTCCAACCCATTCGCTAACACACACACACACACAACAAACACAAAAACTGTATAATACGAGACATAGTAGACACTATACAAACTTAAGGTGCACTTGACACAATGTACGATATTGTACACAAGATGCTGTATAAACAATATACATTATTCTTGTGTGGTCCAGTACATGTGGTACGATGTGCCATGTGGGTGCAGATGTATGCAGCTTGTAGTCTTTTTTACATATGCTTATACAGTATAAATTAAGTAGTGCAATACAGTACGTGTACTGTATACAATGCAATACAGTACGTGTACAGTATACAGAATAAGTATATATTATACATTGTTATATGCAATAGGCTGTACAGTGAGCCGTACAATAAGCTATACAATGTACAGTGAGCAGTGCAGTTACTATACAGTATATATTACACAGGCGGTGTAGAGTTTAAATAAGGTGGTGTAGAGTTTATGTAGGGAAGTGATGTGAGCTGTATTGTCAGCTGTTCATGAGTGCGATGGTCTGTGGGAAGAAACTCCCCCTGTGTCTGGCAGTCTTAGTAAACTGGGACCTGTAATGTTTGCCTGAGGAGAGGAGTTAAAACAGGATGTGACCAGGATGCGAGGAGTCAGATATGATCTTCCCTGCCTGCTTCCTGGTTTTGGTGGTGTACAGTTCTTGAAGGGAGGGGAGAGGGGCACCAACTTTGCTCCCATAATGCTCTTCCAGATACCTGTGAACTATAAACTAAGTCATAACCCGTTCAGATTTATCTTTGAGTTGTTCTTGAATATTTACAACTACTGATATTGGTGAAGATAGCGAAGAGGAATGGCTGAAACTGGAACCGCTGTGCAATTTTGCAGCATATGCAAACTTATACTTGTTTCTGTATAATTCCTGATCCAACCAAAACTCTGGAAATTTGGTTTGGTCGCTTGCCAACAATCCGGCTGAATAGTTTTAGCAGGGTGTGTGACATTGTGCCCTTGTACATTGACCCAGTGAATGTTTTTCTCTTGTATTATGTATAGGTTTCACCCATGTCAACCTGCACTGCAAATGTGGAGCATGTGAAAGTGAAAGTGACTATTTGTCATTGTGAACACCCTCAAGCACCACAACGAAATGCAACCGCTGCATTTAACCCATCACACGTGCACACGTGGAGCAGCGGGCAGCTATCAACAGCGCCCGGGGAGCAGTGTAGCGGGACGGTACCTTGCTCAAGGGTACCCCAGTAGTGCCCGGGCCGGGACTCAAACCTGAGACTGAAAGGCAGTGTCCTAACCACTAGGCCACCACTGCCCCATGTATTGTTCATGTTGTGTTAGCTTTGAATCTCTGCTTCGATGTTGGTTTTCTGTTCATCACCAATGTTTGCCCGCTTTATTTAATAAATGTGTTAAACATGGTGGTAAATTCAGCCTGGTTATTTCGACACTCAGGCCCAAGGTCCCTTAAAACTTTAGGACCCTTGGCACCTTACAAACTGAGATCATTTTAGATTACACGTCTCTTTGCTTCTGCGTTTAGTCACCAATCAAGATCAGACTTTTTAGCACTAACAGCCCTATCACGTTCACAGCTGGCTGAAATGGTTTACACACACACACACATACAGTTTTATGGTTTAGCATATAGTCTTTGACCATCATTTAGGACTTCCCTTACTTCTATGTCAGTCTCCCATCAATGAATCGTCTAATGTCAATGAATCTGGTAGGATTCATTCAATCAAGGACACTCTATTCCATCAGAACCCAAACTTTTCATTCCATCAGAACCCAAACTTTTCATGCTCAGGCCCCATGACAGTCAGAACCGGCTGAAACTGGTTCCATAGTTGGCAAACACTCACAGTTTCCAGCTGCTATATAATCTCTAGTTAAACGATCATTCGGTAGGCTCAGAGGATTTCAATGGTTTGAGGCCCTGTGATCCTGACCTTTCTCTGCAGAACTCCTGTCTTTGGGATCCCACTTATGGGGGACGCTTTCTCCAGTTGAGACACCTCTCTCTTTCTCTCTGTTTTATATAGAATAGAATAGAATAGAATAGAACTTTATTTATCCCCTATTGGGGAAATTGACTTGCCACAGCAGCTGAGAA
>JBBPDA010000126.1:1161831-1176491 GCA_037974385.1 Arnoldichthys spilopterus | reverse complement strand
CTGCTTTTAGTCGTAGATGGGTAGGCAGGGGGGTGGATGATGGATGGATGGATGGATGGATGGATGGATGGATGGATTTATCTAGATTTAAATGGTGTATTGACACACTACTCTAAAAACAATTTCATGTAATCGTATTTTTTGTTACTGGCTTGCTGGCTGTAGTGTGTCATTAGCATTGCATTGGCATGAGCATTAGCTTGATTTGAGCCACAGATTGAAGAACACGTGTTTTTTAAGGTCTTCATACTTGAAAACAAACACTATAAAGATTTGATGCAGCAACTGAATCAGCAGTTTGAACAGAATTAATAGAACCTGGGGTTATTTTTACAGGATTCATATAATCTGTTTTTTTCTCCAGTTTGTTTTACAGCACAGTTTTATTATAACTGTATAACTACTTACTATTGTATATACCAATAATGTGAAAAATAATGGCAAAAAAATGGTTGCAATGTCATCTCATGGCTATTGCGCATGTACAGTCATACATTTGACAACTAAAGTTCTTCAAGTGGTTTTATTCAACAACTACTAGTTAAACAAACTTCGAGCTTCGGTAAACAAACGAAATGTTTTACATCAGTTCAACCCCTCAAAAACACTCTTTTAGAGTCTACATTGAAGCTGATGTGGCAGTATATGATGCAGTGATTAGCAAGAAGGTCCTGGGTTCGATCTCTGGGTCGGCCTCAGGTGCCTTTTCTTCCGGGTTCTCCGGTTTCCTCCCACAGTCCAAAGGCTGCAGTAGGTTGATTGGATGCTCTACATTGCCCGTAGGTGTGAGTGTGTGTATGATGGTTGTCTGTCTATGTGTTGCCCTGTGATGGGTTAAACCTCCTGTCCTGGGTGAACCCCAGCTTGGGCCAGTGGTCAGCTGGGATTGCCTCCTTTGACCCGAGATTAAAGAAGCGGTTTAGAAAATGGACGGATGGAAGCTGATGTATGTTGTATGTATGAATGATTGTGTGTGAGAGTTTACTCTGTTTTTTCTGTTGTTACAACAGTGATGGAATAAATAATAAAATATATTAATTTATTCATTTCATAAACCACTTTTTCCATAATGGGTTGCGGGGAAGCTGGAGCCAATCCCAGCCCACTACTGGCCTAAGGCGGGGTTAATGAAATATACAATAAAGTAAAACAGAAGACGTGCAGAGAGCAGCGCAGTAACAGGACAAATGTGCAGCTCATGTGCACACAGAAGAGTGTGTGAATGAAAATGAGATTTTATTCTAAGTGAGAGCGTGTGTGTGTATGTGTGTGTTTAGGGTTTTTGTGGACTCTCTGATTAATCCTCTACAAGAGCAGATGGAGGAGTGGAAGAGAGTTGCCAACACTATGGATAAGGACCACGCCAAAGGTACAAATATGCACATACACACACACACACACACACACGCACACACACTGGGTGTGCAGCTGCAGGCGCTTTTCTGCAGTGTGTCTGTATTATTCACTCATCACTAACCCGTTTGATCACTTTTCATTCTTTTTTCCTTTTGTTCTTTACTGACTTTGAAACAATTCTTCAAAGCATTACAGCTTCTCTCTCTCTCTCTCTCTCTCGCTCTCTCCGGACAGAATACAAACGAGCACGCCAAGAGATCAAGAAGAAATCTTCCGACACTCTTAAACTGCAAAAGAAAGCGAAGAAAGGTTAGAATCTCTCCCATCGCTCAGTCACCAGCAGACATATCATCGCTGTTGGAACCTCTTACCTCCATTTACTTTTATTGTTTTTCTATTTCTGGTATCTGCCACCCTCTACACCGTCACACTGTGGGTCAGTTTCCTGTTGAATGAACCATTAGCAATGGTTCAAAATGACTTTGTGTTGTGCAGCGCCCGGACGGGTCATCAGGGGGCATTTGAGAGCCCTGCCTCTGCAGCCGCATTGCGTCTGGCCAGCAGGTGGCATTGCCGATGCTCCATCATGATCAGGGAAATCAGTGCTTATGCGTTTCACCTGGGCCGAAGCCTTTATAAGAATGGTTTTCCTACAGGGTGAGGTGGCAGGCGTGGCTCGCATGGTGCCTAGGCCACACCAGACTCTTGCCAGTATTTTGGTAAAGGTTCTTGGGTTGTTTATCCTGTGGGTCTACCTGTCTCTTCCCTCTTTTGTGTTCTCAATAGTCAGGCCTTAAGCGGTAGTTGCGAGTTTGAGATTCCTTTAGTCCCTAGCAAGTGCAATGGTTACATCATGAGAGGCTCACTTTAAGCTACTCACAGGCTCCTTGGTGTGGTCAGATGTGGCACGGGAGGCCTGTACATGTTCCTCGCAGGCTCCCGTGTGCTGCAGGTCACGCCGCAGATGGCACACACTTTGATGCAACAGTTTACATTTTGCTCCCACATGCTTCTTCAGTCCACAGCACTGAGGCTCACACTCATGTCCCCACCGTTTCTCCCTACTTAGCAGGTGCGCTGGCCACAACACTGGAGGCTTGCATTCAGCTTCTTACAGGCTCCCGGGTGCAGTCAGGTGTGGCACAGGAGGCCGTTACATGTTTCTCGCTGGCCCTTGCGTGCTGTGGATTGTGGCCTCCACTCACAGCACCATGGCTCACACCCACATTCGTAATGTGTTTATCATTTTTCCCAACCCAAGAGCCTTTATACCGGCATCCTCCAGAGTGGGCTCTGCATAGCATGCTGCTAACAGCTAGCAAGCTACCCTAGCAGCATACGATAGCGACCTGTTTTACATGTTTTATGCCAACGGAAGACGGTGGGGATAACCCGCTTTCTGCTGGGTTTGTTTTTCCACTTCTTTTCCTTGCAGGGCCTCTTAACTCAGCTAATTTCGCATAGCAGTGCAGGTTAGAGCCCTGGCTGAGAAAGTTTTCTGGAGATACATGGTTTTATTCTGGTGGTACAGCATTCTTCCCATTATAAACACTATGCAGTAACACTTATCTACAGCTATTTGTAATTTATGGCCTGTGTGTTCTGATCCTGCAGTCAAATGTCCTGCGCTTTTGGATTTCCTGCTTCAGAGCAGTGGTGGTGGTAGGACTGGCCTAGCACTTTAATCATTGGCCCACCTGAAGTGACTTCTCAAACACACATTGTTTCTCCTGCATTTCTTCTTTTTCTCCACAGTCATATCCAATTCAACACTCCCGTCTACACTCGCTGTCCATCTGATCAGCTCCACTCACCAAGACATAATATGCAGTTTACAGTTACGAACTGTAGTCAGTCATTCGTTAGTCCCCTTTACCCTGTTTTTAGACCACCACAGGACCACCAGTGAGCAGGAATTATTTGGAGGAATGGAACAACAGTGGCACTATTATTGTCCTGGACACACCAGGACCTTAAAACACCCTCCCGGTTTCTCACGCCGACTTAATTCTGTTCAGTAAATCGCGTGTGAAACCGTGTTGTACACTCTGTGTTTTGCAGAGGAATTTGTTTTGTGTGAAACTGAAGATTAAGGTTTTCATTCATTCTTTCCTTCTTTCTGCGCTCGCACCTAAAACCTAAATTGTATATTTGATCCACAGATGTGGAATGCACTCGCATTCCAATATATTGTCTTACTCTGTTTTTACCCCAACAAAGGATAGTATCGTATGTGTGTGTGTGTGTGTGTGTCTGTGTGTGTGTGTGTGTGCGTGTGTGTCTGTGTGTGTGTGTGTGTGTGTGCGTGTGTGTGTGTTTATTGCATATACTAGATGTTTTTAGCATAGCCACCGACATAAGTGAGAATTACTATATTCCCTGAAAACAAACTCACAAACTGTCCAGCGTGTGACCTGAGTAGAAGAGAGGACCTTGCTCTGCTGCCTGTGTGCTTGTGTGACCTGTGAAGACAGAAGGATCCACATCCACACACAAATACACTGTCCCTGATAAAGGATTTCGTAGATCTGATAATTAGACAAGATCTTACTATGTCGTTCTGTCAGTTACAAATCAATGTGTACCGAGTTTCAGTGTAGGATACAGTGAGGGGAGAAAAGTACAGAGACCCTGTATGTCCCACTACACTTCTACACTTCTCATAGCTGCCCACTGCTCCATGTGTGCATGTGTGATGGGTTAAATGCAGAGGTCATGTTTTTTTTTTGGGTGCACTTTGGGTGTGATTGAGTGTGTTCACAATGACAGTCACTTTCACATCAAGATTTCTCTTGGACTATAAAGATAAGGAAGGTAAGAGAGAAGCCAGCAGTCACTCAAAAGAGTCACAGGACAAAAGCAGCAGAAACACAAGTTGAACAGTATCTGTTTCATTACCCAGCAGGCGGTATGAGCATCCCCCTTGTTAAACGGTTTGACTGATTGATAAATCTAAATTAAAATTCTGGTACACGCCCTTCCGTTTGAAGAAGCAGACTGCCATCCCCCATCAACACACAACCTTTTCTACTAAACCTCATCGTCCCCGGCAATTTCCTATCCAAACAGACACCAGTGCTTCTATTGGAATTCACTTCTAAAAACACTAAAACAGAGCTCCATAGGAGCAGTGTGCTCTCTTGGGCCACAGTGAAGGACACCACACCCACAGTGAAGTAGGAAGGCGAGAGCATCATGATATGCGACTATTTATCTGCAAACAGTAACAGGCCATTACACTAAGAGGATATTAGAGGAGAATTTAATCCCATGTAACTGACTCTGCCTTCAGCAGTCATGTTGGTGTTGATATGAATTATTTACCAGAGCTGTGGGCTATTAAGGTTCTAATGATCGTGTATGTGTGTGCTCCAGGGCGTGGCGATCTGCAGCCACAGGTGGACAACGCTCTGCAGGGAGTGAGTGATAAATTCGCCTCGCTGCAGGAGACAGAGAGGCAGGCAGTCAGGAAGGCTCTCACAGAAGAGAGAGGGCGATTCTGCACCTTCGTCTCCATGCTCAGACCAGCCATAGTGAGTCAGCTTCTGCTCTTTCGGCCTGTGTTCCCTACACACTCTACACACTTTTTTTTATTTCTTTGAATCTTTTATTTTTTACAGTTTGTGCATTTATTATATTTTGTGTTTCTGTCCTTGCGTGTAAAAGCATGCACACTAACAAATGAAGGTTAACGTCAAAGGTCACATTTGGTTACCATGAATTCACTGTTTTTGTGATGTCATAAAAACAACACTTTTTGAAGTTAAAAGGAGTGTTTCAGTGTTTCAATTCCAATTAAACACAATGCGGCCGACTTCAGTCTTAAAGGCACAGTAATAAAAACAGCTGGTTTTGAACAGAGACTGAAAAATATACAGTAAAATGAATAGTGACACAATATCATGAAAAAATTAGAGAAAGGAAGATTGTAGGATAAGGGCTCTCCATTGGCGCAGCTGTGGTGGCTGGCTTGATTCTGAAGAAGCATAAGATAGACTTCACCCTCCCAGTGCTGGTAGTATCATGTAAGCTAGTGGGTTGAACTGACTAAATTGAGCAGAAAATCAGGACAAAGAAAGAACCATTTAGGAATGTGATAAACAATGTGATTCTGACTCTAAGGGCCTTATTTGCATGATTTACAGTGAGGGGAGAAAAGTACAGAGACCCTGTACATCTCACTACACTTCTACACTTCTCGTAGCTGCCCACTGCTCCATGTGTGATGGGTTAAATGCGGAGGTTGCGTTTTTTTTTTGGTGCACTTTGTGTGTGATTGAGTGTGTTCACAATGACAAATAGTCACTTTCACATCAAGATTTCTCTTGGACTATAAAGATAAGGAAGGTAAGAGAGAAGCCAGCAGTCACTCAAAGAGTCAGAGGACAAAAGCAGCAAGAAAAATTAAACAGAGGGTAATTCGCAAGTATCTGTTTCTTTACCCAGCAGGCGATATGAGCATCCCCCTTGTTAAAGGGCCTTATTTTCATGATTTAACCCAAAGATTAAAGCGCAAGGCACATCTGGTAACTCTGACCAATTACTCATTTCCCATAACTAGCACAACACCGACCATGATAAGTCTTTCATCAATTCTGACTACACCAATGAAAGACGTTGCCATCGCTGCTAAATACCAGTGTGTGTATGGATCTCTCTCTTTAGGAAGAAGAAGTGTGTATGCTGGGCGAAGTCACTCACCTACAGTCAATCTCTGATGATCTTAGGTCACTGACAATGGACCCCCACAAGCTGCCTCCTTCAAGTGAGCAGGTGTGTGTATACATACGCACTGCATGCTTACATCACAAACACCAGACCCACCTGACCGACACACACCTTTATTAGTTAGCATTAGCTTGCAGCTCTGCTGTATAGGTGTACAGTCTGTACAGCCCACTACCTTGTTTTTAACCAGAGGTCTGCTGTTGTCCTGATATTGTTTGGGCAGTGGATCATTCTCAGCACAGCAGTGACACTAGGTTTCACAGTAGGGTGTGTGGTGTTGGTATGAGTATGTCAGGCACAGCTGAGGGTCTTTACACATGTCAGTGTCACTAGGCTGAAAGTGGGCCACCACCCAAAATTATTCAACCAAAAGTGCCTCTGTGGTCTGAAACTGAACACTGAGGGGGGGCTAGAGGAGGAGTATCACAAACTGTGAACTGTGCATCAGCAGGAAAATGGAGCTACAAGGGAGGGGTTTCTGATAAAGTGGCCAGTTGTGCATTGTTTATAAATGATCACTGATTTTTTTTTTACATTAGATTAGATTAGATTATAATAAATTAAATTAGATAATTAGATTCATATATATCCACAGAGTATTGATTATGCATTGTTCACATGTAAATTAGGGTATTGATTTTCGTATTGACTGCAATTGTCCATGGATTGAGTATTGAATGGGTGTTAATTGCATGTTCTGCGTTGGTGTGCAGGTGATTGCTGATCTGAAGGGGTCAGATTGTAGCTGGTCATACCAAACTCCACCTTCATCTCCCAGCACCACATCCCGGAAGTCCAGCATGTGTAGGTGTGTAACAAGAGCAGCATACGCCAGAATTAGATTCTCTCATCACAGTGGCACCTGTCAGGGGGGTGAGATATACAGTACAGTGGTGCTTGAAAGTTTGTGAACCCACACATTTTTTATTTTATTTTTTTAATATAATATTTTCTTGTTTCATTTGTTTCACTAGGTTTTCTTTGTCTACGTTTAGGACTTGTTTAAAAATCTGATGATGTTTTAGGTCACATTCATGTAGAAATATAGAACGTTCACAAACTTTCAAGCACCACAGCATGTGAACAACCAGTTCTTCCCTTTGACAAGGGCCTTATTGTGATAGGCAGACGCGAGGAGAGTCACAGGTAGCAGCCCACACAGTGTTGTACATCAGATATAATGTTTCTTTGAAGAAAATACATTACATTAATTACATTTACATGTAAAGTGAAAATGACCAAAACTACACACTTGTGACTACAGTCTGTGCCTACCTAGTTGACAGAGCTGCTACCCAATCAGGATTAGCGATGAAGTCTCAACTCGCATAGGCAGGTGGAAAGCACCTGTGTTGCCTGGATCTGACAACTGCATCTGTCTTACTCTTACACCATTGTATGCCATCATGATAAGACAATGGCACTAGACAAAAAAATGAAATGAAATTGGCATTTACTTTACCGAGCCAGACGCTGTTCAATGTACCTAGCACTGCATTAAGGCTCACAAGCCTGAAGTCACAGTGTGGTGAAACTGGCAGTATTTTCCGGTGCCTTTTGCTCAAAATACACGACAGAGAAGAGACAGAGAATCCAAGACACTGGCATGCCTCCTGGAATCAGTTCTGATCAGGTCTCTTCCGCTCTCTCCCTCCCTCTCTCCTTCTCTTAGCAGTAGTCTGAACAGTGTGAACAGCAGTGATTCCCGTTCGAGCAGCAGTCACTCCCACTCTCCTACGTCGCACTTCCGATACAGAGGCTCCGCCCTTCCCCAGCAAGGCTCCGCCCGCCTCCCAAGTGTTTCCTCCCACGACTCTGGCTTCATCTCTCAGGACACCTGTCAGTCTAAGAGCCCCTCCCCCATGCCTCCAGACACCAACACACAGGTGACCATGACATAACTCTCATACGCAACTGCTCACACTCCAGTAGGGCCACAATGATTGGTTGACAGAATCTTTGGGAGTGGCTGCATGTAAATATTGTGTCAAAATGTTTACTTTCTTCCACAGCTGTTGCCGATACTAGAGCATTCTGTAACTCACCACAGCAGGGGTCATCACTATCATCCACAAAGGGCCAGTGTGGCTGCAGGCCTTTGATCCACACTAGAAGGAGCATTCCTGATATAAGTGACCTCCTGTTTGCAAACCAACTGATTAAACAGTTGCCTTTCTGCTGGACTGGTGTGTAGACCTGCAGCCACACTGATCCTCTATGGAAAATATTGATGATAATATTTAAAAGATTATTCTCAGCAGCTTGCAGTATATTACAGGAAGTCTAGGGGGAGATATGGCTTCTCTTCATGTGTTACAACATAAAAGAAGAAGCTGCAGGTGCCACTGATTGGAGCAGTCATCTAAGCATTGGCTCAGTCTCCAGTGACTCCACTGCCATATGGCCAGTAGTCCAAGAGATTATAACTAGCCTCACTCTCACTTGGTGGATACGATGGCTCTCCCACTCCCCCTCTGGTTCAGCAAGATGCCAACCAACATGGGGTCATCTATGAGCCTATTAGCTACCAATAAAGATAAGGTAGTTAGCGTTGTCCTCCAGTTCTCCAATGAGATTTTGAAAAATGTGATCTCTGGGCATATCACATGACTCAAGACCACAGGAAAACATGTTTAGGGCCAGAATTTGCTTAACGCATCATGGCTACGTGTTGTCAGTAATTAACGTTGTTAGTTACCAATAAAAATTGGAGTGGCAGGTTTGGTACATGGAATTGGCGTTGTTGTTTACTATGGTGATAGAGCAGGTTAGGAACGACCGTAATAGCATCACTGTGCTAAAAAAATTTAGGAGAACATCTTTCTTCCCTCAATTCACAACAAAGTGAAATCAGACGCCCTTGGCTTTCACCCTCCCAGATTAGAAGCATCATGAGACCGTGGAGAGTCCCAACTAGCAAGGCACCAACTCAAATTGGGCAGAGACTTGGGTGAATAAAATGAAAGAAAAGAAAGAAAAGAAATGTCTTGTTGCACAGACAACAGAAAGCACAATGGTTAATCAAATAACAGAATTGTAATCCATAGATTGAAAGGTTATAGTAATAGTTGTAGGGCTAAACTCTCACAGAGAAACTGTACTTTTCAGTGCACAAATTCTCGTCACTGTCCTGTTTTCAGCGTCTTTAGTACTGAACATAAATCTACCATATTTGTATGGATTGACTCTGTACAGCTTGTCTGTTTCCGGCTTTTTATTTTCTTGTCTCTATTAAAAATAATTTAAATAAGCCAGAATGATTCCTTTTTCCCCTGGGAAAGTGAATGTTGTGTACCTTTAAAACTTATTTAAGGTGGACAGTTGGACATCTAAAGGACACATTTACATTGTTTGAACAATTGTTTACATTGTTTCTTTTTCCTGACTGTTCCTGCATGCTCAAACGCTTCAGCCCTTTGCTACTTTAACTTGCTGAAAAAGATCCTGCAAATCCAAACACAAGGCATCACTAAATTTAGCACAAAATAAAAACTCAACACTCAAAAATAATCCGATAGTGTGTGTGTGTGTGTGTGTACATGTGTATTTATCTCTTTGTGTGGGCCAAATGTCCTCATAATGGTAGAAATACAGTACTGACAGGAAAGTCTGTCAGTACTGTTTTCAACAAAAATTCAACTTTTTAAAGAAAAACTTAAAAAGCAGAAAGATTGTTTTTAGGTTAAGTGTGAGTTTGTGAGGATCAATGTGCATTCAGTTCAGAAGTACAAAAAGAAGAAGAAACGCAATCTGTTTTTTTCTGTTGAGATGTTAGTCATCCTTTATAAAAGCCTCTGACCTGCTCGTGCTCTTATCTGCTAAGGGAGATATTAGTCACTGTACGATTGATGAAAAACAGGTGAAATTAAATCAGCTTTACAGAATACGAGTCATTGCTGAGGGCCCTTGACGTACACAGTGCTCAGTGGTGTACTTGTGAAGATGGATCCTCCTGTAGATGTCCCTTGTGTGTACGAGGGATCAGAGGCAGAGAGAGTCGGTGCCTCTGTGCACTAATGAATATGTATCATCACCAGACCCAGCCCAGACCTGCTGCCATAGGAACCGTCTCTTGTTGCTAGGGAACGTTCGCCATTAAGTTAGAGAGCCACAATCGCCGGAGACACTGATGAGTCATTCTGACCAGTCAAAAGACACACACACACACACACACACACATACACACACCACACACACACATACACCCAACCAACCTACCCCACCCCAACCATACATAGACACACACTCATATGCACATACACACTAGGTTTCCAGACAGAACTACACTGCACACACACACAACATGCAAACAAATCTCTCTCAGTCTCTTAGACGCTCACATCCTGCATGTTTCTTTTTTTTATTCTTGTTTCTTAACAAGTTGACCTTTCTCTGCCTGTGCACACTGTACACACATGCTCTGCATGGCTATGTGTTTGCGAGTTCTCTGGCTCCACCTCTCTCCTCCTCATCTCAGCCAGTCACCACAGACAGCACTCCCACGTTACATGACTCCAACACCAACACAGAACACAAGGTGACAGGCATAAACACATACACACACACACACACATTAACACGCATTCACGGTTAGTCACTGCATAATTCCATGTGTTCATATGTTTCTTCATAGTTGTTCTAAAAGTGTAAAACAGTGAAAATAAGTAGAATATTTCTACAAAGAGAAGTGTTAACTTTTGACTGGACGGATATACGGATACTCACTCAGGTGCTCTACCTTGCCAAGAGTATATGTACACCTGAACTTTACATTGTGTATTGCATGCACTTACAGTTGACTGAGGCAGCTCTAGCAGGGCAGAAATGATTTATACAAACTGACTTGTTTAAGAGTCATTCTCTGACTGTGCCATGCTGAAACTGAGCTCTTCAGCACAACCTGTCCTACTGGCAGTGTTTTTATATGGAGACTACATGAGTGAATGCTTAATTATATGTACCCATTAGCAATGGGTGTGGCTGACATGGCTGAACACACAAAGTAAAAGGGGTGTTCACATACTTTTGCCATATAGTGCAGGTTGCTTTTATGGCAAGCCTCATTCAGTATTGCTTTAAAGGACAGGGTTGCACTGCTCAGTGCATGCAGTTTTTCAGCAACACTATTCAGTCTTCAGTGAGGCCTTTTCAGCATAATTTCAGATTATGACAGTTTAAAGTCAAAGTGGGTCAGATGAATAAAAAATGTGCACCTCATTTACACCCTGTGACTTTGTTGTATTAGTATTGATTACTTTTTGACATGAAAAAGTGTAATTCTAAATATTTAATGGTCATTTCAAACTTTCAAAACTGAAAATTACAAACTTTTATTTATTTACTGCAAAAAGCCTCTTGCAACCCACCTGCAGTACCTTTCTGGCCCTCCAGGGGGAGCATAGCAAACACTTTTCATACCAAAAAAGACATACAAAAAGAGCAAAATAGAGCAGAATCAACACAGAAAGAAAATTACAAAGAAATCCCAGAACCGCAAATAGAGATAAATAATATTCCACTAAAACAGCAGCTCTACAGCACAATGGCTTGTGTATGTACAGTACAGTACCTTGCTTAGTAAAAAAAAAAACAATAAAAACTCTGTCTAATAGTATAGCCTTCAGTGTGTTACTATAATTATACCATCATTATTTCATCAGCCATAACATTAACACCACTGACTATAATATTGACTAGTTATTTCATTACAAAGGCACCTGTCAGGGAGGTGAGAAATATTAGGCAGCAAGTGAACAGTCAGCTCTTGAAGCCCATATGTTGGAAGTAGTGTAGGGATCTGTGCCACATTGACAAGGGTCTTAGTGTGATGGCTAGACGATGGAGTCAGAGCGTCTCCAACACAGCAGGTCTTGTGGAGTGTTCCATGTGTGCAGTAGTTAGTAGCAGAAGTGATCCAAGGAAGAACAACTGGTGAATTGGTGATAAGGTCATGGGCAACCAAGACTGATTCACATGGGGAGTGAAGGCTTGCCTATCTGGTCTGATCCCACCGAAGAGCTACTGTGGTTTAAAAAGTGAATGCAGGTTAAACCACTCAGTGCACCACAGTCAGAGCTGTTTCAGCCAGGGACCTGCTCGATATTAGGCAGGTGATTGTAATGTTGTGGTTGATCAGTGTATATTATGTGCCTAAAGTCTACTCCTAGCAGCATAACACACTGAAAAACTGTGGAAACTGTTTTGCAACTAAACCCTTATAGACTGGTGGCTGTTGCTGGACTACAGGTGAGTAAGGTGAAGTTTGAACAGCTGTTTGTAGTTTGTAGCTGTTATATCCACTTTGTCTGAAAGTGTGGAGTTTATTCCAGACCCTACACAGCCTTCTTGACCTCCAGAATTTCTTTCACATTTGTCTTTTATTTGCTTTTGTTGTATTGTACCATGCTCACTTTAGGCTTATGTTGTTACATGCATTCATGACTTCTGGGGGTGTAAATCTCCAGTTAAACAATGAGTCAATTATCATTCCTTAGGAAGCAATTCACCATGAAATCTCAGATTTATCCCCATAGTTATTTATAATAAAATTTTGGCATTTAGAGTTTAAAGTACACTGCCTCTCAAAAGGGTGAAATCACTGTTTGAAAGGGTGGAATCACTGTTCTTAAGGTGGAATCACTGTAAAAAAGGGTGGAATCACTGTAAAAACGGGTGGAATCACTGTTTAAAAGAGTGGAATCATTGTTCAAAAGAGTGGAATCATTGTTCAAAAGGGTGGAATCATTGTTAAAAAGGGTGGAATCACTATTAAAAAAGGGTGGAATCACTGTTTAAAAGGGTGGAATCGTTGTTCAAAAGGGTGGAATCATTGTTCAAAAGGGTGGAATCACTATTAAAAAAGGGTGGAATCACTGTTTAAAAGGGTGGAATCGTTCAAAAGGGTGGAATCACTGTTTTAAGGTGGAATCACTGTTTAAAAGGGTGGAATCACTGTTTAAAAGGGTGGAATCATTGCTCAAAAGGGTGGAATCACTGTTTTTAAGGTAGAATCACTGTTAAAAAGGGTGGAATCACTGTTTAAAAGGGTGGAATCATTGCTCAAAAGAGTGGAATCACTGTTTTTAAAGTGGAATCACTATTTAAAAAGGGTGGAACCACTGTTTAAAAGTGTAAGGGAACGGCAAAGACCCCCTCCGGTTGAGGGGGGATTGGCACCACCCAGTGATCGGCGTGGGCTCCGTCCCCTGAACATTGACTGTCCCAACTATTTCCAGGTGCAGCTAGTTAGCCCCCTGATCACCTGGGCCATCGAAGGCGTCGAGTGTAGGAATTTTCCCCACCTGGAGGGAATGCTCGGAGCCCAGCAGGGCGTGCACCGTCAAGATCAGTCCTCCCAGCCTCCCATCACTGGTGAGCCAGCTTTAACTGCACTGACCTCTGGCAAGTTCGCTGGGCTCCGAGCATTCCTTCCAGGTGGGGGAAATTCCTGCACTCGACGCCTTTGGCGGCGTATAACGAGTAAATAATATTATAAATTACAATTATAAAATACATATAAATGAAATAACAGTAACATTACAAGTGATTCCAAACTTCTGAGGGGTATTTTACCTACAGACTATTAATAAAGTGGACAATAAAAACAATACACCAATATTTTTTTTTTTTTGCATTATTAAATATAAGAAAGTTTGAAGATTGTAAACTTTACTGCATTATTCTCATTGATTCCGTTTGATTTGAACTGTCTAAAATATTGTGACAGTAAAATGGGCGTCGTCAGATGTGTATTTACACCCTTAATGACTCATTCATCCTGTTGTTTGTGTCTTTGTTTTTATTTGCGCTGCTGGTTCAGTTGTTAAATGGGTGCGAGTCACTCAGCCCATGTTCAGATGGTTCAGAGGACTCTTCCCTCTTCATCCCTCCATCTTCTCCTCCTCCCTTCCCCTCTCATGGCCCTCTGTGGGCGTGGTCTCGACGTGGGCCTGTCCGTTTGCTGGCAGACCTTGGGCCGTGTTTCCCCCTTGGTCCCAGCACCTTCCCCCTCTCCCACAGAGTGCCAAGCTGGAAGGTCAGTCCCACTCCTTGTCCACTCCACTCATCTGTTGAATTTCTGTTGATCTTTCGCTGTTCATTATCCACTGCTTATCCCTTTTTTTTCACCTGTGTGGATGTTTAGGGGGGGTTCTGGTTCTTTTTCATCTGCTTTCTTTATCCTTTAGTAGTACATGGTTAAAGAAAGAAAGAAAGAAATGAAGAACGAATAAAAGAAAAACAAACACAAAAGAAAAAGCAAAAAAAATCAAAAAGAAAGAAAGAAACAAAGTGTTGACAACGTTATTGTAAAAATGTTCAGTAGAAGTTTAGATTTACAAATTTACTCAAATGTAGATGAAACAGTAAGGCTTATTGTAGCGGACAGGTATAACATGTAACGGAAGCTTATACCTACCACTTTGCATCGTAAGGTAGCACCAAAAGTCGTTTGCATGTTGGCCCTTTGGATTCTGATTGGCTCATGGAGACCATGGAGATTGAAGTGAAGTGAAAGTGACTCTTTGTCATTGTGAACACACTCAGGCACCACAACGAAATGTGACCTCTGCATTTAA
>JBBPDA010000126.1:1146024-1161731 GCA_037974385.1 Arnoldichthys spilopterus | reverse complement strand
TAGTGCCCGGGCCGGGACTCGAACCTGCGACCTTCCGGTCCCAAAGGCAGCGTCCTAACCACTAGGCCACCACTGCCAAGAGCCCAGAATCGTGTCACATGTTGATTGACTTGTAACTTAAATTTGAATCCAAGATCATTGCCCAAAAGGAAAACCTCATGAATTGACACCACAACAGAAACATCTCAAGACTCTGAAGAAAATTCAGTTAAAGTTCTGACCACATTATCTCAACAAATCTGGTATGCAACTGTGTGACCCAGCAGATTGCAAGCGGTTCGTTTATAGCTCAGCTCCAAAAATGATTTCCCTTTCTTCACACACCAGTAAAACTGTGCTCAAGAACAATCAATGCAGCCTTACATTGAAAATAGTCGGCAGATGTACAAGCTGGTTTTAGAAAAATTAGAGGAACAAGGTATATTATGGCTGCTGTATGCTGGAAAAATTGAAAAGGTCAATAACATCAAGAAGGAAATAATTATTGACTGCCGTTGACTTGGTAAACCAACTATGTGAAGTTATGGAACATCTTTAGGACAATGGGCATACCAGAGCATCTCGTTGCTCAAATAAAGAACCTCTGCACTGATCAATGACCTATAGTCATGACAGGAAATGGACAGACTGGTTCTACAATGGTCAAGTGATTAGACAAGTTTCTCCACTATCACCGTACATATTTACCCGTATGCTGAACAAATAATTAGAGAACCAGGAATGGAAGAAGATCAAGAGTAGCAATCAAGAGTGGTGGAAAAATACATCAATAATATTTTATGCGTGTAGGTTCAAAACTTTGTATTAGGTTGTTGACTTCAGCTCAGAATGAAGGTTATGACAAACTGTTCAAAACTGATGGTGAACAGGGCAGTGCAGATATTTTTGGAGGGGGCAACAAGGGCACCATGGCCAAAGGGTCAGGTTCTTGAGTCTTACAGGACAGTTCCTCAGTTCTGGTCCTGAATGGCCACTGTTCAAAAAAAAATTTTTTTTTCCAGTTTATAGTTAACAGTATTTTGAACTATGCCAAATGACTGGGTACAAGCTTCTATTACATCTTACCTAAAATACAGGCATCAGCATTATCACTCTCTCAGCTTGTCTCATTGTGTGTCTTTTTCTGTTGTGCTCTCTCTCTCTCTCTGAAGGACTGGGCCAGGCCGGGTCCGTATGACCAGCCGATGGTTAACACCCTTCGCAGGATAAAGGAGAGAGAGAGGGTGAGGGAGGCCTGTGATTCCAGCATCTCTAGAGACGAAGCTCAGAATAACAGCTCAAACTCTCAACACAGCAAAAGCAGGGTGAGCAGCACAACACCAGTACTTAACTATCTGCAATCTTACAGATTCCTGTTTTTTCTGTTTTAACTCAGCTGATTCGACTTATCAGGGGGTTTGATCTCCGGGGTTGGCCACCGGTGCCTTTTTTGTGCAGTTTGCAAGCTCTTCCCATGTTGGCATGTGTTTCCTTCAGGTTCTCCGGTTTCCTCCCACAGTGAAAAGGCTGCAATAGGTTGATTGTATACTCTAAATGGCCCCTAGGTTTTGCCCTGCGATGGGTTGGCCTCCTGTCCTGGGTGAACTCTGCCTTGGGCCCATAGTCAGCAGGGACTGTCTCCAGCTTCCCTGCTACCCGAAATGGAAGAAGCAGTTTGGATGATGAATGAATGAAGGTTTAAATTAGTGTAATGTGCAAAATGTACTAATTATAAAAACATTTTATCATGTGAAGTTACTGTTTATTTATTACTCTGATTGGACATAGTTTTGGTTAATGCAGTGTAGGGGCGAACAATTTGGGTAAAATATGTAATTGACATTTTATTTTTTTAAATTTGTTTGTAATTTGATGTGATTATTCTCTTTAAGTTGAACTTTTTTTTTCACCCAGGCCCCTTTTTGCCAAAAATAAAATAGTCCTTGCTTTACTTAAGGCTCGTGTGCTTTATGTAATATGGTAGAGGGCCAATTCTGAAGCTCTGCATTAGATTTCATTACTTTTTTTAAACTCTCCCGATAAAAACTTGCCAATATTGATTATGTAGGATACGTTTAAAATTGCAGTCCTTGCCGTGTGAAAATTGCACTCTTTTCAATTGCGATTTCAATATAAAAAGGGTTCGTTGTTCAACACTAGTTCAGCATCAGATATTTTTGGAGTCCGTTTTTTGACTGTGCCTTTGACACTATAATTTTGTGGCTTCAAGAAAAGATAAAAAAGGAAACTTGTCTCTACTTACACTGAACAAAGTGGTACAGTTTTGGGAAGAAGAGGAAATGGACTGTGCACACCGTCTATATTTATTTCTGCCCAATTTAGTCAGCTCTAATTCCACCCACTAGCTAGGACTCCCCCCATGACACCTGGTGATAAGCATGCAGTTTGTCTGAGTCCCATGTAGCTCCACTGCATCTTTTCAAACTTGGACGCCTGGAGGGAGCACTGACTTCTAATTCTTCTAAGTCAGCTAACAGATCTCTGTGCTGGCTAGCACTGGATTGAGTGATGTTGAGAAAAGGGGCCACCCTGCCCAAACAGAGAAAGCAAAGCTAGTTATGCCTGCTTGCACTCCCGGTCATGGATGGCTGCAGAACCACTATGGAATGATCTCATAATCTACTGATGTTGGGGCCAATGGTTAGACAGTTGCACCACTCAAGAGCCCCTGTAAAGACGAATCTTGGTAGACTTCATCAGACTGTTAGAAGTGGGTCATATTTGGAAGTAAAACTGGTATATAGGTTTGTAGTGTGATGTGTTATCTCAATTCACCTGAACATTTTCAGTAGGTACTCGTACTCTATAGATACTGTGGTAGCAGCAAATACAGCAGTGGAATCTTTTCTGGGACAGGGTTACAATCTCCAAACTCAGAATACCTGTGTCCTCAGACCAAAGGTGTGTTTGTGTGTGCGTGTGTGGTAGGATGAAGCTCATGAGGAGCTGGCTGTGTGTCTGTCTCGTGGTCTGTCATTGGACATCCCGCGCAGCAGAGACTCTGTTCAAGGTTCAAGTGGCTACAGCACTCAGACCAACACACCGTGCTGCAGCGAGGACGCTCACGGTAAGGAACATGTGTGTGTATGTTAGTTTCACTGACTTTGGGGACTGTCATGTTTGTGCAAGCTCCTCTTAATCAAAATATATCCTTATAGATATGTAGGAACATCTTACCCTTAATCTGAACATTACCATTGAGGAAAATGCTTGGGTTCTTTGAACAGTGCCAGAGAAGATCCAGTTAAAGAACCGTGTGTGTGATTGTGAGTGTTGAGTGGGAAGAATTTGAAGAACCTTCGCATCTTGTAAAAGGTTCATTACCTAGAAAGATTCTTCTAAGAACCTTTACAGCACTGGTTCTCAACCCTGGCCCTGAAGCTTCCCTAGCTAAATATTACAGTTTTCATGCTCTCAATATGCATCATCCAGCTAATCAGCCTTCTGGGTTTAAAATGAGTTTGTAAGAGCATGGAAAACAATATTCAAGGCAAAGAGGCAGGACTGAGGTTGGGAAACACTTGTTTTCACCATGTAGAGGTTCTTCAACCTGTAAAAAGGTTTTTCAGGCTCACAGGTCTCACGGCTCCTTTAAGAATATTACAATTCCGAGTTATCACAAATAACATCCCAGCTGAGATGATCTATGGCCAGCCAGAGGCCTTCATCATAGTTTATCAGGCTGTGTCTGAAGTACAGTGGTGCTACAAAAATAGCAATAAATGACCAAATATGGCATATGGCAGAGAACAAAGTAGGAACTGCACAAATCACACAGATATACTAATAGCAGCTGTTACACCATCTGCAAGATGCCTCCAGGATGGGCTGACAAATGCTGTTCTCTTCATTATTCATACCGTCCTCTCTCTGCAGTGTTCGATTATGACTATTTGCCGGGGGGAGGAGACCAGGACATAGAACAGCCGGACTCTGAAGGGACCTCTTCCGTTTCGCGGCACACAGAAATCAGCCAATCATATCGCCGAATGTTACCAGCCAAGCGTCCGGCCTCCACCCCTGGACCTGGACTTCCATCCTCTTGTGGCTCCGTTATCCCTACGCCTGGGATTGCCACCATCCGCCGCGCTCCCACCTCGAAACCCAGCTTGTGGCGAGGCTCCAGCGGTCTGGGACCAATCCCCATCAGAACCCCTGTAATCCCGGTTAAAACCCCTGTGGTCCCAGAGCCACCAGCCGCCACAGACAGCGGAAGTCCACGAAGTCCCACATCTCCCAGCACAGGGAACAGCATCAGTGCTTCGCCGTCAGCCTCACAGGTAACGCCCACGTCCGTCAGCCAATCAGATGCTCTGACAGAGGAGGACGAAGAGGAGCTGGACGTGCAGGAAGACGACATGCTGCTGGCCATTCGGCGCGGGGTGAGGCTCAAAAAGGCGATGACCAACGACAGGTCCGCCCCTCTCTTTGAATAAAGAGGGCAGGGAGCTCCTGAGCTCACATGTAGCAGAAGTGATCAAAGCGCTTTACTGAAGCATGGCATTCATAAAGCAACATGACACATAGTTGTATAGAAGGGTTTGGACACCGCTGGTCAGATGACATGTTTTATTGATTTTCTAGGTGAAAATAGATCCCCATCCTCTACAGAGAATCACTTCTGCACATTTCAGTGTCACAATTACTGTTTGTTTGATGAATTTAACATACTGGGGAGGAAAGAAATGTGCAGTTTGTCAGCAAAATCCATTTATTTGAAGCCAGTTAATAGAAATTGTACTAAAATATTTTCATATTTTCACGTCGAAAATCAAAATTCATTCGACAGGGGGTATTTAAACCTCTGCAACCGATCAGCCATAACATTATGACCACTGACAGGTAAAGTGAGTATTATTGGCTATCTAGTTATTTCATTACAATGGTACCGATAGGCAGCAAGTGAACAGCCAGATTTTGAAATCGATGTGTTGGAAGCAGTAAAAGTGGACGAGCGTAAGGATATGAGCCACTTTTACATGGGCCTTGGGCTGGCTATGTGACAGTCAGAGTATCCCCAAAACGGCAGGCCTTGTGGAGTGTTTCATGTGTGCACTAGTTAGTACCTACCAAAAGTGACCCAAGAAAGGACGACTGGAGAATCAGTGACAGGGTCATGGGCACCCACGGCTTCTTTGTGCATGTGGGAAACGAGGGCAGGCCTGTCTGGTTGGACAGTGGAACAGCCAGAGTTTTTAGCAGCATGAGGGGGATCTACTCAAAATTAGGCAGGTGGTCAAAATATTGTGGCTGATCGGTGTATATAGGCCTTTCATAAACACTGACATAAACATGCATACACTTTAATATAAAGGCTTATTCCACCTTGTTTTATCATAACACTGGTGGTGAAATGACCTCAAACTGGACGACTGAAGCTTGTGGGAATAAGCCTTTATAAACATCTACATACGTTTTTTGTCAGTTGTCATGAAAGGTTAATGTATGTACTACTCTTCAGTAAAGTACTATTGGAACGATTGTGTTAGGAACACTGTTGACCTGCTGTCAGCTATAGGATGGGTGAAGTAGTCTGGAGCGGAGTGCGTTCAGTAGGTCCTTATAAACTTGTTAAACCAAAAAATTGTCACGTAATCAGAACTACCAGCTCTTCGCATTTGTGGTCATTGGCGAACAGTCCATAAATTTGCTGAGATGGACCAAGGTGTTGCTCACTGCAAAGATGCCAGCTTGGTCTGCTTTCTTGCTGGTATTTGCAACTCTGTGAGCCATTTAAGTGCAGCTTCCATGTCATAAACAAGGACATTCATGAGTTTACAAAGACTGTCTGGACGCACCATTATTTTATATAGTCACATCTACCTTGGAGATAAGTTGGCTCTTTCTCCACAGGACTGGTGTACTTTCTTTGATGTACATGTATTATTTTTGTTTGGACGTGATTCTCTCTTACTGTTGATGCTGTTAGTCCTTTCTCTACTACCAGCCCATCCTCCTATAGGTGCCAAAACTTTGTGCCTGATAGTGTTTTTCCTTCCTAGTTTTTCCTCATTGAAATCAGGAATTGCAGAAGAGCAATCATGGCTGGCCCAGGACAAACGTATAGACGGTGAAGTAAATGTGCATATTGTACATTGTATTGGGCTTAGCATTGAAGTAATGGTGGCGTATGAAGGCCTGTGTCGCATTTCCAAGCTTTAAAGCCTTTTGTTTTGTGAAGATGTGAAGATTCTCCTAAACAACAGGACCTTGAGCAGCTTGCGAATGTAGCAGAGCTCAGATCATTGAAAAGCCTATGAAATATAAATCAAGTGTTGTTGAAGTCTGTTTTCCCTCTTTTTAAAAACCACAAAGCCTAATTCATTGACCTTTTTTCCCATAGTGAGGGTTTGTTTGTTGAATAAACATTCTTATCCTTTTTAAATTGTAGAATGATACTGGCGCAATTACTGGCGACCTGGACCTTTAGGAACATGGTCAATGTTGATGGACCAGGCTTTGATATACACTCAACCTAGACTGCAGTACATTATCCATCAAGGGAGATTTTAATCTTGTTGATCTTTTCTCAAGTACACTCTTAAAACCACAGATGCCAGAAAGTGTTCCCTGGAGCATTGGCATAGAAGAGCCACTTTGGGTTCCCTGAAGAACCTTTCAGTCAATGGTTCTTAAGGAATCATTTTTGTAAATGAGATGTACAAGCAGAGGTGGGAGTTAAGGCTGGGCATTATGACGATATTCATCATTATCACAACAAATTGTCACAATATGATTCGTTGAATGAAAATTATTTGCATTTTTATTTGTGTTTATTAAATGCTGCATCCCGTTTTTTGTTTTTTTTTTTGGTCCATTTTTGTCCATTTGGTCAGAAAAAGGTATATATTGTGAGAGTTAAGATTTAATTTTACTGAGTATTTATATGTAATGTTTAAATACAGCATTTTAAACATGAAATAAGCATCTGAAATTGTGTAACCATGCACAGTAATAAGATTCAGGGACTCAGCAAATTGAATATTCCATTTATGTACGAAGCGCATAAGCATACAAAGTATTTTCTACTAGTTAGAAATGTAGGGTGATGTGAGGAACGAAAAAAAAATCTTACTCAGTACTTTTTGCTCACTTCATTTTTTTTTTTTTGCTTTTCTGTAAATCTTATTTTCACATTTTCTCTAGTTTTGTGAATGTCTTTTTTTGAAATATGGAAAAATACTAGAAAATTTTTTGAGCCATTATTTTACCAAAGTAGCAATACTTTTACTTGAATATGGGTTTAGGTTGTTCTACCCACCTCTGTGTATTCATTTTGAGACCCTCCACATTTTCTATTTTTACAACCTTTCCATTATCAATCTTTTCATTACAATGTGCAGGGCTTGGGTTCTCCAGGTCTTTGGTCTGGAACCATGAGTGAAAGTAAATTCAGTGCAGAGTATGGTGTAAAGTAAGTAAGCAGTACTTAGGTGTGGAGCATTGCGTTTTTAGAAGTAAACTTTTCCAACATCATAAATGTTGGTGTTTCATTCCCTGTGAATCATAAGGTTCTGTCTGCATCCTGAGTGGTGTTTGAGACATTGAGCTGTTTTTGCATTCCAATTAGCAAAACTGATAGCAACCGTTTTGTTTTCTAATTAAAAAATCCACAAAATTCAAAATGGCATACAACATAAAAAAAACCTCACAATGTTATTATTAATAATAATAATAATAATAATAATAACACAATTTTGACAAAGGTAGAACCTTTCCATGGGAAAGATTTCCCAACCCTGCTCCTGGTGAGTCACAACACTGCACAGGTTCAGACATTACGAGCACATCTGTCCCAGCTCTTCAACTCATTATGGTGCCCTTCATGTGCTGGATCAGGTGTGTTGGGTCAGGGAACAGTGATGTGCCATGGGTCACCAGGAGCACTAATCTGTGCTAACACAAGGCCAGGTAATGCAAATGGGTTCAATTAGGCCCACAAGTCTGTTTAGTTTTGTGGACTTGAGTCAGCCTCGAGTCAGAACCTTAGTTGCCATATTCAATCCTCAGGCACATTGATAGAATTAGTCAAAATCAAGATTGGACTGACAGTTTTTAAGTATATTAATGTAATGTCCCCCTTTGATTTACAACTAAGAATATTTGAGCACCATAAAGAAGGTTTATGCATCCATGTTTATTGTAGGGTGGTATAATTGTGGCCCACTTGGAGCTAATTATTTATCTCTATGTGACTCTGAGAGTTAAATCCTAACTTACTGTTTCTCCAAGGTCGTTCATATCCATGAACTCATCGGGAACAACAACTATTTGTTTATTATTGTGGGTCAAGGTCATATTCCAATTTCAGAATGTACATCTAGTTCGTTCAGTTTAAGCAACGGTATCCCAGACCTGGATTAAGTCTAGTCTTGAATTAAACTGCAGTGCCAATGACGCATTACCACTGAAACTTAGTAAAAGTCTAGGCTTTTAGCTTCCTGGCCCACAGTGTCATTGATGCAAAGCAGAATGCTTAAAGAACAAAAGCTACTTGTGTGCTTATAGTGGAGAATCCTTGTGGAGAATCTTCAGGCTGCTCAATGTGTACGAGTGAGTTACACACCAGGTCAATAAGGTCTTTTGCAAAACCTACAAGAGACTATTATCAGATTTTACCATGACATTTATTATTATTTTATTATATTTTTAGTCTCTATTTAAATTCAGTAACACCTTGTAAGAACAGGAAACTTCACACCCAACACACGTCTGGGTCTGAGTCATTTCTATGTTCTTGGTTAAAGGCATATTCAATGTACTCTATAGTCTATATGGTACCATTAGGCCTGCGTGAAGCTTAGGCAGAAAGGGTCTATTATGTCAGAGAATTTTCCTCTTAGCTGATGCTATACGCATATGACGCTGTGTGTTTCTAGTTGCTGAAGTGTCTATCTGAACTATCCTGCTGTCCTCTCCCCAGTAACATTGCTACTTAGCTGCTCTGATACTGTTAGGAAGTCACTATAATGTATGAATGTAAAGAGTAGTGCAGGTGTTTCGGGGAGGAGGGTAAGTTATTTTACAGCCGAACACATCTGTGTAAGGACTGCAGCTCTCCGGAGTGCTTTTGTTCTGAAAAGTCTGTTCATTTCCTGTGTCAAACTGCTGTTTTAGCTAATAAAAATATTGACTGGACTGGCTCAAACTTGGAGAGGTCATTTCGTTACTTCAAAGTCATTCCAAAATCCAAATCGACCTTTTTACCTTGGTAGTTAAGGCCCCTGGTCGTATTAAACATGATATATACCAATTAAACGACACAAATCATTATTTTCCTGGAGTTCTAGCCGTCTCTAAAACATATTCTGATTTTTGATGACATCACTAATCACTAGTGGGTGGAGAATGAAAAACATTAAACAGTAATATCATGTTTAACCTCTGCCCCGTCAGAGCATCTCCAAAACGGCAGGTCTTGTGAAGTGTTCCAGATGTGCAGTAGTTAGTACCTACCAAAAGTGATCCAAGGAAGAACAACTGGTGAATCGACGACAAGCGCAGTCGAGGCTCATTGATACACATGGGGAGTGAAGACTAGCCTGTCTGGTCCAATACAAAAGAAGAGCTGCTGTTGCACAGTGTTAATGCTGGCTGATAGAGAGGGGTCAGAACATGCAGTGCACCACAGACGGGGCCCTACACAATATTAGGCAGGTGGTGTTAATGTTATGGCTGATCAGTGTATAAATGTCAGGAAACCTGATTTCTGGCCACGTGACAATATCCATGCACCAGATTCTTTGGTAAGTTCACTGTAAAGCCTTTAATTTAGGCAGATCATCTTTGTTTTACTCCCGATTTTCACTGGTTACCCCCTACCTGAGGCAGCCATGTTGCCATGTTTTGCCACTGATGGAAAGTGACATCCACACATCTGGGCCTCTACTGATCCTGTTAGCTTTCTTACCCATTTATCCACACCACCGCTGGCGTCTATGCGAAACCTGAAGCTCAGAAAGAAGACGATCGACTGCGTGATTTACATGGAACAGATTTATTAATCATTTATTTTACTTTTCTCTGTACAGTCTATAGTTCAGCTACACACACCGACACCACAGCTCACCTTAACTACACATGGATTTTTCCCCCACTCTGCCTCATTCTCAGCTAGATTTACATACTAATAGACCTGTTACGCTGTTTCTTCATACTGATCCAATAGCATTGTCTTTTAAAGTATGGAGTATGGAGACTTTGAATGAGCCCAGGTGAGTGGACTAAGGAGTAGATGGACAGTAATGCAGTGTGTGGCTTTCGCAATGCAAGCTTCCAATCCGCCGCGGCTTGTTACATGGGGCGCTCTCTGGGGCGGGTCACATACTGCCACCACAGTGGGGGGAGGTCGCCCTCCTTCCGGGCAGGGGGAAGGGCCTCTGATTTGGGCCCGCCAGCTGGGGTCTCCTCCTCAAGCTGCTGGACCTACAGCACGATCAAACCAAAAAACCGCCAGTTGAAGGTTATATACAATTATTTGTACACTGCACACTATTCACACAGGCTTAATGTCATAAAACATGTAGTAACATCCTGTGTGGGATCAGCTAAACTTCCCAAAGCCACTGTTTAGAAGATAAAAAAGGTACAAAGCAAAGAGATGATGTTACAAAGCCGCCGACATTAGCGGAGGCGGAAAAAACTAAAAGCAGCTGTGGTTCAAAGACTTAAGATTGATCAGCTTGAGTGTGAAGTTCAAGCCAGGTGACGTTTACTAGAGCTGGTGTGTTTTAGGTTTGATGTAATGCAGCAATGGGAAAATGATGAGGGGCATTCAGATACTAAGCAGTCCTGAAAATCACAGACTAGACAAGGATCTTAATTTAAACAATTGGTTTAAAAAGTCTGGATGCTTTTGTCCACTGGTAGGAGTGTTTTGAGAGATTTTTTTTATTGCTTTAATACCATAAAACTGCCCGTAGGTGTGAGTGTGTGTATGAGTGGTTGTCTGTCTATGTGTTGCCCTGTGATGGGTTGGTCTCCTGTCCTGGGTGAACCCCACCTTAGGCCCACAGTCAGCTGGGATTAGCTCCAGCTTCCCAGCGACCCGGAAACTGAAGAAGCGGTTTAGAAAATGGATGGATGGATGGATGGATGTAAAGTGAAAATGACCAAAACTACACACTTGTGACTACAGTCTGTGCCTACATAGTTGACAGAGCTGCTACCCAATCAATCTCTCAACTCGTGTAGCCAGCTGGAAAGAGCAACTGCGATGGATGGATCTTACTCTTTCGTATCAGCTCACGCTACATGTTTGAACTACAGATTGTTAAATAGATAGATAAATAGATAGATAAAACTAATATTTATATATTTTCTTATGTATTTATATGCTCACACTGTGTGAAATGCTCAGTTCCGCTGACATTCTGCAACATGGTAGCTCACAGTGTGAAACGCAACCTCTACAGATCTGCCGATGGACACTTTCCGATAAAGCTGGGACTTTTGGACTTTACGGCATAAAATGTTTAATGTTTTTGTCTGTGTTTTCTTACGTGTGTTCACTTGTTGGGGAAGTGGTTTTCTGCTACGTGTGTATGCGCGAGGGTTGTGTTTTTGTATATGTGGTGCGACTCAGTTGATGAGACTGGGAAAAAAAGCACATCAAAAATCCATCCAATCATCCGACTGCTCAGTCTGAGCTTGTTTAGGGAATTAATTAGGCATCCCTCCCCCTCCCTTGCACTGCACATTAAATAATGGCTGGTAAAGCTGAAATTCAACTTAATCCTGAAGTTACATCAACTGAAACAAAATTAGGCTTAAAAATTGGCTAAATCTCACAACGTATGTCGAATGTGTCTAATCTATTTCCACCACTCATCCAGTAGCTCGGTATCCAGTATCCAGCACGGTTTGGAAGATCCCCTGCTCAAACACACCTGGCTCAACTCACCTGTTATTCGCCAGGTTTCAGGAGCATGTCTGAGGAGGGAAACTGTCATGGACACCAGCTCTCCAGAACCAAAGTTTCCCAACTAGGCAACTATCAACAGCGCCCAAGGAGCAGTGTAGCGGGACGGTACTTTGCTCAATGGTACCTCAGTTGTGCCCGGGCCGGGACTTGAACCCGCGACCTTCAGGTCACAAGGGCAATGTCCTAACCACCGCTGCCTGCCTTACAAGCACACAAGCCAAATCAGAAACGCTGAACACAAAGGCTCCAACTTGTTTAAACAACTACAAATAATAATTTTCATAAAGCAGATGCGCACCTCCCGTTCCCAGCTCTGGGCTCTCAGCTTCTTCCACTGCTCTCTCTTGGAGAAGTAGTCAGGGTACATGGCCTTCTCAGAGGGGTGCCAGTGATCCAGGCACCATTCAGGAACCTAACAAAGCCACAGGTCAGTGAATGATATTTTTGTTGAAACCAGCAAGGCAACCGAAATAGGAGTTGTGCAACATACCTTGTAGCATTCGTATCTCTCGTAGGAGGTTCCACCAGGTGAGTCAGGGAACAGGTAGGGCTGAGGGTGCTGGTTAGCCCAGAACTCCTCTTCTCCAGCTTTCAGCAGCTTGGTGGCTTTCACCATGTCCTTCTCATCCTTATGATCATCAAACCGTGCCCTCAGCAAACAGGCATAAAAGCGATACTTATCCCTGAAACAACGAATATGGCAGACGGTGTTGAGTGGATGATTCAGTCTTGATAGCAGGGCTAGCTTAACAACATAGCTCATCCTGGCTTCAATAGCCACTAAATCTCTTACTGCATATTTAAGCAAACACAAATGTTTATTATCCAAATAACCTGGAAACAAAGAGTGATGCATGCTGAATCACATTCTGTTTAAAAAAAAAATGACAATAAGAACTTTACTAATTAGCATCAATACAGAGTGTGCCAGAAAAACAACAATAATTCACTGGTCTCATATTTCTAACTCTCTTATTGTGTGTACTGTAATAAGACCGATACAAAGGTCCACATCTTAAATAATAATTAGAAAGCCAATCATCCAATTCCATCTTAATTAATTGATTTGAAGGGATATAAATATTAAATAATAATCAGTACCAGTAATAGAATTACTAGTAGTAATTATTAAAACTTGCCGTTGTATTAATATATCATCTGGATAGTAAATATATTACCGGTTTATGAATATTTTGATTAAATTCAAGCTTATTTTAATATCTTTAAAAAAAACTAACACTTTTATAAAGTAACAAACACTAATTTTACATTAAACCATTACTATTTATTAGACAATAACAATAATAACTATTTATCAGTAGTAACAACACCAACAAAAAACAACAATAATAATATTATAAACAGTAGTAACAGATATATTGCGCTCAGTCATCTCAGTCAGTCATATTATTTTTTATATAAATACACGCCCCACTACTACTTTTACAATGTAATCTTAACACTTAAGTTTTATGTTTTTATCTAAAGTGATACATTACATATCTATATATATGTTTAATTACACCTTTACCATTTATTATTAGTAACAACACAAACACCAAAAATAAATTAATAATAATAATACCACTAACAATAATAACGATAATACCACTAATAATAACAATAATAATAATAATAATGATAATACCACCAATAACAATAATAACGATAATACCACTAATAATAATAATAATAATAATAGTATAAATAGTATAATATTGAGATCATCTGGATAGCGGACTTTATTTTTATATAAATTAAACCGCCTGAACATGTGAGTTGTGTATTTTTATGTAAAGAGAATATTTTACAGTCAGTGTTGTAAATGTCAGTGCTCTGTAGTTCAGACACAGCTCTGCTAACCCTCTAACAGACCTAACGCTACCAAACACAACAATGCACATCTCAACTGAATATTCTGATGAAGGTTGTGGATCGTATGGGTCATATCTTATAGTGTTAGGGAAAATAACTAATTTATATACTTTTTAAACTGTGTGTCTAATATTGTTTTTACTCAGTTGTGTTTAGCCGCTCAAGCTAACAGTCAATGACCTGAACGTCCGGACGGCCCAGCAGCAGCGGCAGCAACGGTTAAATATCAGACCCCTCCGAGTCCGACAACTCTTTAAACCGCCTTAATATCACCTTTACATCAAGACACTACAATAAATTACCTGAAAATGCACCAGGACTCGAGGTGCCGCAGGGACTTTTTGTACAGCCTTAACACCTTTTGCTGGTGAGTTAAATAGGCGGCCATGGTCTTCACTGCGTTGGATTATGGGAGGCAGCAGTGTAATGTAGCCGCGGGCCGTAATGACAGTAGAAAATGCAAGTCAAATAAAGCATTACCCGCTGTTTCTTGAATTTTACACATGAAAGGTAATTTACAATTTAAACAGTTATTTCACTGTGGGTTCACATTGTTCTTATTTAAATTGCATTAAATTTATGCACCGAAAAGCCTAATGACTTTTTGTATGCTCGTCACTTTTAGTCATTACGGTAAGCGCCCGGTGCAAATGGTGAAACTTGCCTTTAGGTTTGTTCGCTGTGCTGCTGCCACATTGACCATGGCCAACTTCAAATTTGTAGGTACGGTATAGAAATTACGGCTTGATTTTCAGTTTTACAAAAACTGATGTGGCATGCATAATGTTTTAAATGCTGTGTTCATTCATACGACAGAAGAAAACACATTAAGCATGCTTTCAGGTTCTTCACAGCTGCGTTTAAGGATTTTTGTAACTTTTTTCCCCATTTACTGAGATTCTGCACCAAAAACACACTGTATTTGCAGTTAAAACGTGTTCAGATGTTGTGCACCGAGTTAGTTCTGCTTTTCTGCCTTTCTGTCTGCAGATATAGGTGTTAACCTGACTGATCCCATGTTTAGGGGGGTGTACAGAGGAAACCAGAAGCATGAAGGTAATAAATAAGCTGCCTCAGTGCCTCAAAGTGGTCATCATGACTCAGAATGACATCCAGAGCTCCCTAATGTGTGCTGTGTCCTGTTTTTCCTAGATGACTTTCATCAGATTATTGAAAGAGCCCTTAAAGTTGGGGTGCAGAAGGTACACGCTCTTGCCATCATCACTGTCAGTGATTTAAACTGTGTGCATGTGAAAGCAGTAAAGTCCTGTGTATCTTCTTCTAGTTCATGATCACTGGTGGAAACCTGGAGGACAGCACGGAGGCCCTGAAACTGGCACACACCAGGGGTAGGGAAGCCATGCCGATGTTCCGTCTGTATCAATTAGGATTCAAGACTAAAAGTAAACCTACTGGGTTTTATGTGCACACTCAAGTGAAAAAATGAGGACACTTCATCGACGTATCACAATATCAGTATTAGATCTTCTCTCAAATTCTATCAATAGATAAAGGTGATGTAATTGCATTACCTATGCAAAAAATTACAACTGACCTATTCAACAAAATAAATAAACAAAGATACAGATTCCCACTGAGGAAAAAAGTTAGTACCCCCCCAATTATTATGACATAAATAAAGAATTATTTTCAGGTGTGCCACATCATGGGCAAGCGATCAGAACATTGTTAAAGAGCTGTCGTATTTAAAGCACAGACATTCAGTTTGTTGGTTAAATCTTGATTGTTGAAGAAAAAATTTTAAATGTGTCCATAAAGAAGCAGTGACCCAATCTTAAAGATGAAATCAGTTTTATGTAAATTTATGTAAATGAGCAATTACTTTTTTGTATTTAGTAACTTATTTTAAAATGCTACCTCTACATCTTATTTTAACAATTAAAAGTTA
>JBBPDA010000126.1:1106384-1119859 GCA_037974385.1 Arnoldichthys spilopterus | reverse complement strand
TTTATTATTTTTTTTTTATTATTTATTTATTTATTGTCTATATATAAAAATATAATTTCTTTTCCTTTTAGTGCTCAAACCAGGGGTGGAAAGAAAAAAAGCTCACTTTTTGAAATAAAGCTCACTTTTACACAGAAAAAAATACATAACAATCAATTTTTTTCTTAATAATTATCTATTAATTGAAAAGTGAGCCCAGTCCTTGTTCCCGACTGCTGGATCAGACAGACTAGGTAGTGGATTGTAGCTGTAAATGCTGGGCTTTATCCAAGAGAAGCAATGAAATGGTAAAGTAAATACACTCACACGTGTCACATCTCAGTTCACTTTATTCGTTCACTTTTTTTCCTAATGTTTCTAATGTCTAATGTGTCTTTTGAGGGAGGAAAAACGAAGATTTGGATTAAAAGAGCTGAAACGGCGCTGCTATTGACCGCCACACTTTTGTAAAATGAACATCATCGGCGGTTAAGCAGCGCTCATATTTCCTTCTGTAGCAAAGCAATGCGAAGATGCAAAGCTTTTGAACTCCTTTTTTCCAAAATAAGTAAGCTGATAAGGGGGAAAAAAACGTATTAGCCATCCCTGGAGTCGTAGAACAGCATCTTGAGTGCAACTAGTGGGCTAACAGTCATAGCCAGAGAACATGCACTGGAGGGTTTGGGTGTAGTCAGGGCTGGCTTAGTCCTGGACTAGTCCTAAATGTCTCTCAGTAAAGAGTCATTGCCTTTAAGCTAAAGTGCATTGAGACTGGAGAACTGTTGCGTAGTTTTTCCTTCCAGTTCGACGGTTAGCAGGTGGCGCTAGGAGGAATGTCAAAGCTAAAGGTTAGAGGTCAGGGTGTGTTGTAGTAGTGGGGCTTTAGTTATGGAGGGTTCAGATCCTGTTGCGGTCATAGCTTTAAATATTCTCATGAGCATGAATGTGTATGAAAGAGTATAACCCTGTGTGTGTGTGTGTGTGTGTGTGTGTGTGTGTGTGTGTGAAAGTGATACCCCTACTATACTTTAGCCCTAAAACTGTCTTGGCACTGGCATGACTTCTGTGTTGTGATAGTCACCTAAAGCTTAAAGGCTGGTTAGAGTCTGCTGTGTGATGTTGTTAGCTTCAGAGTAGCAGGTTGCCTCAATTTAAATCCCCTAAAAACCAAAATACACACATTATCACATCATATGCAGTCTAGTGGGCACCAGTAGGTCACTCGTGTTAAACAGTAAATTAAACGGAAGTAATTTGTGACCATTATTATGAGGCACATCCTGTTTAATTTTCTATTAAAGCTTGTTGAATATGTCCCACACCAGCTGTCATGCTTGTCACGATATGCAGATTCCACTTAATGGATTATATGTGTGATGTTTTTTTTTATGGTTTTATGGTCTAATTTGATTTATTGCACACTTTTTCAAATGATGGTTTGGCCTGCTAATCTGATAATGCTGTGTTCTAGCCTTCTGCACACGGAATGCCTCCCCTTGTGAAACCTACACCAATCAGCCATAACATTATGACCACTTGTCTAATATTAAGTAGGTCCCTCATGCTGCTGAAACAGCTCTGACTGTGGTGCAAAATTTCAGGAATTTCCAAAGTTGGAAACTTTTCAAGGGAAATAATGGGAATTTATGGGAAATAATAGGAATTTAATGGGAATAAACCAAAAGTTGTGGAAAACTTGTGCGTGAAAACTTTATCTGAAGACTCATAATTAACACATCTGATTCCTTTTACCAAAAATTCTGACTCCGTTTCTCTAAAAAAGAGCATTTCACATTAAGCCACTCTGAATAACTACACGCAATTATTAATTATGCAAAATTTCTTTAAAAACCTTTATAGAAAATAGTTTAAACATTTCTTACCTTCTCTTTCCTACCAGAAAAACTGGAAGCATTGCCACCAAACTCCAGCCAGCTGAGATATGGTGAGAGAAGATTTTTTTTTATCACCTGCATTTCTCCTGCAACTGGTTTGAACATAAGAAAATATGCTGATGATCGAGTCATTATAACTTATTATTAAATAACTTATAAAAGGAGGCCATTTTTCTCAAATTTGTGGCTTTTTCATGTATCAAAATGTTATAATTCCTTCTTTACATTAACGTTTTTTAACCTCTCTTTATCCCTCAAACAGGGATTTTAACCCCATTAAACAGGCTGATTGTGCTATTGTACCTTTAACACTGATACATGTAAGTGACCACTGTTCTGTCTGGCAAAAAATTACCAATGTAAAAAGTTACCCTCCATTTAACTGCTTAATGCGTGGGTGATGATAAACTGGCACATACATGTAAATGCATTGGTTTTCCCAACGGCATGAAAACAGCTTGCTGTTTTCGTTGCCAAATTAGCATATATATATATATATATATAATTGTGTGTACATATCATATGATATACACACTCATTGAGTTCATATATTGTTTTATAATGTACACACTCATTCTATATATAGTTTACATGAAATATGATCTGTACATTTACATTATGGGTAATGAAAATTGGACACTGTTTACATTATGGTGATCATATGATTTTGCTTTTGAGTTTTGTATTTTATGGAAATAATATTGTACAGTTATTAAATGATTAGAAGAAAGAAAACAATATCTAAAAAGTTCACAATGTGTCATAAAGTAATTGCTCCCGTAGCTCTGCAAATCAAACCAAATTTAGCTGATAATTGGGATCATTTCAGTTCGGCGCATGTTTGAATACTGCCACTACTGTTGAATTTAAACATAACTTAAACAGAAACTTCCCAGCAATGTGAAGTAGTGGAAAATGCGATTACATTATACATTATACTGCAAGAGGATGTTAATGAAGGATTAAAAGAAATGTATTAAATACATTAGTCAAGAAAATCCCTTTGACGGCTCTTGCAATCTACGGAGAACACTTGGTGAATCTTTCCAATAGTGATTGGCCTACCAAAATTTAACTGCACTTTCACCATTTTGCACTTTTTCACCAACACAGATGTCTCTTCCTGGATGTCACAAAAGATTAGGCCTTGCTCACTTCAGATAAGCTCACATAATTCTTTATGACTGCTATTAGAAAGAAACTGGGCAAAATGACATACATGGGATAACTGCAAGGTAACAAAACAGAACATTTTTTTTGAGTGGCCTAGTCAAAGTTCTGATCTGAACTTATTTTACAGCACAATGCAAGTGTCTCAGGCACCAAAATTAAAAAATGAAAGATCTTAATCTGAAGAGTGAATGTCTTTCTTCAGGAAAAAAAACAAGTTCACATTAGATTCAATGCAAACAAACAGTGAAAAGAAAGCAGTGAGAACAATGAGGATGAGCTTTTGTGTGTTAACAGTAGTTGATGGTGTGTGAACTAGTAGAAGAACGGTTTTGTCTCCAGATTTCTCCTCCACGCCTCCAGCCACTGCAGAGTGTGAAGCTCAATCAGCACCTGATTTCATCTAATGAAGGACTGATTGAGCCCAAACCAGCGATTTGATGGGAACTACAGTAACACTGTTATTTCCATTTATTTTAATATTCCTGTTTTGTTGCCTTTTGAGAGAGAGAGAGAGACAGAGACTAATCTCTGGTTACAAAATTGCTAATTTTGGATTGCCAAATGGGGCACAACCAGTTATTACATTTTGGGGCAATTGCTTTTTAACATGGGTGATATAGATGTTTAAAACATTGATATGTAAGTTTTTTCTACAGTAGTTTAAGCGAAAACAGTCACTGGAACTGGCAGAATTTTGGACCTGGGGATTTAAATGTTGCCTGTAATGAGCTCATTGTACTAGAGCACATCACTTGAACTAGCCAAAAAGAAATGGTGATGCCACAGCAGCTATACAAGTGTACTTCATAGGTTTAAATGTAGAACATTCACCAGCGTCTCTGTTCATTGTAATGCATCATAAATAGGGGGAATGAGATGAGTCACATATGAATCAGGAAGGATGAGGGGCATGGAAAAGTAGCTATTGCTCTTTGAACCTGATATTTTCTCCAGTGTTTGTTAATATTTACTTCGGGGTTGGAAGGTGTGTTATGGAAGGTTATTTCCCAGCAGGTTGTCTGAGAAAGGGCTTTATTACAATAAAGTAAGGTTTATTGTGTGCACTGACCTGCTGCTCTCATTTCAGTGCTTCTTCACAACGCCATCCCCTTCGTCGGCTTTGGGTTTTTGGACAACGCCATCATGATCGCTGCAGTAAGTGGTATGAACCTCTCCAGTGGTTCAGTGAGATTTGCCTTACATCTGGGGGATTTTTACAAAGCAGGCTTTCTGACTAAACCGGGAAATCGTCTTGGCAACAATAATATGACTGTTTTCATTATGTTGGTGTTTGTTTCTGTATTAAGTATTCATGTAGATCACCTTTAACCTTTTAGACCTCAACACAATTCTTCAACACTTATCCCGACCTTTTTTAGAGGTCAAAGCTTATTCACCAGTTTTTAATAAAAAAAATTTTATAATAAAACCCAAAATCATTCACTGTTCAATTTAAAAAGCTGAATTTTTTTTATTTTTTCATTTTGTTATTAATGGTGCGATATTATGTTTTGAATTCTATACCATTCACCGTAGAAGAGAACAGTTTCGGCAAGATGGTGGTAATGATTCTGGAGCACTATGTAAGCTATGGAACAGGAACTTGGTTCTTATTCCCTAAAGCAGCTAATCTGACACTGAAAGTATATCCATCCATCCATCCATTTTCTAAACGGCTTCTTCCGTTTCCGGGTCGCGGGGAAACTGGAACCAATCCCAGCCGACTACGGGCCCAAGGCAGGGTACAACCAGGCTGGAGGCCAATCCAGGGCAACACATAGACGTCAACCATTCACACATACATTCACACCTTTGGGAAAGTTTGGAGCGTCCAATTAACCTACTGCAGCCTTTGGACTGTGGGAGGAAACCGGAGAACCCGGAGGAAACACGCGAACACAGGGAGAGCTCGCAAACTCCGCACAGAAAGGCGCCCATGGCCGACCCGGGGATCGAACCCGGGACCTTCTCACTGTGAGGCGACAGCGCTATCCACTGCACCACCGTGCCGCCCCCTGAAGTATCTCTACACTAAAATTTGAAGAGATTTATGTCTTAAACATACGTCATCATCACTATTTTCTAGGACAGCAAAAATCCAGTAACAGTCATGTCTCCTAAACTTTAACTTGGAACGTAAAGCAGTATTTCTCTTGACATCTTTGTAAAAAGAGATGCCTACATGTGTAAAACGTTCAAAAACATAAGCAAACACACTAAGATTATGGTTAAAATTAAAATGTAAATGTAAGTAGTTTTTGAGAACGATTATTCTGATGTTCATGTGGAAACCAAACAAATGATTTTACTATATTAATGCATTAATTTCCTCTGAACACACACACACACACTTCATTTTTACAGTAATAATAACTCTATTATAGTTTATTTGGGTACATTTTATTCCACTTTTTTGTTTAAATATTTATCACAAAATTACAGACATAAAATATTGTTGCGCAATATCATTCCCTTCTAAAAGGAGGGCGCCATAATCAGTGTTGCAGGTACTGCTTCTGTTGAACAGGCCTTGACTTTTAGCTAAAAGGGGAATTCCACGAAGTGTCCCTTACCTGGTCAGAATTGTTCACAGTGGTAGTGATCAGAACCAGATGACCGAAGAGACAGCTGGGATAAAGCTGAATCGTGTCCGTGCTGGAGTAGCAGTGGTCAGCTTTGTTGTTTTGCAGTTGTGTGGAGTCCTTTAATACCGACCGACCGTGTTCGTGTCCATTCACAGGGAACGCAGATTGAGCTGTCCATCGGAGTGACATTCGGCATATCAACTATGGCAGGTGCTTACAGACACTTTCATTGCACACTTTGCACACTGCCCAGACCAGTACAAGCACCACTGAGGTACCGGTGAGCAAGGTACCATCCCTTAGCACCGCTCCGTGGGCACTGCCCACGTCAGCTGCCTGCTGTTCCTTCATGGATGAGTTAAATGCAGAGGTCTTATGTCATTGTGGTTCAGTGTGTGTTGTGCAGTGGTGTGTTCACAATGACCAATAATGACGATCACTTTTAAAAGTGACCCATATACGTTTTTACTCTATTGCAATTATGGCATATGCTGCTGTGTGTTGCTATCATGTCCTTGGCTTCTCGACATGGTTTGTGACTGTCTGCATTGGTCATACTGTAGAGTGTGTGTGTGTGTGTGTGTGTGTGTGTGTGTGCGCGCGCGTGCTTCAGTCACTAACAGTGTTGTTGTTGCAGCCGCTGCTTTGGGGAACCTGGTGTCTGATCTGGCTGGGCTTGGGTAAGTGTGTTTACATTTTCCATGATATTCACAGTAGTGCCTGCCAACATACTTGAACACATCGTCTCTCCCCCTCCCCCAACTCCCCAGCCTCTCCCAGAATGAATACGCTATTGCTTTTGTGATTTTTTAAAAGATGGGTTGTGTTTATTTGTACCTTTGCGCATTTTATTTGTGTGTTAGAAGTAAAATCAGCTTCCCACAAGAGTGGCACTGTGGAGCTTTGGGCCTCCCAGATGGTGCAACTAACTCAGAGTTGGGCCATTCAACAGTGACGAATCCTTATTACTTTTTTATACACAATAAGACGATTATTTACAAGAAGAACAGTGAAGATTTTAAGACACAGAATGGTGTTGTTGGATGTTTTCTGTTGTTTTTTTGTTTGTTCTTTTTCCTCTGATTTTTGCCCATTTTAGTCGTCTCCAATTCCACCCACTTGCTGGGATTCTCCCAGTCACGTGATACAGCCAGCACTGGGAGGATGGGGGCTGCCGTTTCTCCAAATTATTCTTCATCAAAAGTGGTTTCATATGATTGAAACAGCTGATCCCCAACTTTTGAATGGTTGTGTGCATGTGTGTGTGTGTGTGTGTGTGTGTGTGTGTGTGTGTGTGTGCTCAGTGAGTAATCTGTGTGGCCGTGTGTGTTTGTAGATTAGCAGGTTATGTGGAGGCTCTTGCTGCCAGGTTCGGGATGCAGATTCCTGATCTTACACCCAAACAGGTCGACATGTGGCAGACCAGACTCAGCTCACACATGGTGAGGGGTGTTTTATCACACCCATGCATGCTTCTGAACATGTGTGTGTGTTTGTGTAACCGAGAGATTTAGTGAGAGACTTCCCCTTGTGGCGTCTGCTTTAGTTTTGCACTGGAGCTGCAAACTGTGTCGAGTTTTTAGGAAACACCTAGTAGACTCAGAAGACTGACACTGTGCTCCTGTGCAGGGGAAAGCCATTGGCGTCACCATCGGCTGCCTTCTGGGGATGTTTCCACTCTTCTTCCTTGGTGATGAAGATGAAGAGGAGGTGAAGGGTGCTCCACGGACACCGTCAGACTCTAAGTAAACTGTTAGAGCAGTGTTCAGTCGACAGCCCAACACTATTCCCAACACTTTTCTCAAAATTCCAGTTTTGGTTTTCTCATGACACGTTGGGTCTTTACAGTATTTTGCATGAATTCGATGGAACTCAAATCTCAGCTCTGACAGATGGTTTTCTGTTGGTTATTAGAGATGTACTTTAGTATTTTAAGGTAGGAATATGAACCACAAAGGAACCACATAGGTGTCAGAGGGCCTGGTGGTAGGTGGTGGTAGAAATCCCCAGACAAGGAAAAGCCATAGAACACTTTAAGCCGGCAAGTGCAAAAATGGCTATGAACACACAGTATATTTTTCTCACTTGTAGAACTTTTATCTGCAACAGAAATGAAGTTGGAAAACAAATTCATGCAGCTTCAGTACCTCTGGTTAGGAAAGGTTTGCATTGACCTGTTTCTGTGGCTCTGTGGATGTAAATGGATAACTATGTGAAGGTACAATACAGATGTGCCTTTCCTCTAAAAAAAAGTTAATGTACCTTTTAAAAATTCAGTCCACAGTTGTAGCAGAAAGAGAGAGAGAGTAGAAAACAAAAACCTGCAGAGAATGGGATCATCAGGATTGGGAGTTAATCTTAATTGTACTGCTATATTCTATTATTCTGTAGCTACTGTAAAACAAATATTTAGTTATGAAGGGGAGAAATTATTGTTTGCACTTGTTTTTTTGTAGTAATGCATGTTTACAGAACAGCTAATGAACAAATAAGCAATATATACACTACTGGTCAACAGTTTTACCACACCCAATTTTTCCATGGACTTTTTACTGTAAATGTTTGCAGTTTGATTGCAGTGAATAAGCTTAAATTGTGCAAAGGTAAGAGGTTACAAAAGGTAAAAAGAAAACATCAAAAATAAGTTTTAGATCCAAAAACTGAAATATTATGCACATTTCATGGACAAACAGGCTTTTCTCATTAAGAACCCGATAAACTTCCAGCTTTTCCTGCAGCAGTTGAAGTAAACAAAGCCTTGAAGGTTATTGTAGACAATTCCCACAGGAGCCCCAACTTCTGCTGATGACTTACAAACCCCCATGTGTGAACCAAGGCAGAGCTGGAACGTTGCTCCTACACCCTCGGATGCATTATTAGCACAATACTGTACAGCAGGAAGTATGTCATTTTTATGAAATGTACATGATTTTTTAAAAAATGTTTTACATTTAGGAATATTTACTGTAACTGCTTAAATTACCTGTAAAAACTGGAGGGAAAAAAACAAAAACAACAACAAAAAAAAAAAAAATATATATATATATATATATATATGTATGTGCACATGATTTTGTAGTTATTAATACAGCATCCATAGCAGCAATAACAGATTTGATGTTTAATATGCAGATTTCAAGCTGTGTGGGATTAAAGTCAGTGTTTATGTAACGGAGCATTTACATTGGTCCGGCCTGGCAACGTATGTCATTGCATCATGGTAGAATCAGAATCTGAAAAATTGTTGTTTATATATATATATATATATAAATTACACACACCAAATTCCCTAATACTACAATGGCAACATCCAATAGAACATGTGCACCATTAAGAAGTAGGAGTAGGTTGACAGGCTGCAAGTGGAGTTTCTATTGTCTGATGCAAAGTATGATTGTGAATTATGCAAATGCAACTGTTGTATCTGTGATGGTGGTTTGTGCTTTAAATTTTACTGAAAAACAGAAATTTTTATAAAAGAATGTGAGGTGCTATGAAACACTGAGAATCGTACATTGAATTTACGTGATGTACATACGTTCAACCTCTTCCACATGAATACAACATATAACCTCAACACAGTTCGTACTCAGTATAAGTGAACTGGAAGATAAAAAAAAGTGCTGTTTTGGCTAATCTGTGCGTGTGGAAAGGATTATGAATTATTAGTAATTATTCAGTAAATTCTCTGCTCAACAGTGTGAGATTGGATCTTAAAATCGTAAAAGTAACTATACACTCACCCAGCACTACATCTGAAATCACACTAGACCAGGGGTGTCAAACTCCGGTCCTGGAGAGCCGGTGTCCAGCCCTACTCAGTATTTCCCCTCCTCAAACACACTCACTAAACCTGGCACTTGAGTTCAGCAGGGGAGTCGCCAAACGGTGCTGCCATCCAAGACTGGAGTTTGACACCCCTGCACTAGATGTTCGAACATTGCTGCAAGGGTTTGATTGCATTCAGCTATGAAAGCGGGTCTTGACATTAGAGGAATAACAATGGATCCCAAACATCTCTCCAGCTCATCCCAAGGGTAGTGAAGTAAAGTGTCACCTCTGCATTTAACCCATCACATGTGCACACATGGAGCAGTGGGCCCAGCGCCCGGCAACTTGGGTCGGGACTTGAACCTGCAACCTTCTGTTTACAAGGGCACGGTCCAAACCACTAGGCCACCACTGCCCAGGAACACGAACAGAGCTCTACTACTTATAACCAAGATCCTCTGCTTCTCTGCTCCATAGCCTAGTGCTGGGGGTGGCTTTTTAGTCCATGTACCCAAGAAGACCACACTTTCTTGTGTGACTGTTGTAGTAATGGTTGCCTTGAGCTGAAATAAATGAAGAGATTATGAAAACGGTTTCAATGTTTTCTTCAAACGGTCCTATAGGCCACGCCTTCTTTTACAACCAAAAGTTTCAGGGCGATTAGTTTATGCAGGTTCTTCAAGTACCAACAACAGATATCATCATACACTGATCTGCCACAGTATTAAAACCACTGGCAGGTGAAGTGAATAACGATTCATGTTCTCATTACACTAGCACCAACCAAAGTGTTGGAATTCCCAGACAGCAAGTCAACAGTCAGTTCTAAAAGTTGGTGTGTTAGAAGCTGGAAAAATGTCATGGGCACCCAAGGCTCATTGATGCACGAGGGGAGTGGCCGAGCCCAACGAAGTACCACAGTAGAACTAAAAGTGAATGCTCACTCTGATAGAAAGGGGTCAGAGCACAGTGCACCACAGTCAGCTGTTTTGACCTCATGATGGGGATCTGCTCAATATTAGGCAGGTGGTCTTAAGCTATGAGTGATCAGTGTATTGTCCAGCCCTAGTTTTCATTTCGGTTATGTATGTGTTGTTGCATTTATTCATAAACATACACCCATCAGCCATAAAATTAAAACCACTTGCCTAATTTTGTGTAGGTCTCCCTCATGATACCAGAACAGTTCTGATCCATGGATTCTACAAGACCTCTGAAGGTGTGTTATGGAATCTGGCACCAATTCCTGTTAGGAGCTGAGGCCTCTATGGATCAGACTAGTTTGTCTTCTTCCACTGCTCTGTGGTCTAGTTTGGATCCTCACATACCCACTGTAGGCACATGGCCAGGGGTTACCTAGGGCATTCTAGCAGGTCTGCGGCCACGCAGCGCTATTCGTAGCAAGCTATGGTGCACTGTGTTCTGACCCCGTTCTTTCAGAGTCAGCATTTACCTTTTGTGTGTCAACAGCTCTTCTGTGGGATCAGTCAAAACAGGATAGCCTTCTTACGCACATCAGTAAATCTTGAGCCTTCATGAGCCTGCTGCCAGTTCACCATTAGCTACTAACTACTGCATACCAGGACCTGCTGTTTTGCAGATGCTCCGACTCTGTTGTCTAGCCATTACAGTTTGTCCCCCTCAGATCCTTACTCGTGCCCATTACTGCTGCTTCCAGACGTTGAATGTTCACTGCCTAATATGTTCCTTCCCATGTCTACAGTGAAGTGAAAGTGACTATTTGTCATTGTGAACACACTCAAGCACCACAACGAAATGTTCCTCAGTGGTGCCCAAGCCGGGACTTGAACCTGCAACCTTCAGGTCCCAAAGGCAGCGTCCTGACCACTAGGCAGCCACTGTCAACTGTCTACCCATGACCTCTGAGGTTCCAGCAGAGTGGATGATTGATGGCTCATGTTCAGTGTGACGCTCTGTGTGGGAAGGATCCCCAACTTCCTTCTCCCTTGATTTTTCAGTGTGATGCATTGTGAATGATGCAGATGGCTCTGCTCCTACTCCCTGTATTGTTCAGCCTGTTGCTGTTTTTGGGAAAGATGGCCTCTTCCTCAGACGTTCAGTATGATGACTGTTGAACAGGATGGCGGATGTATAAGCAGACTCCTCACTGGACAGTGCACATCCAGGATAACGTTGCTGTCGGCCCGAAACCTTGTATCTCCATTTTTTACAGAATTTGAAAACGACTGCGGACATTAACATTGTGTCGAAAGAGACAATGAAGGTCTTGTGCTTGTCTTGTAGAAGTTGCTCTTTTGAAGATACGAGTTTTTTTTGTCCGACAGCAACGATAAGAGATGTTACATTGCTTAGTATGACACAAGCACACACACACTTCCACTCTACTTTTGAGGCAAAACAGTGACATTTCAGGCTTTGAGTCTAAAGCGGAGTGTATGTCTGTGTGCATGTGTGTGTTTTCTGGCACTTCTGACAGCACAAAAAAGGCATATTATACATTAGCATATATCTATTTATTAATTTGTCCAATTATTTAAACTTCTGGAATAATGTAAACTCATATTCACAAAAGGAAAGAAATTGCTGATCATTTATCAATCGTCATATCATCAATAAAATGAAAGCAATGATAATTACAATAATAATCATATTTGAATATAATAATTGTCTTCTTAACAATATTAACATTCACAACATGTCTCCATACGCTGAGGTGTCCCACATTTTAAACACTGAGTATTTCCCTCGGTTTGTAAGCGTTTCTGTGATTCTGTATAAATATGTACATTCCTACGCTCCTCAAGCCCGTAAGAAGGACAGGGTGTGTATGGCTTGTCCATGGCTATGGCTAAGTTTAAGGGTAGGATTCCCGCGCTGGGGACGTTTCGTTCTTTAAGATTAGATACAACCGCTCATGACTAAAAGAATAAATATAGAGCTACACAATGGGAGAAACGGTTCACTACCACTATCGTTCTTAGGAGGACTTTTATACACAAAAAAGGTGGCTATAGAAAATCTGAAGGTTCTGCTTCTCGGTACTGACGAGTTCAGACCTGTCTCAAATCGACTCCTAGCTCCCTATGTAGTGAGGTAATGTCTAGGGAGCAGAAATGAGGGCTTTGACAAGGGTTACGACACTCAAGGCCCCTCAGAAAATGACCCTATCCCCACCTCACCCAGTGCAGCAATAGACATTATGCCATATTTAATTAAAAAAAAAAAAAAAAAAAAAGGTTTTAACCCATAAAGGTGTATCTTTTAGTCTTTTTGGTTGTCTGCCCACCACACACACTGCTTACCAAGACGAAAACATGTGGTATGTATTGCTGCGTTCATGACGTCTTGAGAAATGGATTTTCCGACTCAGAATGGCCCTAATCCACCGAAAAAGTCAGACAAAGTTAGCACTTGCTTAACTGCTGTATAAAAGGCTTTAAATAACATTTACATAGAAATCCAAGCGATATTAGGAAGGATTAGGGCACGTTTATGTATAAAACGGCGCTGAAAATGAAAAATGGCACAAAAGCATGCAGTTAGATCATAAATCTCGCACTGAATTATCCAACTATCCCTCTGGATTAGCAATATACAAAACACCACGTTACACCAAAAAACTGTAAAGGCCTGTTTAAAAAGCAAGCCTTGCCTTCCACGTAGGAACTGCACGTTGAAACAAAGTTCAAATGGATTTTTTCCCAACGTGGAGGTCAGAAACTGTCCAGTCCTCCCTTGAATATGAATGCAACATAAGCTAATTGCTAACAAATTAGCAGCTAACAAAAATTTCCGACAGAATACAAGTTTCAACAACATCTAATTTGTGTGTATGTGAAGTGCTTAATCTTAGTAACGCAGTGCATTCTGGGATGCACTAAATTGGTGAGGGCACTCATTATGAGGTGTAGGGTGCAGCCCAGTTAGCCTACTACCTACAGAGCACGGTGTCGATTTGAGACGCAGCCTTTGGTTTTTTTGTTCATTGGTGCAGCCGCTGCTCGTGCGCAGTCCGCTCTATGGAAACAAATGAGCCAATCCAAGCAAACCAGAACCAAATTAATTTAGGCACGGGGATCGATTCATATAT
>JBBPDA010000126.1:1085083-1095627 GCA_037974385.1 Arnoldichthys spilopterus | reverse complement strand
GGGTGGGAAGGATGGCCTTGCTTCCCTCTCCCTCTCTGGATCAGTGTAATGCACTTTGGGTGGGAAGGATGGCCTTGCTTCCCTCTCCCTCTCTGGATCAGTGTAATGCACTTTGGGTGGGAAGGATGACCTTGCTTCCCTCTCCCTCTCTGGATCAGTGTAATGCACTTTGGGTGGGAAGGATGGCCTTGCTTCCCTCTCCCTCTCTGGATCAGTGTAATGCACTTTGGGTGGGAAGGATGGCCTTGTTTCCCTCTATTGTTCAGGCTTTTTTGAGTTGAGAACCCTTAAAATGAGCAGCTGCTCCATGTTTTGGTCTGTTTGCTTTTTACAAAACATCTTAAACCTCAGAGACTCGTTTTGGTGGTTTGGGTTAATGTAGCATGAAGCCGTATCTGCTCTAAAATGGCTTAACTGCATGCTGTGCCTTCTCTGGCAAACTCACCACTTCGGCTGCCTTCAACACAACAAAAGCACACAGAAAAGGCAAACACCACTCATAAAAATGGAATAAAAAAAAAATGCAGAGTGGTAGCGCTTCATGAGATGGGAGGAGCTGGCAATGTTGAAACATGTTGAGTGACTCTGCTGAGTAGCACAGCACAGTCATATTTACACGACCGCACAGTCACAGCATGGTGCCATGGAAGAGAACATCCACAGTCATTAACTGTGATAAATAGCACAATTTGAACCAGCTACGTTTACACGCACATCAGGGCCCTGATTTCGAGTAAATGCGAGTAAGAAATTTGCTCGAGTAGAGATTTGGGGCATTTTCCAGGACATTGCCTATGATTTTAGATCCATCAAGAGCAACAGCTGTAAAAACACATTTAAGGTGAGTAATGATGTTTTCTGCCAAGTAACCCAAGTTTGTTGCCCCTTAACATATGATTTTCTACTCTCCCAAAATACAGCCTGTGTCCCTTACAAAACGTCACAATAGCAGATAGTCCATCATATCAGATAGTCCATCCTTCAGGTCAGTTAGGTAGTCATCACTATGAGGCAGACGCAGTGGCACCAAGATCTTCCAGAAGCATCCTGAAGCATCAGTAACACCAAATGATGTGATCTTAACTGGTTCTGACCTAGACAAGTAAACTTAAGGTCCTGGGTTTGCTTCCGAAGGCAGTACACAACATTACAGGCATTTGTAGCTGTTCTCAGTGTCTCAGAATCTCTCTCACTTTACTGCGAGGAGGAAACCTCTTTTCCATTTTTGACTAAACACCTGCTCCTCCATGTGTAACTATGCTCTTTCTGGAATAAAACAATCTATTGCAAGAATTCAGGTGAGCTGACCCTTCTTGAACCCTGCCAGCCATCAATAATATGCAGCATGAACAAGCTTTTTGAAGCATTTGAACTCAACACATTTTCAGAGATTCTGACCTGACCCACGGCCAGGGAAATCACCTGACGGGCTGAAATCCGATACAGACAATGTACACCGTCCCACAGCTGTCTCCTCTGCTTATTGCTGTAGACTCTTTTGACTGGAACATCATGGACACTGGTGTACTTCTTCCTATATCACCCCCAAATCACTATTTCCATTTCACATCTTCAAGATTTATTCCATCTCAGCTTCACTGCACTGAAGGACACTTAAAATGCCGAGGCAATCTTCCCAATCCTCTTAGTAGCAGCACATCAGCAGCCAGTTGTCAAACAAATGTCAGTTCCCCCCAGAAGTAATTTCACATCATCAGTAATTGCTGTCTTTTCCAATAAGCAACTGGATTCCCACTCGAGATTCGACCAATAAAACATCAGCTCTTGCATCTCCCTTGCAACTGAGAAGAAAAGCAAAGCAAAAAACATAGGCATGTCATATAGCCTGCACACCAGGGGTTCCCAAGTCTGGTCCTGGAGGGCTGGTGCCCCAAGTTATTTTAGAAATTTTTGAGTTTAAAAGTGTGTTTTACGAGGGGAACTACAACACTGAGCCGGACACCAGCCCTTCAGGGCTGGGTTTGGGCACCCCTGCTTTACATGCTATAGGCACTGCCGCTCCCTTGCGCCGTTTATCGCCATCTATATGTACAAACTGAAGATCAGAGACTAAACAACAGGTGTCTAACACAGTTACTACCCCACTAATTGTGGTAATATGAGTGATTTCATATGTGATGCATGCAAATGTAATCATACACCTATTGCATCATTATGAAGTTATTCACCCTTCACATAAACCAGACTTCAGGCACTGTTGTGTGCATGGAAACGTAGCTGTTCATAAGTGTGTTTAGCCAGTGCTAGCCTGTGATCAGCTCTGTGTGTGTGTGTGTGTGCGTATGAAAAAGACAGACCTCTCCTGTAAATAATCGGGATTTGAGGTCGGGAACGCCACTCCCTCTCAACTCATCCTCCACTGCCATCAGCCTGCAACACAACACACAACAACACAATAACACACAACACCATAACACGACACACCCACTCACACCACACAATCATACACCACTGAAGTCACACAACTCATCCTCCACCGCCATCAGCCTGCAACACAACAACACAGTCACACGACCACCCGTACGCACAACGGCAACACAAACACACAAAACACGTGAACATGCAACACGCCAGTCACCACAATCGCGCAAAATACACAAACACACACCCACATAAATTACACAACAGGATCATGCACAACACAACAATCACAAAACACACAATGGTACAACAACAGTCACATAGCAGGATCATCCAGAACAGCACAAAAACACAAATTACACAGCCATACGAAATACACAATTACACAAAAGAGTACAGTATCACAAACACAATCACACAACAGCACAATAACACAATAGTACAACAATCACATAGCAGGATCACCCAGAACAGCACAATCACACAACAATGCAAATTGCACAATCATACAAGATACACAATTACACAAAACAGGATCAAACACAATATCACAGTTAATACAGCACAATCACACAACAGGACATTTACAAAACACAATAACACAAAAACAACACAACAATCACATAGTACGATCATCAAAACAGCACGATTACACAAAAACAACACAACAATCACATAGTACGATCATCAAAACACACAATAACACAAAAACAACACAACAATCACATAGTATGATCATCAAAACAGCACGATTACACAAAACAGAATTAATCACATCACAAACACACAACAGTATAATGGAATTATGCAAAATAGGATCAAACACACACAATCACACAAAAACAGGATCAAACACATCACAATCACACACAGTTGCACAAAATAATTACACAAACAAAATCAATCACATCACAATCACACACAATTATACAATACAATCACACAAAACAGGATCAAACACATAATCCCACGACAAACACAAACAAACAAAACAGGATCAAATACGCACAATAACACGACATACACAAACAAACAAAACAGGATCAAACACACACAATCACACAACATACACAAACAAAACAGGATCAAATACACACAATCACACAGAATACCACATCTCACACAGCACAACCACACAAAACACAATAATCCCAACAACACAATCGCACAAACAAAACACAGTCATTCAACACAAGCAGCACATTCACACAAAGACACAAAATCGGTTACACAGTACTGTCATACAGTTCACAACATCATCATCTGACAACAGAATCACAATAACTGAGCCACACAAAACAAGTGTAAAATCTGCAGCAACACAGTTGCCTAACACCTGAAAGAGCATTGGTTTCAGTGCAACAACTGAACAGCTTAACATTTTAAACAATGTGTCAAAAATGAAAATGAGTGTTGTCGTTCATGGTAAACATAAACGGTAAAAGAAATAATGTAAATATAGAATATTAGACGTAAACGATCATTTGTTTTAATTATAGAATCACAGTTATAAAGCTTAGTGTGAAACTCAGCAAAGACTTCACACATTGTAAAGGGCCCATATCATGGAAAACCTAAAGCTCCTTACTTTTCAAAACGTCCCTTAACCCTCAGACCACATAAGCCAAATACGAAAACTGAATTGCAAAATTCGTACTTTGATGTCAGAAAAAATACTGTCACATAAACCAATCAGCCATAACATTACCACCACCTGCCTAATACTGTGTAGGACCTTCATGCTGCTGAAGCAGCTCTGACTGTGGTGCGCTGCATGTCCTGACCCCTTTCTATCAGGTTGGAATGCAAAAGCTTGAAGCTCAATGTCTCAAAACTGCTCAGAAAACAGACAGAACCTTATAATTCCAAGGGGACACCAAGTCACCTCTTCTATGGGATCAGACCAGCTTTCATTCCTCTTGCACATTCTTGGGCTTTGGGTGCCCATGTCCTTGTCTCTGACTCACCAGTTGTCCTTCCTTGGATCACTGTTGGTAGGTACTTACTACTGCACACCTGGAACACTCCTGTCGTTCTGGAGATGCTCTGACTCAGTCGTCTAGAACATCACAATAAGGCCCTTGTCGAAGTTATGCTCTCCCACTACGCTGACCGGTGCCATCTGAGCATCTCGAAAGAGCATCTCCAAAACAGCAGGTCAGGTAGAGTGTTCCAGGTGTGCAGCAGCTACTACCTACCAAAAGTGATCCATGAAAGGACAACTGGTGAATTGGCAACAGGGTCATGGGCACCCAAGGCCCAATGATGTGCGAGAGGAGAGGGAAGGCTAGTCCATCTGCTCCAGTCTCACAGAAATGAATGCTGACTCTGATAGAAAGGGGTCAGAACATACAGTGCACCACAGTCAGAGCTGTTTCAGCAGCAGGAGGGACCCACTCAGTATTAGCCAGGTGGTGTTAATCTTATGGCTGATCGGTGCATGCACAGGACAGATTTTATGCAACATGGACATTGTGCAGTGATAAATGAAACTAGTGAAAGTTTGTTTTCTGTTCCATGGTCTATAGCATAGAATACTCACAAACACACACAGACGCTGTCTCTCTCACACACACACACACACACACTATGGGCCTCAGTGGGACTATGACCTGCTGATGATGCCTTTGATCTGCGTGTCCTTCTCTAGCTGCTGCTGCCGCAGCCTCCTCTCGCTGTCGTCCAGGCGGCTCTGGTACTGCAGCAGGATCTTGTTGGTCTGCTGCTCCTGCGAGTGCAGCCGCCGCTCATACTCTTCCAGCTTGCGGTGGGACATCATCAGACGCTCCTTCAGAGAGTGGATCTCCTCCTCATATTCCCGCACCTGCACAAACACACACACCCACACACACACACACACACAGTTCAAATTAAGGCAATGATATAAATAACCTCTTTACACCAATAGTGGCTTTATTAACCCTGGCATCCCACGTGCACAGCAGTGGTTTACCATTACACAGTACCAACCACCCACACATCAAGATAATAAGGAATTTTTAGAACAGTAGTGGATCTGATGGTGGGTCAGCGATGCTGTGGAATCCCCGTGTTGTGGAATCAGCATGCACACTGACCCGGTCCAGCCGAGACTCGTCCATGCTCTTGGAATGCTCCTTCAGTTTCAGGTCCTCTCTGTCCACACGCAGGCTCTCGATGTCCGCGGACAGGTGAGGCATGTTGGACACCCAGGCCACCGTCCGCTCAGATGCAGGGGTTGGCGGGTTCAGTGTGGAAGGAGATTTAGAGCCCTGACAGCAAGCACACAAATAATAAGTAACTGATGCAGAATGTTCATTGAATTAAAATGTCATTAATCGTTTCATTAAGTGAAAGTGACTCTTTGTCATTGTGAACACACTCGAGCACCACAACGAAATGTGACCTCTGCATTTAACCCATCGCTCGTGCACGAGCGGGCAGCTACCAACAGCGCCCAGGGAGCAGTGTAGTGGGACGGTACCTTGATCAAGGGTACCTCAGTGGTGCCCGGGCCGGGACTCGAACCTGCAACCTTCGGGTCCCAAAGGCAGTGTCCTACCCACTAGGCCACCACTGCCATTACGTGGTTTAAATATGCAAAACATACGACAAACCAACAAATGAAAGTGACTGTTTGTCATAGTGAACACACCCTATCACACAAAGCCGGAGAGCAGTGTAGCAGGATGGTATCTTGCTCAAGGATACACCTGTGGTACCTGGGCGGGGACTTGAACCTGAGACCCACAAGGGCGGGTCCCTACTAGGCTCCCACTGCCCATGCAGAGTAGTGTATTTGTGCACTCAAAACCGCTGAGCGAGCTTCTCTGTGTGTGTACCTGTTTATTAGTAGATGGTTTCAGTAGGTGCTGCTGATTGGTTTGTGGGGCGGTTTTAGCAGGCGGCTCGCTCGGCGTGTTCTCCGCGTTCTCGGTAGCGCCCCCCTGTGGCGGCTGACTGTCGCTGGCTGTGCTGGACTGATGCGGGAGGCCAGGGGCAGGGCTGTCCTTCACCGACAGCTGTTGCCGCGGCAACGGCCTCGCTCCAAAACTCGACTCGGGTGACTGCAGGAGGTTCCCGCTCTGGGGGCGGGTCTTGGGAGGGGTGGAATTAGCGGCAGAGCTCACCGACAGCTGGTGGGCGGGTTGAGGCTTCGCCCGTTGTGGAGCCGGCGGAGCCATCGAGGCCTGGCGGACAGGGTGGATGGTGGTAGGGGGCGTAGCAACCGACGCTGGTGTGCCAGTGCCTGTAGCAGTCTGAGGGGCCATTCCCATCAGCACCTGCTGCTGAAGGTTCTCCTAGAGACAATAATATATGCAAATTAGAAAGTTTATGAATAAACTTCTTAAATTCGTCTCGGTTGGACTCAGATATCAACGCCATGAATGCAAAATATTTTTTTAATATTTTAACTTCTATTTTGTAATATTAGGACTTTTATTTTGTCATAGTAAGATTTTTTTTTACTGATATTAGAGCTTGTATTTTGTAGTAGTATGACTGTCACATCAAGACTTTTATTATGTCACAATCTTTTATTTTGTAATAGGACTTTTATTTTGTCATAGTAAGATTTTTTTTACTGATAGTAGAGCTTGTATTTTGTAGTAGTATGACTGTCACATCAAGACTTTATTATGTCAGTCTTTTATTTTGTAATAGGACTTTTATTTTGTCATTTTGGTACTTTTACTCATGCAAGATCAGCTGGTAATGCCTGAATATGGATGAAGCTGAGAGTTGCCGGCCCTGGGTTAAAAGGCCTTTTAAGAGAGTCTAATGCTTTTAGCAGTGTCTAAGGGTGTTGCTGGCTCTCTTGCTATTTTATTTTCCAAAAAGCTTTGGATCTTTTACAGTGGGCTAATGTCCAGTAAAGGTCAGCTTTACCCTTTTTAAATGCAGCCTAATTGAATTTCCCTAAATATTAACATTGTATTTTTTAATCTTTTTCAAATCATTAATCTTCAGTAACCTCCTGACCATTACGCCTGCCTTTAACCTATGGCCTTCAGCGACCTGCCCATAACAACACAGGAAGTTTCACTGAGTGGCAAAGCGAACTACAAATAAAGCTTCAGCTCAACTGTATTTATAGAGAACCTGTGACATCTACAGGGACAAAAACAACTAAAAGATCACTGAAAAAAAGAGGAATCAGCCAGTTTATAATGTAAAAACAAATCCAAATCTTTCGATGTAAGGTCAATTTAACGCTAATTCATTTTTTAAATTAATTAATTTAAAATAATATTTAATTAATATATATTTTTATTATTAAAGGGCCAATTTTTGTTTTTTTTTCTTTTACCTACAGTTTACACGACCTTTTCCTCAGAATTAAGTATGCTGTTTTTTATTACCCTGCCTTTTAGACTAAAATATGCAAATGACCCTTGTTTGGATTGGCTAGTCTGTATTGGCAAGTCTGAAACACTCCATACAACCTCAGTGTGAATAGATGAGGATAAGCTGTTGCAGGCTAAATAGGTACATACATGTAATTGTGCTGGTTTTTATGACATCACAACTACAAAGAGTTTAAAACAGGCTTGTTTTTCATACACAAACTGCACGAAATGTGAAAAGTTACAAAATTTGAGTAAAAATGTGATTTTCTATAATGTGGACCCTTAAAATATGAAATGAATTCATTTTAAAAAGATAAAATAACTGTTTACATAACGGATCACCATTAAAAGGCTCGCATACCTGCACCTGCAGTGAGAGCTGCCTGCGTGCATAATCGGCCTGGTTGTGGCGGGTGAAGTCGTCGCTGTAGCTGTGCGAGTGGACAATGCTGGGCTGCACCAGGCTGTTCTGGGTGCGCAAGGCCGACAGGTCTTCGCTGCGGGAGAAGCCGCCATGGCCAAAGGCCGGCATGCCGAAGCCCACATGGCCGTTTTCAGGCTCCGGGGCCAGCAGCAGAGGTGGTGGGGCGTGCGGGGCGTGGGGCGGCGTGTGGTACTGTGGTCCATCCGAGGCCAGGTGGAACAGAGGGTTCTGGAAGGAGAGAGGCACGTGCATGGCCGCGGCGGCCGCCTGCTGCTGCTGGGAGAGCGAGTCCGTGGCCAGGCCTCCAGAGTGACTCAGCCGCAGTCCGCCTGACATGCTGGAGCCGCCCGAGCCGGCAGAGACGCGGCCACCAACCCGCAGTGGGGCTCCCCCCATTTGCCCGAAACTGCCCAGGCCTGCGATGGAGCCCTGCGAGGAGTTGAGCATGTCGTTGACGGAGTGCAGGTTGGAAATGCTGTTGATGCGAGAGTCCTGTAGGTCCATCATGGATACACTCTTATTCACACTCAGCACCTTAGGAACACACATTCACACCAAAATAAGCAACACGACGACCAGGTCATGGATTCTTCACCCTGGAAACTCTGGGACGTGTATTTAAGGCTGCATTTCAGTTCTGCACTCTGCCTTTTAGTTTCATTGTAGCTACTAAATAGTGGCTATTGAAAAGATTGGTGAAGCTGCTTCTGATTTTATGCTCCAAAACTACTAAATAATTATTCTTTTCTTTTATTATAGCTGCAATTTTTTCTTTAATTGTAATATTCATGTCTTATCATACTAAGCATTATATATATTTATAAAATGTTCAAATACTGTAGATATATATATACTGTAAAAGTGTGTGTGCGTGTATATATATATATATATATATATATATATATACACATACACATACAACATATATGTACATATATGTATTTAAAAAATTTAAATGTAATAAAATTTTATAATTTTTTTTTATAAATAATACAAGTTAACAGAAATAAAATAAAATTATATATATATATATATATATGTTTTGCCTGTTTTTTTACTGACAGTCATGTTTTTGCTTTTTCTGTGTGTAAAGCACTTAAGCATTTGAGCTGCACTTAAAATTACAGTATATAGAAGATAAAAAGTTTATTATAATTATTAAAGTTTATTATGAGGCTGCAAAGATAAAATGAAAACGTGAACATTCAAAATTGCACCAAAACTGAATGTCAAACCTAAGACTCTTGGTGCATCATATTCAGGTAAAGTAGAAAGGGAGGAGTGGGGCTTACACCATGGACACTTTTTTTCCAACAATCACTTGTAAAGGACTGTGTTTTGGGGCCTAATTTTGCTACCAAAAATGAAATCGACTCTAGCCTTCACTCCCTACATGCATCAGTGAGTCTTGGGTGCCCATGACCCTGTCACCAAGTCATTAGATGCCTTTTAGTAGGTAACAACATGGCACAAGACAAGGAGATGCTCTGACCTGTGTCATCTATCCATCACAATAAGGCCCTTGTCAAAGTAGCTCAGACCCTTTCCCTTGGCCCATTTTTCCTGCTTCCAGCACATCAACTTCAAGAAATGACTGTTCACTAGCTGCCTAATATATCCCACTCCCCCGACAGGTGCCATAGTCATGAAATAACTAGACACTCAATGTTATTCACCTCACCTGTCAGTGGTGTTAATGTTATGGCTGATTGGTGTAGTCTGCCCATGAAGTGATGGATCATCTTCACTACTAACATGAGGTGTAACTGTGTTGGAGTTTCCTGTCTCAGTTTGATTGCTGCTGCTTAAATTTGTTCTGACAGCTGTGTTTTCTGCTTTACTTTGAGTGTCACTTTGCAAATGTACCTTCGGGTCTGGCTCAGTGATGTCAGAGCTGCTGGTGCAGTAGGCGGGGCTTGAGCGGGCTAGTGGAGGGCGTGTCACATAAAACACATCTTTGTTGCCACGGTGATCTCTCTCAAAGGCAGCCATGCCGGGGTGGGAGAGAGCTCCACTCCCGGAGAGACCCGTCGTGGGAGACGGCAGGCGAGAGATATCTATGGAGCTATATAGAGAGAAAGAGATCTGTAGAACTACAGACACAACCAGGATTGTGCAGAAATATAGATGAATAAAGCCAGTACAGTATATACATAATTACAGACATAGTACTGTAGAAATTTCTATAGAATGACAGAAAGATATCTATAGAACAACAGACACAGCCAGTACTGTATAGTTATGAATAGAACTACAAACAGCCTGTTCTGTATAGATATTTACAGAACTACAGACAGAGCCAGCACTGTATAGATATTTACAGATCTACAGACAGAGCCAGCACTGTATAGATATTTACAGAACTACAGACAGAGCCAGCACTGTATAGATATCTACAGAACTACAGA
>JBBPDA010000126.1:1074047-1084770 GCA_037974385.1 Arnoldichthys spilopterus | reverse complement strand
AGAGCCAGCACTGTATAGATATCTACAGAACTACAGACAGAGCCAGCACTGTATAGATATCTACAGAACTACAGACAAAGCCTGTACTGTATACATATCTACAGAACTACAGACAGAGCCAGCACTATATAGATATCTACAGAACTACAGACAGAGCCAGCACTGTATAGATATATACAGAACTACAGACACAGCATGTACTATATAGATATCTACAGAACTAATTTGTCTACATTAGAACATGTCAGAGTTATTAGGCTAAGCATAAAGAAATGCTCTGAGAGAAAGACTGCGTAATTAACATATCTGCATTGCTACGAGAGAAGCTCCGAGTCGTGATTGCTCACCTGTTCAGCTCCCTCATCATTAGGCTCTGGAAGTCATTGGTGGAAGGGCGGCTAAAGGGAGGGCGGGCGAGGTGTCGTTCGGGTGGTTGGTGGCTTGCCTGGCGGTGCAGCTGGGGGTTCCGCAGGGCCACACTGATATCATTCAGCAATCGGGGCAAGGGCCCCAGCTTTAAAATCGCATCCTGGCACAAAATTACAATGGACTCAAAAACACTACACATAAATTTGTGCCCATATAAACCCACAACAACAAAACATATTTTTTCTTGAGATTTTAATAATAATAATAATAATAATAATAATAATAATAATAGGAAAAAATAAGAGCAGAAAGATTACATTTGGTTCTCTGAGGGTACAGTTACGATTAGGGTTGTGTCAGTGTAGAACTACTACATTATCACCCTGTGTGTGTGTGTGTGTGTGTGTTTGTGTGTGCATGCATGTATTTAACTTTCTGTGAGGACAAAATGTCCCCGTAATGATAGGAATACAGGAGAAACTGTAGAAGTGAGAACATTGTGCCTCACAAGGAACCATGCTGTTTCCTCCACAAACTAGAATTAGTCAATGGAATGTACTCACAAATATAGCAATACCAACCTGTGTGTGTGTGTGTATTTAGGTCAATTTAGGTCAATTAAAGCTGCATCAAATTTCTAGTGACCGTTACCTTGCTTAGCTGAGCCATGACCTCCCACAGGAGGCTGTGCAGGATGGAGAGTTCACGGCCCAGGTCGATGTAACCCTCGAATGCCGGGGCGTTGCTCCCACACTCCACGTTACTGATCTCATAGAGGAACTGTTGCATGGAGCCCCACTCCATCTCCAGAAACTCGTTCATAAACATCATGTGCTCCTCCTTCCCACTAAACCTACAGAATACACAGAGCAGAGAGGAGTGTGGGAGAGAGAGAAAGAGAACGGAAGAGAGAGAGAGGTGGAGCAACAGAAGGAGAGCATGCAGAAGGTGTAAAGAAACGGGGTGAGAGAAAAAGAGAAGATGGTGACAGAGAGAAGAAGAAGAGATGATGACAGGAGACAAACATAGGGAAAAGTAAAAAAAAAGAAAAAAGAAAAAAAAAGAAAGACAAATGAAGGGTGGAGTGGTGGATGGGTGAACAGAGAAAAGGAGGGATTAAAGAGAGAGAGAGAGAGAGAGACAGATGATGAGCATGACGCTGACACAGACAGGACAGCGAGAGAGCAGAAGTTAAACTCTTCACCACACCCACACGCCTACACAAAACAGATGCACACTCCTCAGCACTGGAGAGCAAAGCTAAATGAGGGTGTATCTGAAGGCGAAATGGACAGCGCGACACATTTGGAAGCCTGCACTGCAGCACAGTCAGTGTGGAACGGTGGGAAAGGGGCTAGAATGGAGTTGTGAGCAGGTCGGGCCCTGATGTGGTGTGTCGGGCCAGTGCAATGCTGATTACTGTGAATGGGATGCACCCGAACGCGAAGGATGATCCTGGATGGGGTCAGGCCTTGGTAGGGAGGGATTCCAATGAGCATGAGTCAGTCTAGATCGCAATATGTTGGTCCTTAAAGGCAGTGGACTCCTATGTGCTAACTATAAACAGCAGTGGACACTGTGGTTCAGGCCTGAATGGTAAGTGGGGTTTGGGCCGGGAGGGTTGAGGAGTTGGAGGCCTGGATGGTGTAATGGTGAAACAGTGTAGGATGATAGTTTAGGTATGGGTTGATAATGGCTGGCGTGTATGGGGGGCAGATTTACACCATCACAAACCCTGGACTGTGGTCAAAAGTTTGCTAAACAGGTGAAACGTGCCTTTAGCGCCCATGATATGACCAATTAATTATTACAATAAAACAATGTATTTCAGTGCATAGATGCTGATATTAAATACTGACTGTGCACCATTTAACACACTATTTTACAATAAATAATGTCGTTTGTGCTGAGAACAGGAGTTTTCTTTACATTTTCTCATTTTCAGTGGAAAAAACGTGTCAAAGACGTTGTTTTCAATATAACGAAGCAAATAAAGACCAAAGAATTTTAGTACAATTATATTTTAAATTGTTGCTTCTTACATTTGGTATATTGTACAACAAGCAGCAAGTCAAAATAAGTTGTAAGAGTCTGTGTTATGTGAAAATGTCTAAATAATCATTTTTCAACAAGTTTTGGTAATTGTTAAAAGCACATTATCATGATGTGAAGAAGCTTGGACCCAAATGCAGGCGCAACGACCCTTTTTATTTGCATCATGCCATTAGGTAAGTCCATCAGGCAGAAAAGCAGTGTCAAAACCAGTCAGAGGTCAAAACGAGCAACCGGGTATTGCAAAGGCTAAAGCTAATGCTAAGGTCTCGATAAACGAGCTAAGGTTGGTACACAGACTATGGCTAATGGTGCTAAGGATATGCTAAGGCTAAGGATATTCTACGGCTATGAATATGGCTAGGGATACTGCTGGCGGAACAGACAGTAGGCTTCGCACTCTCCTAGTGTTGGGTGCGAGCTTAAGTAATTCCCCTAATCAGTCCTTTCATAAACGCCACCTGTGCCAGGCTGGGCTTGGGAGCCACTTACGGTGTGTCGGACCCCGACCACCAGGTGGCGATACCTTCCGTTGGACTCCATTCCTTATACACATGTTGAAACCCCTTTGGCTTTGCAAACGCTAAATTATTCTAAATTATGCTAAATTACGCTAAATTACGGACGCTACTCATATCTTTGGGTGCCATAACTTCAACTGCAGTAATGTCACAACCTTTGATGCACTCACCATCAATAAGGGGTTACACTCACCCAAGTTCACAGACATGCAGTTCCTGAATGTCCAGGATGTACAGTGAATCATTCAGGGATTTTTTAACCCTCCGGCCGGAAAATGAGTGTTGAACATATTATTAGTTACTTTTAGAGAGCCCAGGTGCTGATGTCCAGCACTTTTTTTGGAGGGGATCCACTGGATTAATGCACACCAAAGATTTTTACACTATTTTCAATCTCTCTTTATCCCTTAGGTTCAAACATGATGTATTTATTCATGTGTCTAAGTATAAAATCTCAGTGAAAATCATTAAAGGGCACATATCCTATATTTTCTTCCACTTAAGGGCGTTTGTGTTGTTTCAAGTAGCATCAACTGCCTTAATTCTTAGCTCTTTATCCATTGGAGTCAATCATGTTGGGTTTTTTTGGTTGTTGAAAATGGCCTCTGTCCTGATTGGCTGCCTCATATTGTGTCAGGCTGAGTAAGTGAGTATATGTCAATTAGTTGGTTCTGATGACATTTGTGGAGCGGGGTGTGAACTGTAATTTTAGACTATTTTTAGACAAAGTCAAACTATTTATTTACGAATTAAGAGCATTATTCTGTTTTCAATTATACAGACTATTTAAAATAATCACTTATTGTATCAAATCATGTTTTTTAACACTATTCTTTTTAAATTGGTGATTTTACCCCCAGCACATCACAAGTTGGACTAAACTCAGAACATGAATGGGCAGAAACAGATTTTTCTAAATAAGCATGTAACCTCCCCCACCGGTGCGGTTTTGCTAGACGGTTGCTAATGAGCACCTCTTTTATGAAATCCGCCCCCTGAATCAGGTGTGGATGGTGAATGGTGGTGGACTCATGGTTTGAGAATAGATGAGCAGTTATGGTTCGGGCCTGAGTGGCAAGTATGGGTCGGGCCTGGATGGCGGTGGACTCTAGTGACTGACTTGGAGAAGCTGGCCAGGCTCTGCACCACCTTGGCGATGAGCGTGAGGGTGCGGGACGTGCGCTCGGACGGGTACTCCTGCGTCAGGTTAAACAGCGATGGAGACATGATGGCGGGGCACAGGAAGCGCAGGAACAGCGAGGAACTGATGAGCCGGTCCGCGATATCCTCCCGACCCCGTTCAGCGCAGCGCACGCGCCACGAAGAAAACACTTCCTTCAGCTCCCGTGGAAACACACTGCAGAGACAGAAGGAGAAGGATGATGATGAAGAAAGAAAAGACTTTTTTTTTTTTTTTTACATTATTTCCCAGGAGTTCGAGCGCCGGCAAGAAACATTAGAGGTTTCGCTGAATCTGTGCAAGTCCCAGGCTTTGGGTCATAAAAGAAGAAAGACAAGTCACAATGAAATTGTAGGTTTATTGTCTTGCAACTTGACTCATGCTACCTCTTCGCTGACTAAGCATCTTGTACCAGATTCGACCTTAAATGACTTGCAACTTAACTTGGACTCGACTACAAACCTCAGAAAAACTAAAGCTACAATGCCATTCTCGGCGGCTTGCAGCTTTATCATGTCCACTCGATGTTTTTGTTGGACACTGCTATCCACTGTCGACCAGAAGAGAATTCAATTCAATTCAGCTCTATTTATATAGCTGTAATTGCAACAGATGTTGTCACAAAGCCACTTTACAAAGCCCCTAATGAGCAAACCAAGGAGACAGAGGCAAAGAAAAACTCCCTGAGCTGGAGAAAGAACCATTGGGAGGAACCAAGACTCAGTAGGGGAACCCATCCTACTCTGGCCGACACATAGACTTGTAGTCAAGACCAAGACACTACCAAGACCAGAGGGTATCGAGACCAAGACAAGACCAAGACTAAGACCAAGACAGATAGAGTCAAGACCAAGACCTAGACCAAGACAGAGGCCGAAAAACACCCTTAACTTTTCAAAAGTCAATGGTCACATTTATTTAATCAAACCATTTTTAGTAAAATACTGCGCACACATCACATGAATCAAATGCAAATTACAAATATTACAAACCAATACAAATTGCACATCAAATTGTGCATTAATACGAATAAGGACAAGTGCTTAAAAGATTCTGACATCTTGATGTCTGCAGTGGCATGTGATTACAACACACTCCACCTGACTGTCGCGTCTCTCGCCCTCTCTGTTTTCACGTAATGGTATGATCCTATATCCTCACATGTTATGGGTCACAATATGGAGGGTTTGGAGCAGAGCTGAGCCTCTGAGAGTGAGAGCTGAGCAGCGAAAGGATAAAAAAGTGGGGAGCCGGCTCTCACTCAGTGGGAGTTGGCTCATCTAAATCACTGTATATTCACTATATATTCGCTTTTAGAGCCGATGCTTTTGCGCATGACATCACTAACGTCCATTATCGAACGTTACGCTGTGTGTCATGGATACTGTTGGCTCCAAATCTCCCGACCACTATGTCGATCCGAGACAGCGAGACCAAGACAAGACCAAGACCAAAAACCGTTGAGACTGTGACCAAGACCATGTAAAAGTGGTCTTGAGACCGGTCTTGAGACATCCAACTCTACTGGCACAGGATGGCAGTAAAATAAAACAGTCAAAAGATGAGAAACAGTCTCAGTTTAAGAAGGTGGTGGGTTTCTGAGTCTTGGATCCACTACTTGTCATTGTGAACACACTCAAGCACCACAACGAAACGTGACCTCTGCATTGACCCCATCACACGTGCACACGTGGAGCAGCGGGCAGCTACCAACAGCGTCCGGGGAGCAGCGTAGTGTGACTCCCTTCCTCAAGGGAACCTCAGTGGGACCCGGGCCGGGACTTGAACCTGCGACCTTCAGGTCACAAGGGCAACGTCCCAACCAGATGAAAACCTTTACAGACACCTAGAAAATGTCCATGTTCTGCACACCTGAAGTGCATGGCTATATCCTTTCTTTTAGTGGTAGTAAAAAAAACTCCTCGTTGCTTGTCCCAGAATCCTCGCTGCTTTTTTCATGCATTGGGTCATACTGCCCAATATTCAGCCGACGTCTCTGGCTGAGTTTGTCTGAGACAATGTAAGCTGTTTAAGGTTGACAGTAACACCCCAGGTTGTTAAACAGTAAAGCCTGGCATCGGTTCAGTGTTGGTTTTCAAATTCTGCCACAAGCAGTTTACACTAATGCCTTGTTCACACTACATGATTTTAAAGCGTTTTTATGAGTCGCCGACAGGTCGCTGACAAAAGCATTCAATCGAGCGTCATTCCACGTTTGATCAGCGATCAGCAAACGCTATGTGTGAACACTACAATGACTACAAAATATCTGGGCCTGTCACCAGTGAGCTACAGCCAATGAGAGCTCTCTGTGGGGCTACAGAGTGTACTTTTTTTTGCAATTCAGCAATAATGAACATAACACCTGTCACAGATCCAGCAAAAACCTGTACTTTAAACAAAGAAATGGTGACGTGCCATTGGGATAACTGATTTGTACTAAAATAGATTCTGTTGTTTAGTTTGAACAGTTTTTTTTATTTTTTTATATTTTTTAAGGTTTGCAAAAAAGGCAACACCCAAGGGCCTAAAGAACCTCCCCTACTTAAAACACGTGGTTGGATAATGCGCTTCTGCAGTCAGCCAAGCTGTGTTGAGTACACTGGCTCTCCTGGAGCATGTCAAGCTTAGAAATCTAGACCACGGTTCTCGCTGCTGTTGTTCTACCTGAAAGGGATCATCATGGCAGCTCCCATTCAGGAAGAATCCCACCACAGCAGGGGTTAAGCCTGGCACCAGCATCCATACAGCCTTCAGCAGATGGCCTGCGAGTTGGCTGGCAGGGAGACTATTCAGCCATGTCAGTGCAGGCCATGTATGCCTGTTATTGGAAAATATTTGATGTCTAGTGCATCTAAACCATGTTCAGCTACAGGGTACTACAGTTCCCACAGAGCCTTCTGTATAAAAGCCTTAGTCCATCCACATTTAAGGTTTTTGACAGCTACTGTTTTTCGGGTGTGGGTGAGTTCTTTCCCAAGAAAATCAGCCATTATGAGTGAAAGTGACTATTTGTCATTGTGAACACACTCAAGGAGCAGCGGGCAGCTACCAACAGCGCCCGAGGAGCAGAGTAGCGGGACGGTACCTTCCTCAGTAGTGCCTGGACCGGGACTTGAACCTGCGACCTTCAGGTCCCAAAGGCAATGTTCTAATCACTAGGCCTCCACTGCCCACATCTTCCTGAAGAGTATGCAATGGCCTCACCGCTCTGCTCACATACAATCCTGCTATGGGATTTGCCCTCGGTGTTAGATTTTCTAGTTTCAGCCCCTGCAAGCTTCAAGTGAGTTTTACTAAAGATCATGTTTCCACCGGAGATTAGCTCAGCTGAATTTGGGGGGAGACTGACATGTCTGAGATTGGGTCTGGATGGTTCTGGAATGCCTCCCAATTTCTTATGCCTTCCATGTATTAATCAGTGAGCTGAACTGGCTGACTTCATAGCCAAGCGAGAGACTGTATTCCCTATTTTTCTCATAATCGTTCAACCCACAGATCAAGTATTATTTGCTGCAGTAAAGCGGCTTTTCTGTCAAACTCGGTCATATATACTGGTCAACCAGGGTGATTTTTCTGCCCTAACTATCCACCAGCTGCTACTGCGTCTGGTGCCTTGTTATTATTCATATGTTCTGGGCAGTGGTGAAAAGTTTCTTAATGGTGGGTGTTGAAGTGGAGGCTAACAGGTTATGTCCTACACATTCCAGTGTGGCCTCCTCAAACATATCCTTAGATTCAGTGAGACTGATTGGGTCCCATTCCATGTGACATAGGTGTTGTTGGTTCCTACTGTTCTTCACATTGTCCTAGCAATCAGTAGGATGACAATGGAACACTAGTTATTAACATAAGTGTGATTTTTAGGGATGCACAAGGATATTGGAATTATTATTATTGACAGACATTTGCTTAAAAAAAAATATCGGCATCAGACAGAAATTTAGATTTGACCAGTATTGCAAACTAATATTGATGCACGCATTGCACGCAAGAGCAGCTTGTTTAGATGAAGCTATGCTAAAAAGCTTAATTTTACTCAAATTTAGGCTTACAGTAATAAATATGATATATGAAAGTTATTTTTAATTTATATTTTTCTAACTCAGTTAGAGGTAGTCTGAGATTCTGCATTTACTAAATGTCTTTTTCAGCATCGGCATAGGCATCAGTAAAAATGAACATGAAAAAATATCATAAAAAAATATGGGATATCAGCCTCTGCGATTTAATGAGTTCCAGGAAACTGCCAGAGAACCTGCAAGAAGATTTCTGGATGAAGCCTGAGTGCACAGATTGCAGTGTGGTTGTATGACGCCATGTCTTTGCACGATTTTCTTGATCTTGATCTTTTCAATTTCCTTTGCAACGTCTGAACCCATTACATAACTTTCACTCTTCCTCATTACTGCTGTTAGACTCACCGCCCTGCTGCCTTTTGTATTGCTCTCACTATCCAATTCCTCACCATTCCAGCCGTCCTCGTCCTCCTTCTGGCCCTCTTCACTTTCATTTGTAGAACTCGCTTTGCCTTCATTTTCATGGTCCCTTTCATTTTGGTAATTGGAACTGAAGTTACTGGATCACTCTCAGAACAAAGTGAGTTCAGGAGAGCTCTTCCTTGTTTTTTCTCCTCTTCAGTGCTGCTGATTGTTGTTTACCCATTTCTTGCCATTTTGCATGGGTGTTATATCATGACAGCCTGGTTTTCTTGTTACATACCCACTGATGTTCTGGTGTACTGGACCTCAAAATCAATTTTAGCTGTACTAGATTTGTACACGGTTTGGACAAGAGGCCTTGTGACCAGAGGGTTGTTGGTTAAATCCCTTGGACTAGCAGAAAAAAGCTTTTCCACACCCACATCCACAGCTAAAGTTCATTTGGGCAAGACACCTAACCCTCTAGCTGCCCCCCGGTTGCAGGTGTCCAGCCCACTGCTCTTTCTCCAGGTGTGTATGATATGGGTGTCACAACTAAACAGATAATACACCGTTCCCTACTGTCCTGTTACGGCTCAAAGATTAGATCAGACACACAAAGGGTATGGAGTCAGAGGGAGCTAACCAATGGGAGTTGATGATCTTGCAGAGTGCAAGTTCGCAGCACATGCGTAGGTTCGCCTGATGGTCCGGGAGCATGGAGGGTGGAGTCCGCATGGGGTCCACCTCGCAGTTCTCCTCCGACTCGTACAGTGCACGAATGAACTCACCTACACAAAGGAGAGATTTTATCAACACCATCACCACCATCACCATCAGCAGCATCCATGCATTCCTCAACAAAGAGAGGAGAGGTCAGTCTCATGGTCATCCTCAAACAAGAAAGGTGTCCTCACCATAATGATGCTCCCTATCCTGAACCAGCATGACAACGTACCAATGGTGTCTTTAAGGTATCGGTGTCCGACAAGTTTGAGGTACTCCTCTATGGCTTTGGTGGCCAGTGTGTTCTCCCTGAAGATCAGATGCTCTCGGTCCATAAAGCGATCCACCTCGCTCAACGCCATATCTGACAGAAAATCCTGCAGAATCGAGAAAGTGAGAAACAGGACAACACTCACTGAGAAACAGGACAGCGATGTTGATCTGAATCTCCTTGACTGGAGTAAGCCATTCAAGCTTTAACCCTCAATGCACTAACCTTGGCCTTGCCGGTGCTCTGCAGGATGTGCACCAGGGCACAGGCCACTTCTTCCTTGCTCTTAACGCTCAGGAGTGGCTCCAGCACAGCGCACAAAGTGCGGTAATTATTCGTCACATACTCTGCAAACTCTTTATACAGCTCCATGGGCAGGATGCTCATGGTCTGGTAGCGAGATTTGAGCCGCAGTGAAGCATTAATAACCTTGCCGCTGCCCACACCTCCACCCTTAGCAAGTACGCTGGGCTGGATGACCGGATACCACTGCTCCACAAACTGCCGGCCGGTGATGCTCGAGATGGGAATGCTGACCAAGCCCAGATACGTGCTCTTCTCCTGCAGAAAGCACACAAAAGGCAACCGTGTAGGCCAGCAGTGGTCAGGCATGTACCTCCTATGCTTAAAACCATTAGAGCAGGGAAATTATAATAAACAGCATCTCTTCATTCACTGACAAGAAGCCTTTGCTAATAGGACGGAGGTCATTTACAGATCTTGACTAAGCTAAACCAGGTCCACCACTCAGACCGTGGCGTATCCTTCCACACTGACAGCACCCAGACCTTGCGTCTCTTCTTGTCGGTCTCCTTGTAGAGGTGCAAACGCAGGCTGCGGATGGCGGGGAGGTTGTTGAACTCGAAGTGCTCGCCCCAGAAGACCGTGTCCGTGCGAGGCTTGCTAGTGGTGCGTGCATACAGCATGTCATCCAGGCAGAGCTCGCAGTAGTAGCGCTTTTTAGGGGGGAGGTCGCGCGCCTCGATGATCCACAGTTTAAGAACATTGTCCACACGTCGACTGTTATCCTGCAATGGTAATGGAATGGTTAAAAAAGAAGCCAGAGATTCCCTCTTTGTCATTGTGAACACACTAAAGCACCACAACGAAATGTGACCTCTGCATTTAACCCATCACATATGCACACGTGGAGCAGCGGGCAGCTACCAACAGCGCCCGGGGA
>JBBPDA010000126.1:986718-998117 GCA_037974385.1 Arnoldichthys spilopterus | reverse complement strand
AGTGGGAGCTCAGAGAGGGACAGGAAAAGGGTCAACAAGCTGGTCAGGAGGGCTGGCTCTGTCCTTGGCTGCTCCCTGAGCTCCACTGAGGAGGTGGGAGAAAGGAGGATGCTGGTTAAACTGACAATCATTATGGACATGCCCTTGTTGGGTACTGTCCCACTACACTGGTATATATGTTGAGAGTGGGTTCACAATAAGTAATAAGTAAAATAAGTAATATAAATAAAAAATAAGTATATGTACCTATTTATAATACATATACATTTATGTAAAAATAGGTGCGTGTAAATCATTATAATAATAATAATAAAAATAATAATTTAATACATTTAAATGCAGCTTAAAGTGCTTTACATTTTGCAAAAGGAACAGAAATAATAAAAGGCTGATTGGTATATGTGTGTGTGGCTCCGGGCAAGATTCAATGAAAAAATGAAAAAAATAAAAATAAAAAACCCTCATAAGAACAGTGTGAATTCCTCTCGGTCCGCGCATGCGTACTGCGCCGTCCTCCAATATTCTACATTTTTTCCAGTGAAAATGGCTGCCCTACAGATTTAAGGCTCGTCGCTCGCTCCACGACGACACATCCCCCCCTCCCAGCGAAGCCACAGCGATGAAGCGGCCGTGAGTCTCCCCGGACGGTGACATTTGGCGATGTTCAGCGCTGTGTTTGTGTTTCGGGGATGGGAGATGTGCGCGTTTCACGGTTAACCCCCTCCGGCCCGCGAGCCGCGCGCTGATGCCGAGCAGCAGGTACAGTAGCGCCTCTTCCCTCCGCCGCTCCGCACCTCCCTCCTCGCCTCCGGCGCGCGTGTGTGTATGTGTGTGGGGGGGGCGATAAATGGTTCAGATGTTAGTGGAGGGAGGCAGAAACGGAGAAAAGCCCCGCGGGGCGACGCGTTCGGGTGCGAAACCTCCGTCGCTCTTTGTACGAAATTCTGTTTGTGCGACGAGTGCGCGCGCGCGCGCTCCCGTGCCCGTCAGGGCTCAGCGTGGCCTGCTGCTGCGAGTCTGCCCCTGCCCGTGGCCTCGGTTCGCTGCTCTCAATCTAGTATAACGTTCGCTGTGTAGGAAATTTGCGTAAACCGAGCGTTTCCCCTGCCTGACCTCACTCATCCGGTCTGCCCAGAGCGGCCCCGGCGTCTGCGCCTGCGCAGTGTGCAGATTGTGCATTAGCCACGAACCAAAATGCTGCTGAGCTGCTGTATGTCCCAAAAACAGTCAAAAAATCTAATTTCCCTGTATTCTTCAACTTTTCTTACTTTGCAAATGTTGCATTTGATTTCACTCTGCAATCTGATGAGTCTCCCAGTCCAGTGGTGCCATTAGTGGTGATGGTGATGCTCCATTGTTCTCTGTGTATGGCCCTAAACCTGAAGCTGGAGGTCGGGGTGGGCGATACGAGCAAAAATCAGCATCACGATACTCTGGAAGGGTTTTCGCCATGCACTCGTCGTTGTTCTGCGGTTTGATGAGACCAAAATCCAGCAGCAGTGCAGCCAACGGCGTCAGCCCGGGTGTAGGGTTTGTAGGACATCGTTGGAGTTACGTGTTTTTGTATCACGTACTGTTTATGTCGGCTGATGCCAATGCGCATACTTTTACAGGCTGCAGACGTTGGGACTGCGTCTAAACGTTTAGTTTCGGGAAGCCTCCCAATGAGGGAAAACAAGCGGGATGATCTCAGGTTCACATTCGCAATAACATCTGATCAACGATCCGATCTGACCGATCTTTCAGGATACGGTTTGATGTTTTGCGCTTGTCGACCTCTAGAAGAGCAGAACGTCGAGGTGACCTTGAACTAAAATATTTTCCTCATTTTCCTAAAGTTTAAAGGAATAAATATTTCAATTTGTGCATTTTTTTAAATAAAAAAATGGAAAAATATGTAATATGCTTTTCTATTCCAGACAGATTTTGTCCCAATTTATGCATTTTTAAAAAAAGTCAGCAGATATGCACACGAAAACACATTGGAAAGCAGAACTGGCCTACGAATCCCACATTGGTGCATGGAGCACAGTATGTCATTGTCACCCAAACATCCTGCTCAGTGAACGCGTCCTCTGAAATACTGACCAGATCTGAACATCTGTCCAATGTTTTTTTTTAAGAAATCGTCTGGCCACATTGATATAATTACCCGCGTCGTCATGCATCTCCAATAGTTTTGATAGTACCATCGTTTGAATTAAGCATTTCGCATAGTACAGTGCAGTAACCCCATGCAATCAAGCCTAACCGTGCTCCCTGCAGAGCGAAACATGAGCGTGATTGAATATTTTCGACCACTGACCAGTGTATGAAATGTATGATGTGAATTCTGTTGATGTTGAATGACGCATAGTATGTCCAAAAGTCCATTTGAGATAGTGAAAGTGACTATTTGTCATTGTGAACACACTCAAGCTCTGCATTTAACCCATCACACGTGCACACGTGGAGCAGCAGGCAGCTACCAACAGCGCCCGGGGAGCAGTGTAGGGACGGTACCTTACTCAAGGGAACCTCAGTGGTGCCCAGGGACTCGAACCTGCAACCTTCAGGTCCCAAAGACGTCCTAACCACTAGGCCAGTACATCTGTGATGGGCATTGATCCAGAATCGGTCATCCAACACCAGAACCTGAGCTCACTAATGCGTCTGTGGCTGAATGCAATCAAATCCGCACAGCAGTGTTCCAACATCCAGGGTAAAGTCAGCATAGAGAGTTCCCACAGCAAAGTGTGAGGGTGAACTGTTATTACCTATTAATTTAAGTGGGCAGTGGTGGCTTAGTGGTGAGGACGTTGCCTTTGGGACCTGAAGGTCGCAGGTTCGAGTCCCAGTCCCTTGAGTAAGGTACCGTCCCGCTACACTGCTCCCCGGGTGCTGTTGATAGCTGCCCGCTGCTCCACGTGTGCACGTGTGTTGGGTTAAATCGGCGGTTCTCAAATCTGGACCTCGAATCCAGATTCCACTCCTGGATTTTTGAATCACCAGTAGTTACTGAACTGTTGATATAGTTGATTGGCCACCTAGAGTCACATCTACTGGTGATAACAAAATCCAGGACCGGAATATGGATTCGAGGTCCAGATTTGAGAACCTCTGGGTTAGACGCAGAGGTCACATTTCGTTGTGGTGCTTGAGTGTGTTCACAATGACAAATACTCACTGTCACTTCATATTCTTGATTTCAGAAGAAATGAAGGTTCCTCCTGATCTAACACCCTTATCCCTCTTGCATTTCCTTTCATCCCTCGCAGAAAATGATGCATCAGGTAGCCGGCAACAGTAACGACTACGGCTTGGGTAGCCTAGGCGAAGATGGCCAGCACCCGAGCGGTCATTTCGAGTTGTGCACCTCCCAGTCCAGCAAGTTTTACCCATCGGCTCCGCCTCCGCCGCTGCAGCTGCCGCTGCCCAACCTGCCCCCCTTGCCGCAGAGCATGATCAAGCCCATGTCCTGCCAGCTGCAGGACGGCCAGCACGACTTTCACCCCCAGGCCGTGCGGATGAGGGGCGCGGAGGCGCCCGAGGGATCCAAGAAAAAGAAAGGACTCGGCAAGACGGGAAGACGGGGCCGACCTGCGGGCACCACCAAATCTGCCGGGTATCGGACGAGCACCGGCAGACCCCCGGGCACCACCAGAGCGGCCGGGTTCAAAACCAGCCCAGGGAGGCCTCTGGGCACCACCAAAGCGGCCGGCTACAAGGTCAGCCCAGGCAGGCCTCCGGGCAGCATCAAGACATTGGCAAAGCTCAACAAACTGGACTTCAGTGCCTGCAACGGAGCGCCGTTCCCTTACTCCCTCATGCAGAAACGGGGCCTGTGCGAGGTGCCCGTCAAAGAGAAAAACGTTAGCGAGTGACGGCACCCTTTTCTATTTATTCGCCCGAGCGGGACGGGCGCGAGGGAGAGCGAGCGCATGTCCGGAATCATCCCGAACCGACGAGCGCAGCGAGACCGGACGAGACTCTTTTTGAATTTTGATACCTAGGCTCAGCACTTGCTATGTGTTACATTACGATCAGTTTGTGTATCTGTATCCAAAGAACACGACCACAGTCCTCTCACGCTTAGAGGAGCAATGAGTAGATGCGATTTTGGCGCGAAAGGCCGTACAGCGTGGGCCCACGGCCGGACCCTTCACCTTTTTCTACTTACCGATTCCTGTGTCATGACGCGTGACCGACGGAGGGTCAGTAGTCGGCCTCGTCGGCAAATCCCTCCCCCCAAAAATTCTGCTCACTGCTCCTTTAAACCTTATGTTAACCTACTGTACAGATGTGCATGACGGTAGTTTTGTGAAATAAAAAACGCAGCATCTAAACCGATATTATATTAGAACTTTCGGCCGATAGTATTCACTCAATCGAACGTTTAAAGGAAAGAAATGTTTTTTTTTTTTTGTTGTTGTTGTTTTTAATCTTTATTACTTAACTTTCGATAACGTGACCGTTTGGGACGAGGTCCGTAGCCGCGTCCGATTTCGTCCCGCCTTTACGACGCCGACGAATAACCACGTCCATATTTATCCTTCTTTTCCGCTGTGTATGTGAAAGTGCTATGCTTGTATCGTCTTTGGTATGATATCTCTTTCCATTGTGTTCATGAAAGTGTGTCTTTTTTTTGAGGTGTTGAATCATTTTTGAATAATATTTGATTTTTTTTTGTTTGTTTGTTTGTTTTTGGGGGGGGTTGAGAAAAAAATCAATGTAATTATTATTTAACGCCTATTTTGTACGTGTAACTGTGCAGTACCCTAGTATAACCCTTAGTGTTTTGATCCCCATAAGAAAAAAATGGTATAAAACGAATGGACGAACTAGTGTTGTGTGAACAAATACACCCAATCTGCTAAAGAAAATCCTAATAATAAACATGCATCACTTAAAACAATGGTAGTGGAATGAAACTTGAGCGATGTCGGAGCCGCATCGGTGTCTGCAGACGTATTTGTGGTCAAATATATGCATTTATTTTATTGCACGGTGATTCCCACCAACGTTTTGCCAGAAGTGGAAGTGACTCTTTGTCATTGTGAACACACTCAAGCACCACAATGAAATGTGACCTCTGCATTTAACCCATCACACATGCACACGTAGAGCAGCGGGCAGCTACCAATAGCGCCCGGGGAGCAGTGCAGTGGGACAGTACCTTGCTCAAGTGAACCTCAGTAGTGCCCGGGCCAGGTCTCGAACCAAGATAATGGCTAGTGAAGCACTACTAATATCATCCAAGTGGCGCAAGTGAGTTGAGGTAGAATCATCATCATAGAATTATGTGCATAACACTTAATGAGTCCACGTAAAACTTGGTTTTTGGTGGGCACTTTTTGGGCAATTATACATAACCTTGGACAAAAATTCTGAAATTATGGTCAGTTGACCTCTAGGGGGCGCAGGATTCTAGCTCAACTCACTTAGCCACCTAGTGGATAATATCAGTAGTGCTTCACTAGTCATTGTCTTGTGACCACCATGGTATATGAACATCCGTCCATAGGGGGCGCTGCAACCGACAGATTTCAATATATGGGTCAGAACCACAATGAATCGATTTTTTTTTTTTTGCATAATTGCCATGTTTAAAAAAATTACATTGCAATGCTAATATGTGTAGTTTAATACCATGCTCTACATATTGTGAATGTTTACGTATCGGCACAGGCTTGTAGGCGAAAAATGTCGGCATCGACCCACTGCTCCTGCATCGGTGCATCTTACATTAAAGTGGCATCTTCGCCACACCGAGCGAGAGCTATGAGACGGGTGTGCACCGCTCCATAAGCGGTTCTATACGTGAGCGTGTGTAAATGCCCTCTTGGCGACACGTAGAAACTGCAGCAGACGTGTTTTGCCCAAATGTGCCCTCGAGCAGGTCCTGTCTGCGGCGGAAATGCGCAGAAGCGAGCTTTAAGAGCACTACGCGAGGTAAATATCACCCAGGAAAAACACATTAAACTGTGGCTCCGCTCATTTCCCGGGACAACGGCACTGGGGTTCTCCTGAAGTGGCGTTAGTTGACTATTTTCGCCGTTTAATCCCGACGCGCTTCTAAAACGAGGCCCAGGCGGCGCAGGAAGACCTCTGGACTCTCGCCACTTTCTCCTTTGTCAGCTCTGGTGTGCAGAATAAAGTGTCTTGGGCGTCGTTTGAGGATATAAACACACCTCGAACTGCCCAGAATACAGTTTTACAAAGCCCGTGTCGAATTATCCCCGTTTTCCGACCAAACGCAGGCGGGCGAGCTGTTGTCGGTCGGGCCACAAAACGAAGCCTCCCCCTGAGGCGGCGTAGCCTCATAAAGCCCGGTCTACTCCAACACGGCGGCCCCGCTTTGTGTAACCACGAATAAAAGGTCGAAAAAGTGTGTAAACGAAGTATTTCCCCCCCTCTCCACCACTCTTTTGTGCTTATTTTTTATTCACTTTGGGCAAAAACACAGGCGACCGCTGCTGGTTCCGGTCGCGGCGGCGGTGCTTGCAAAATGGAGGAAGTTGCGCCTTTGTTTAGGACGAGGAAACAAATGGCCGATGGGCTTCAAAACAAACGCCCCGTCCTTCGCTTTTAGCGGCTCGAGAGGCACGTTGGGGTCGGGTTTCGTGTATACCGGGGCGCCCGGCGTCCTACGACACTCGTTTTCCCTGGTGTGGGGCGGCCGAGCGGGGTTTTGTGGCGGAGCGGCCCGGTGTGTGTTGACTCACAGACAGACAGGGGGGTTGGGTAGCTCGCTCTCCCTCTCGCTCTCGCTGCGTGCGTGTGTGTGTGTGTGTGTGTGGATTGGTCTCACTCTCTTCCCAGCACACACACACACACACACTGAGCCACCACGGCTCGCTTTAACATGAGCAGGGCAGCGGGAGAAGCAGGCGCCGGAGTGTTCCCCTGTGCCGCGGACGGGCCGACGCGGGCACGCCGCTAGCTGAGGGAGGCGGTGCTCGCGTGTCTACGTGTGTTTTTTGCTCGTTTTCCTGAATGAATCGCGTCTTCGTGGCGATGGGGCGATAGGGAGAGAAGGGAAGGATGAGTGCCGAGGCCGGGCCTAAGCACCCAGATCCCGCTGGCCTTTCACACATCGACAAAAAAGTGGCTCGACGTGTCCCGCTCTGAGGGGATGGCCGACGGGTTTGTTGTGTCCGAGCCGTAAATGGTAAGATTCCGGCATAAAAATGCCGAATAACGTCGTTTTTTCTTATTTTTGGTGGCCACCGATTCGGTATATCCTGTTTTTTTTGTCCCGTGTGTGTGAGAGAGACAGAAACGTGTGTTTTGTGCTTTGCAGCCTCTGCATGTGATCTAGCCCACTACTTGGTCCTCCATGCTTCTACCTGTCCTCAACAGCATAAAGTGGCCATGGCCTGCCTGCCTTTTTGTCCGTGTGTGTGTGTGTGTGTGTGTGGTCATTTTCAAGCAGAAGGTCAGCCTGAGAGGAGGCACAGCCTCACTCTGTCGCCCAGCCCGGCCTGGGACTGTCTTTGTCTCGCTCCCCTGCCTTTTCTGACATGAGGTTGCCGGGAACATGTGCACGGCTGCAAGCCGGGCCGGTGTGGGCCTTGTTGAGTGGCAGCATTTTGGGTGCGGGTCTTCTGTTGCATGCGATCAGCGCATCTGATTTGTCCTGTTCTGCTCCTGGACGGCCACTGCACCCTGCTCATGCCATGTAAGTGACTGCTGAGGAACCTCCAGCCTACGTTGGACAAAGGTCCTCCGCTGCATGCTCGGGCCTACAGATTGGGCCCATTCAATCAGTGGTGTAGGAAGCGGCCTGTCCGTTACCAGCTACAGACCTGTGACTTTTAAATAAGGCGTGCGGTCAGTAGATCGTGTGCGTGTGGGTTTCCTTTTCCATATGGAAGAATAGCTTAACGAGACGCTTTCGAACTCTTCTCGCTCGTGCGCGGCAATAAAAAGAAGCAGATCTGCAGAACAATGTTGGTCAAAGTTAAAGGGACGCACTTAAGTGTGAGTTAGTGTCCAGTGAAGTGTAGTAGTGGACGGGTGCATGTAGACCAGGTCGGAGAGTGCCATCAGAACAGTAGGGAAGTGAGACTGGGCAGCACTGGGCAGTGTAATGCAGTGCCATCTGAGAAAGTGGAGCGTAAAAGCACTTTTCTGGTCGTGTAAACACTAGATTTGTACAGATGAACCGTTTTTAGGGATTTGATGTGTGTTCACCATTCCCACACCTCTAATTATGGAGGCCCAGTATTTACAGCCCGTGCCTAGTTTGTCTAATATGTCCTTTAGTAAATGAAATCGGGAGATTTACCAGCTGGACTACGTCGGGAGCCAAACTTCTCTATTATTCTGACTTAGATGTTAATAACCTTGTTGTAAAGCAAAAACATTGTGCTGTTATTGTTTGGCAGTGGTGGCGTGGTGGTTAGGGACTCGCCCATGTGATCGGAGCATCACTGGTTCAAGTTCAGGCCCTGGTACCATTGAGGTGCCCTTGAGCGAAGTGCCTTCCTGCTACACTGCTCCCCGAGTGCTGTTGATCGCCGCTCCACGTGTGTGTTGGTTAAACGCAGAGGTCACATTTCACCATGGTGCACTTTGTGCGATGGGGTGTGTTCACAATGACAAATGGCCACGTTCACTTCACTGTTATTTACTGCGGTTACAGTATTTTTTTTGTTTACCAGTAATACGAGTAATGGTGTGTGTGTGTGTGTGTGTGTATCATGGTTAAAGTGATATATCATTTACATTTATTTTTATTTTATGTTTTGTTTTTTTTTTTTTTTGGAAGGACGGAGCCATGACAACATGAATCAGTCATACAAAGCGGCTGCCAGGGATGGCCAGGGGTGTCTTCCCGATCCGCAGGACCCGCAGGCCCACGACAGCCGCGTCGCTCAACGCGGCCTCCACCATGGCAGCGCGAAGCGTCAGGCCGACCAACCGCCGGCCATGCGGCTGCAGAACTCCGTCTACAAGCACTCGACACTGTTCTACCCTCAGAAAGAGTCCACGTCCAGCTACAGTCCGCTCAGGAGACTTCAGGACTTGACCAGCATGGTCAGCAGGCCCGATCTGAGCCTGCAAGACAAGGAGTTTCACGGGCGCGGCAAAGCACACGAGTTTGGCCTGGGTCTGGTTCGCTCGCCCCTGTCCCACAGCCACAGCGCAGACGAGGGTCCGTACCGGAGCGTCCAGGACCTGGACAAAAACGGCTTCTCCCCCGTCAGTTCCGACAGCCTGGAACACTTCTCGCCCATTCCCAACGGCTTCCTGCATTTCGAATCGAGCCTGTTCGACAGCGGCGACAGCAAGGACGACGGAGAGGACGAGGAGGAGGAGGACGACGATGACGAAGTGCAAGTGGAATCGTTCAAACCTTTGTCCAAGAAATGCCAGAAAAGGGACGTTGCGAGCGCAAAACGCTCCTGTGGTTCGGGACTGGACCTGAGCTCCACCTCGAACAGGCGCGAACCCTTTAGCCCGGCCCCCAAAACTACGTCGCGACTGGAGCCCCAACCCAGCCCCCCTCCACTGCCGGTCGAGGTCATGCTGGAGGATTTCGACAGCATGGATGACTACTCCGATAGTGACTGTGACCTGCCCAGCACGGAGAACTGTGCGTCGATGTTCAGCACCAGTCTGTCTCAAAGGCCAAGCTCGCCCAGCAGCACCCTCTCAAATCCCGTAAGGCCCGTTTCATCGCTTCACACACCCTCCTCAGTTCAGGAGGACGTCGCTCATTGGCTCTTTAGTTGCGTCAGGTATTTTAGAGCAGGGAAACCACCAGAAGTGGTGAGAGGGGCAGCGCCGATCAAAGTTGGGATACATTTGAGCTCAGGGCAGCGAATGGTTTAAGCACGCGCAGAGTTTGACCACTGCTCAAAGTGTAGCACGGGGGTGGACAGGGCGTTCTCTAAAATGGGGACGTGTCCAAATTTTTAACCCCGTAAACATGAGATTTGGCCTGTCAGAAAGGTAGCATCAACCCCCCCCCCACCCCCCCACCCCGTATGAGAGAACGACCCCCCCCCCCCCCCCAAAAGTAAAATATGCCACGGTCAGCTGGTTCTCGGCTAGAAGGTGTGTACAGCACCGAAGCCGAACGTCCAGAGTCCTAAAATATTCCTAAAACAGCCGGAATGTTGCCACCACGACGAAACGTGACCTGTGCGTTTGACCCATCCAAGATCCAAGTCAGAGTGGTGGGCAGCTGACATGGGCGGTGCTTTGGGATGGTACCTTGTGACCTCAGTGGTACTCGTACCACTTTGGGATTGGAACCGTTTTTCACTGGGGCGACTCCCACACCGTTCCACCACCACGCCCCTCCCCCCAAACAAGGGCAAGGAAGCAACTGCAACAGTAATTGCTGGTAGTTCTCAGCGATGGGTTGGCCTCCAGTCCTGGGTGAACCTCACCTTAGGCCCATAGATTGGCTCCAGCTTGCCCCCGCGACCCGAGATGTAAGCAGCGGTTCGGGAAACGAACGTCCGAAAGAAGGAACGAATAATTGCGGTTATTTTGAGCCGTGTTTATACAGTGCACGATTACGGTTTCGGTTTTACTCCAGCAACACAGCAGCTCGATGAGCGCGCAGCTCACGTCGGGCACATAAAATCCCGGTGATTCATTCGTGAACTTGTTTGACGATCACTCATGTGAACACTCCCGTAATGAGTCCTGCTAGCACGGGGTGAAGTTTCCCAGGGGCGAACGGCCTGCGTTAGTTACACGCGCTCAGCGCCGCCGTATGAGCATTTCCGGTCTGCTTAGTACGCGGCCGTTGTTCAGGGCTCGTTCTAGAAAGGAAGGTAAAAGAGTTCACAAGTTTTCGGAGGGACGCGATACGCTGGGGCGTGAACCGTACTACACATGAAACGAAACCCTCCACCAAACGTGGGCGTTACCACGTGGAGCCCTCACGGGGGGGGATTCCCTCTCTGACTGAGAGCCGCTGGCGGAGTGAGCGATTAGTAAACAAGCAAAGAGAGTCGAGTTCGAGCGAGCGAGCGATTGTCACTGCAATCGAAATGCAACCTCTGGGCAGCTGACCCGGGCGTTGCCTGGGCAACGGTGCTTGCGGAGGGCGCCTTGCTCACTGGTACCATAGTGGTGCTTGTACCGGTGGGGAATTTGAACCGGTGACCTTCAGGGCAACTCCCTAACTCCGATACCACCGCTGCCCACCTATTATAGCATGATGTATAATGAGGGCATGTAATAACAACAATAATAATAATTCATAATAAGTGACATCACGATCAGTCGTCTTATTGTGGTCAGCAGAGGCCTAGTGGTTAGGACACTGCCTTTGGGACCTGAAGGTTGCAGGTTCGAGTACCCGGGCACTACTGAGGAACCCTTGAGCAAGGTACCGTCCCGCTACACTGCTCCCCGGGCGCTGTTGGTGGCTGCCCGCTGCTCCACGTGTGCAC
>JBBPDA010000126.1:942388-960540 GCA_037974385.1 Arnoldichthys spilopterus | reverse complement strand
ATTTTTGTGACCATTTTGAGTTTTTCTTTCATTGACTGAAGGGTACCAACAATTTTGTCCACGTGTGTATATATTATCAGTTCATCCATCCATTTTCTAAACCGCTTCTTCCATTTCCGGGTCAAGGGGAGGCTGGAGCCAATCCCAGCTGACTGGAGGCGGCCCCATATTTAAACCCCATGTTTTGTGCAGCGTTTCGTCAGTCATCCTTTGTTTCTCCGTTGTTCCACCCTGTTGGTTTTTCCTGTGTGCCCTTTTATGGTTTTTATTTTTTTAATATTACACCTTTATTTTTCCAATGGCTGCGTTTGCTTCCACTACTACCACTGAACCTGACATAATCAAATGGACACACTGTTACCTGTGTTATTATGCATAAACTGTAAAATCCCATCTATAACAGACAGCTGTAAAGGTAAGGAGTCTTATGAATCCAGCCATTTTTTTAGTAAATCTTACTAATCATTAGCGATAAGTAAAGAAGCGAAGGTACCGAGTCAGAGGACAAATATTTACCTTTATTACATAAGAAAAAACGATCACAGAGTCAGGCAATTTCAGTATATACACTCAAAGTCAACAGACAAATCCAGGATCGACTGCAGTGTTTAACGTATCACAGCATTGTCTGCTTGTCTTAGTCTAGAAACATGTATTTCTCCAGCAGTTCTGTACACAAACATGACCCAGGAGTGCCTACTTCATGTGGCAGATTTCCTGTTTGAGCTGCTAGGGATGAGCATTTGAATAACATTTTGCTGATTATCTGTGTTTTTACATGAACAAATATCCAAAACTGATAATATTGTATGTGGTTTTAAATATTGAATAAACATAAGGTATGCACCAATGTCACTTTCCCACCAGAACATTCCCCGTCAGTCAGACCGAGTGGCAAAACATGCTGCAACATGGCTGCCTTCAGTAAAATCAGAGATTATCTGCTTAGTCAGTTGGACTCGACAGTGATCCTTACAACTTCCAAACGTTTCCTGAATCAAGTTTGGCACTGGGGGTAACTACACAAAGCAAAGCTTGAAGGCCTACAAAAATGTCCGGATTCCTGGCCAAATGACATCATGTGCATAGCGGAAAGGTTCTGTACGGACACTTCATGTGTGCAGGAAGCACAAGACGTGATCAGTACCTGAATGTTCAGTTGTTTTAGTGACTCATCTTTGGGTTTTAGAGGTGTGGTTTAGCTCAGGTAACCTAGGCAACCACAACTTCCATGAGCCCAAATCTGCGATTCGGCGTCAATATTGGGTCAACTATGTGATAAAAATTAAAAGATAATGCACAATATATTTCTTCATTATTCCAGACTATGGTGGGCAGTGGTGGCCTAATGGTTAGGGTGCTGCCTTGGTGGCCTGAAGGTTACAGGTTCAAGTCCTGGCCCAGGCACTTCCGATGGAACCCTTGAGCAAGATACCGTCCCGCTACACTGCTCCCCGGGCTCTGTTGATATCTGCCCACTGCCCCAGGTGTGATGAGTTAAATGCGGAGGTCACATTTCGTTGTGGTGCTTGATGGACCTCATCTCATCTGATGCCCAGGACTGTGGTAAAGAACCACTGCATTTAAAGAGTACTTCAGCCAAAATGCTCATAAGGCTCACAATAAAATCTTCTGGTGCTTTATATTGATATAATCGAAGTAAATCAAGTGGTTTCACAAGAAATTAGCAATTTACATCAAGACAATTCTTGCCATTTTAGCCTGTGACCTATTTGCGTGGACCCCTCCTGACACAATTGCTAAAAAAAAACTTCAGAGGGCAAATGCTTGACTGTGCCTTAGTCCGCTACCTAATGCCAGTGTTGCCAAAATACTGGAGATAATCCGGGTACGCGACCTATGTTTTTCAGAAGACCGCTTCAGAAATTTGGCCCAAAAGCAGATGATCAGTTTTGCCATAAAACTCATCTTGAGACCTGGTAATGTTTGTGTTTTAGCCTGTGTTCTGCAAAATCTGCAGTGTAATGGATAAAGCTAGCCATTGCTAGCATGCTAATTTGTCCAGATGCGGACAGAACACTTTTTATAGCTCAGGGATGTTCATGAATCAAATGTTGCTTAAAAGAGTTTGTCAGGTAGATAAACCGCTGCCTACTGCAGGCAGGTGGAGACAGGGGCGGGGCCTAAATGGCACAATAAACATTCTAAACGAGGGAAAAGATGGAAGCTATGTCCCGTCTTTTTTGCCTCATGAAAAACCATCTGAATATGTAACCGAGGAACAGTGATGAGATTTTAGGGGTCTAATCAATGCCTGGAGGGGGTCTTTAATAGTCAGATTGCCTGCTTTAGGCCACTTCTTTAAATAGTTGCAAAAAAAGGCAACTAAATCATTCATGATGGTGATGGAGGCCTGTGTAGAAATCCAGTTTAGCTGATCTTGTGCAGTTCTGCCAACTGACTGCTCATATTTTAAACGCAGACTTGCACAGGGACATTTGCATAAAGCAGGCGCATTTATATCACAGAACAACACTGATTAATGTATATCATTCCTATGGAGGCGGAGGTCACTGCAGTTACACCCACTGGGTGGTAGAAGGAATAGCTTCTACTGAATGGCAGCTGTAGTGTTCAGCTCAAGTGCTGGCAAAACACACAAAGAACATTCCTGAGACAGGAAAGAGCTGCTGTGTGATGGACTGTACAGATTCAACAAGAAACGGGAGCGACGCTTTTACAGACTGCCCAAAGCTGAAGACCAGAGAAGCTAATGGATCACTGCAGGTCACAGAAACAACGGCCTTTAGTAGTAACGACTATCTGCTTAAATTAAATGCAGTGGGACTCGACAGTGTTCCTTACAGTTTACCAAATATCCAGTGGTTCATAGCCATTGATACGAATTGACATGTGGCCAAGATTCCTGACATTTATTGTTTGTAGGCCTTCAGGCAAATAAATGTGAGGAAAACCGATTCCTGGCCACATGTCAGTTTAGTAAGTATCACTGTTCAGTCAACTGCCTTTAATTTAAGCCGATAATTGTTTTACTCCCAGTTTTGCCGTTACCTCTACCACAAGCAGCCATGGTGAGTTTGCCACTCAGTCTGACGAAGGGGGCATGTTCCAGTGGGAAAGAAACATTAGTGCATAACTTCTGTTGAACAATTTGTGCCCAGTTAACCTTGATTGAAGTGGATTTATATTAAATAACATGAAAATTGTGTATTGTCCCTTTAATAAAAACGATGACCCCTTTAGTGTTCTGGTCAGTAATTTCCTATATCTAACTGAAACATGCACAGAACCTGACTATTCTATTCCAATCAGTTATGGTAAAAAAAATCCACAGGATTTCACTGCGTCTTTAATTCTTAGACCTTTTTAATGAGCTTTCTCCCCAGATGATGGACAGAGGCATCCTAGTTGCAGGAGGTCCTGTTGCACAAATGCACATTTAAAAATATTTTTTGGATCTCACAAAAGTTTTAAGAAAATCCAAGAATTTAATTCGATTTTTACTCATTTCTTTGTGTTTTCAGAGTTTCACGACAAAAAGAAATCTCGACTGTTCGACAGAGGCCTGTGTTTTTGTTTTTTTTTTAAATGGGGTTTCTTAAATTAAAAAATGAAACATTATTGTTATTATGGTCCCAAATGAATATAAAATACAAATAATTTTTTTCATTGTTTTTTTCTTGCTGTGGCCATTAAAGGGTTAATCGTTTTTGGACGCGTCATAAAAACTTTGTGTCGTTTTGTATTGACCTTGTTACACATAGCGTTACAAATTGTGTTGCACATTTACATAAAAAAACAGTGTTGATTGTTTTTTTTTGTTTTTTTGATGAAGTACTCCTTAAAGGGACGGCTCATTTGAAATGCTCAGAAGAGCTGAAAGGGGGATGCACCCATACGCCAAAGCACATACACCAACCATCCCATGCTTCCTTCACTGATGATTTCCAGTTCCTTTAAAGTGCAACATGCCTGTTGTGGAATGTGTGCAGAAAGACACCTTCACTCCTTAGGTCTCCCCTCACTGCGTTTGCATACGGAGAAGGACTAAATGGGAATCACTCGAGTGACTTACAGTATGGGTTTTAAATCTTCAGCAGCCAATGGGAATCCTTATAACAGGACGTAAAACACAATGACGGAGCGCGGGCGCTGTTGTAACAGCCTGCTCTAGGGGTTTCACTCCTCTCTTCCCACAAATTTGAGCAGGACTGTAATTCTACATCATGGATAAGACCTACACCGTTTATTTGAGTAACAGAAACGGCACGAATAAAACATTTCTTACAGCTCTGTGCAAAATGGAAGGAACGTTTTTGAGTCTTAGAGAAATCCATCAGGACAAAAATCCCTTTGATGAAAATAATATCCCTTTAAATCCATCTGAACTCATTCTGGAATAATCTTTTGGTTCATACGACAAAATACAATATATTCATTCAAACGCCAACGTCTGAAGCGTGACACCCTCAGCGATTGTCACGGATTGAGTTTTTTAGCCTCAGCTCCCTCACTCGGAGTCTGTCGGTAAGATTACTGTGGTTCCAGTGATATACAGTCAACGGACGGCCAAAGGTACAACACAGTTTGGTGATTCCTTGCTGTCACACACCAACGAAACCTGAGAACTGCTGCTTTTTTACTACAGTGGATTGTTTTCTCACCCTCTTTTACCCCCTTTCCTCCAACTGACAGTCCTGGGTGGAGGCTTGCAAAAGAAGGTTCAGAATTTCAGCACTATGGATGCTTTTTTGGTAGATGGCGGCCAACTGAATTGCTGAAATGATACTGATGTGCAGGTCAAATTCGAACATGACGTGTCCCATGTTTCTGAAACTAACCTATTACTTGGTCTGAACCTACCTTTATCTGAACTGATTCTTGTTTTTTGGGCTTTTTTAGTGGAGTCACCTCTAAACAGGTTGTCTGTTTCTGAGTTGGAGGTAAGTCATTCAGTTCTGTCCAGTTTGCTGAGCCCACCGTGACGCAGCCATGCTCTCCGTCATGAGGTGAATGTTCCTCGCCTCTTATCATCAACTTGTGTCCTGTGGTCTCACTGGCTGTAGCTCGCCGGCGACTGGCCCAGATGCTTCAACCGTTTCCTTCGGGATGAATAAAGTTTTCTGAATCTGAATATGGGAGGGTGAAGGTTACCATGTGCTTCCTCAGAGTTGTATCTTTTTCAAACTGCTATTGCAACACCATTGTACGGCTCGATGCGCTTGAACAGAGCATTGCCATTGCTGTTACATCAGCTGACAGACGCCCACATTGGTTGCACCTTCAGAACTAGATGGCTGTGGCATCGCAATGGACCAAAATCGCGATCTCCCGACAACAGAGGAGGTGCTGGAATTGGGTGTGTTTAATGACCACAATGGACTGCAGAGTAATAATGAAGCCGATGAGGTCAACAGCATGCATGTGGAAGTAGAGGGCCAATCGGAAGTCTAGATTATAGCATGCTTATTGGCATAAGGATACTGACTGGACAGACTGCTTCAGTGCTCTCATTGGCTGTAGCTCTCCAGTGACCGGCCCAGATGTTTAGCAGGCTAGATAACGAGTTGGAGTTGACGTTTTTCTTCAGTGGAAGTGACTTGCTTCATGAAAGGCTGAGTTACACCAGGTGTGTGTGAGCAAGGAAACCAAACTATGCTGGACTACTCTACATAATCAAAAGTGCTGCATTGAATGTACCTTATCCCAGTGTATATGCCACTTCCACGTGATTAAAATGCATTAGATTAACACCGTACTGCCCAAAGTGAACTGAAAGAAAAAACCGAAACGAAGTACACAGGTCTTTTCAATGCACCACTTTTCTAACGCGCACCTCTGCTGTTCAGATTTCAGAGGACTCGATTCTTTTGATCCAGGGAAGGCCGGAAGGTGGTCTCTCTTCCTCCTCTGAAGCCACGCCCTGATCTCCAGCCCCGCCCATTCCAGCCCCGCCCTCTCCAGCACCACTCCCTCTGAGCAGCCTCAGTTCGTCCTCCAGGCTCTCGTTCCTGCGGTACATCTCCAGGTAGCTGGCCTGCAGCTCTCTCTGGTAGCGGATCACCTTCTCCTTCTCCAGCTGCCAGGTGTTGCGCTCTGCCTCGAAGGCCAAGGCCTGGGCTTCGCTCTGCCGCCGCTCCAGCAGAAGCTCCGCCCTCAGACGCTCCTCATTGGCCGCGGGTGTCCGGCTCTCCTGGCCCTCCTCGAAGGTGGCACCCTTGCGACGCTCAGCCTGCAGGGCCAGCTGCAGCAGGTCGATCTGGCTGTCCCTCGCCCTCACCTCGCCCCGCGTCTCCCGCAGCTGAGTCTTCAGCAGGAAAATCTCGCTCAGCTTCTGCGTCACCTCGGCCTGGGAGTCCCGCAGCTGCTGCTTCAGCAGGGAAATCTCACCCGCCTTCTGACACACCTGCAGGGGAAAGAGAAGCACATGAGGGGGAAAGGTGGACAAGATGGATGGGGCGCCAAATCGCAGGAGCTGAAGGTTCCTCCTGCATTGGATAAATTATTTATTGTTTTTTACATAATAATAGTTTTATTAAGTCAATTTTATTTGCATAGCGCTTTTTCCATTGATGTTGTCACAAACCAGCTTTACAAAATCCGGGTCTAAGCCCCTAATGAGCAAGTCAAGGCAATGGAGGCCAGGAAAAAACCCATGAACTGGAGGAAAAAACCTTGGGAGGAACCATGACTCATGACTCATTCACTGGTCAACACTGGATAGAAGTTCCTCAGTTGATAAAAGTGGCATTAGTTAAGGTCAATAACCTTTTATGGCTGGAGGGGTGGGCACCAAATGAAGCACATGGAGGTGGTCCATAGTAGTTAAACTAGCCTGAGGTAAGATGAGCAGGAGGCCCTACAAATGGACAATCTGGTTGAAAGTACTAGCTAGCTGGAACACCCGTAATATACAGTCAGTCTATTATCAAGTGCAACCTATGCACAAGACAACACAAGGCAAAGAAATGGGATATTCTGGTCTTTTGGACCAAAGCACCGGGCCTGGCCCTTAATTTATAGAAAATAACTATCAGTTAATTCACAGTTACATTATTGGTCAGAATAACAAGTAGATATTTTCCCCAAATCATTCTGCAATATTCCAAAATTCAAAAAATATTTTTTTCATATTAATATATATATATATATATGTGTTAATGAAAAAATATCTTAAGAGGAATTTGAGAGCGAAATTTACAGACTTGACCAGGGGTCATATTTACACAAATACTGTAATTTTTTTTTACTCTCCAAGCCCACCAGTAAAGATACTTCTGAGTGTTTATATGAAATTCTGATGATGGTAAAAATGATGGTATATGTATCCCTCCATCCTGAATGGATTTTGAACCAATATGTTTTAATTCAAATATAATTATTTCATGTAATTAAAATATAAAAATGTTACTTTAAGAAAGCTGTAGCTATATCTGTGGAGAGGTGGGATTTTTTTAAAGCAGTGGGTTCCTCCCCTTTAACCCCTCATTGCTCGCTAGCAGCTCAACAGAGTCACATTGTGCAAACAAAGAGCCCAAAATGTCCTAGTCAATCTAGTTATTGGGAAAATATTTGATTCCATCATATTTATTGAAAATCCAAGGTGGAATGGCCATTAGAGGGCCTGCAGACAGAGGCTACCCTACCTTAGCCCAAAGCCCCACCCTTGAACTCACCTCCCATTGGGTCTCCTCCAGCTGTGGGTTGAGCTCGTGACTGGTGGCGGCAGCTCCACGATTCTTCAAGCTCTGGCACTCGAGGCGAAGGGTCTGGAGCTCGTCCTGCAGGCGGCCGCGCTCCTGCTGTGTCTTATACAGCTGCAACTGCAGGGTGCGCTGGGAGCGCTGAGACTGCTGGGAAACCTGCCGCAGTTTAGTGGCATACAGCTGCTTCAGCTCTGCCACTTCCTTCTCCCATAGCTGCTGCTTCCCCTCAAACACCTGCAGCACATGCACACATGTCTCTACAGAAATCAGCCACAACATTAACACCACCTGCCTAATACTGAGTAGGTCCCTCCTGCTGCTAGAACAGCCCTGACTGTGGTGCACTGTGCTATCAGACTATCAGAGTCAGCGTCGCTGTTTAAATCACAGTAGCTCTTCTGTGGGATTGGAGCAGACGGGCTAACCTTCACTCCTCACATGCATCAGTGAACCTTGGGTACTTGTGACCCTGTCGCCAATTTACCACCCGGGGAGCAGTGTAGTGGGACGGTACCTTGCTCAAGGGTACCTCAGTAGTGCCCGGGTTGGGACTCAAACCTGCGACCTTCAGGTCTCAAAGTTGCCACTCCCATCAATTATACCCAGACTTTATATTTAGTGTAAATTTGTCAACATCACAGACATGCTGTGACAAAATAGGATTATTACTCTACCCCATAGAATCTGAATGTGGTGTAGTTGAGGTAAAGTGAAGCGGTGCTGTAGTAAAGAGATTTCTGGGAGCTTGTAAAAAAGCTGTGACAGATGAGCCATAAAAACTTGGTGGTACTTCACTGTTACAGAAACATGGCAATGAGAGAAATTTCCCCAATGTTGTAATAACCTATAGCATGTTTATTTAGATGGGAAAAACTGTAATACGTGTCTCACTGTGTGGCCTACACTTCAGCTGTCTCGTATACGCCCCTCCGTGTCTCCTTGTGTTCATGTTTTGAGATTCCTCGTGTTTGCGGTAGCCACACCCCCGTCAGCTGTTTCGTGTTCTACGTCACTCCCTGTCAGCTGTCAGTAATTAGTGTGACTAGTTAAGTTCCTGTCTGTCCTTTAAGTCCTTGTCGGTTGTCTTGTGTGTCCTGTCCTGCCTGTGTTTACGCGTGTTTATGTTCTGTTTTGGATTCAGTGTTTTGTTTTATCTTTATTAAATCTTTAATGTCTTTTGGAAACGCTGCGTTTGCTTCCTCACCACAACCCAAATCGTTACATCAGCCCAAAGATGTGTATGTCAGGTAAAGTGGAGATGCTAAACTACACTGGCCCTAGGTGTGACTGTTGTTGACTGTTAGTGTCTATAATGCAATGGACTAGCGAATTGTTCAGGAGTTTCTCCACCTTTGGCCCTATGAGTTCTAGAGGTTCTCTGGTGCTCCCCGAGACCCATGTTAGGATAAGCAGCTCAAATATGCAAATGCATAAATACATATTAATAGGTCAATAGCATTTACTCTGCATTGTCTGATTTATGAAAAAACTATTAAAAACATATTTCTCCCCATATTACCCCCACTGGTGTGTGCTATGTATATATATATATATATATATATATATATATTATTTCTAAAGAAAGTTATTTAAAAATTATATATATATATGTGTACATTTTTATTATTTATATATTAAATACATTATTTTATTATTAAATATTAAATATTTAACATCATATTATTTGATCAATTGGGCCTAGCCTAACATCAGTATCAGTGTTGTGTATTTTTAGGAGACTGGAATAATACAGTGTCACCTTCACTGTCAAAACCTTTATTAAACTCTTTATTTTAATATTTTTTAAATGTTTTTTATGCCTTTACTTTGTGTAAACATTTTATGAAAAAATGGATGAATAGAAATGGTTAAAAAACAAAATCATGTTGCATCAAGTGCATTTTTTCCCATCTTCTATAAAGGTATGGCAGCAAAAAACATGTCGACTCAGACCTGCGCTATGGCGTCCTCGCTCTCGTCCAGGTTCCTCCTCATCTGACGCAGCTCGTGCTCTTTCTCCTGCAGCCGCTCCTCCAGCTCCCTCACCACCTCCTCCAGCGATTGCGACAGCTCGTAAGGGGGCGGAGCCTCACTGCTGTAGCCTTGCAAGCGTCCAAGAGTGGCCATGCTGCGGCCAACTGGCACACCGCTGCCCCCCGAGCCCAGCGAGGCCCGGTCCAGCGAGCCAATGTGGTCAATGTGGCCCATGGAGGCGCTGATGTGTGCCAGGTGAGGACGGTAGGGAGGGCGGTATGGGGGCAGGCTGCTCATGGAGTTGTGTCCCGAATCGGAGGCTGTCTCCTCGCCCTCCTGGCTCAGGGCCCGGGGCGTGGCCAGGACGCCCTTATTAGCGCTGGTGGCCCCACGTGAAGGAGATGAGGAGGAGGAAGATGTGGAGAGCGATTTGGTGGCTACTTTGCCACTACTCGCCAGCTCCTCAGACTTGGACGGGTAAAGATTCTGCACGGAGCTGAAGTTCTTCGGAGTGACCGGCTTAAATGCGGAAGGCCTCGGACGAGGCTGTTGGAAAAAGTGACAAAGTGCATTAGGTTTGTGTTGCCACCATGAAAACCTAGCAAGCTTTTCTTCATCTTCCTCTTAAGACTGATCAGGTTTAGAGGAAACACATGCTAATATTTGTGAACGTTAAAGTGACAATTTGTGATTGTGAACACACCCCATCACACAAAGTGCACCACAGCGTGACGAAATGTGACCTCTACATTTAACCCGTCCACGCGTAGAGCAGTGGGCAGCTATCAACAGCACCCGGGGAGCAGAGTAACGGGGCGGTACCTTGCTCAAGAGCACCTCAGTGGTGCCTGGGCTGGGACTTGAACCTGCGACCCTCTGATCACAAGGGCAAGTTCCTTACTACCAGGCCTCCACTGCCCAGAAAAGTTGTTGGCAGGATACTGACAGCACTAGTGGCAGGGGATTATATTCAAGTGGCTTTGAGCTTTTCATAATATCAACATAAAATATGATGAAATACACATATTCTCAATAAATCATTGAAGTAATAGTGAATAATAATCACAGTAAACAATTCCTCTGCCCAGAAACGCAGCTTAGAGTTTAGGGTATGTCAAGCAATTGCGGACTGTTGATAAAAGACAATGAAGTGCCTCAAGTGCGGCTCAGCCAGTCAGGTTTTAGAACCAGTACTGTCCATTTGGATTCAAGACTTCCCAAGGAAACCAAGGAAGCCTGGATTCCTGGCCACATATCAATGTCCATGGAGCAGTGTTTCCCTGTTAGCTTGTTAGGATCCTTGTCGCGCCAAACTGCCTTTAGTTTAAGCAGATAATCATTCATTTTACTCCTGCTTTTACAGTTTCGCCCACCGACGGCAGCGTGTTGCTCCATGTTACAGCGTGAAAGTGACTTTTTATAAAAATAAATGAAATGAATATTAGAATAATACAATATTAATCCCCAAGGTGAAAATCCCTCTCTACCCATCCAAAGCAGTGAGCGCACAAACAAGGCAGCAACCCAGGAGCAGTTGGGCATTAGGTGGGCACTTCTCTGGCCTCCCACGTTTTTCCTGCTGGCTGAGGGAATCAAACCAGCGACCCGTCTGCCCCACCCTCGATTGATTAAACACTGCAAGACGTCCCTAAACTTTTGATGGGCGCTTCTTTTTTAGTTTTTTTTTTTTTGTACTGAAGACCCGTCTAAGGCCGAGGCCTCGTTCTAAATCAGGAAAACACAATGTCACTTAAGCCCTGACCACCATGCCAAATGGCATAATTGAATGAATCTCACTTCCTACTTGTCTATAACTCTTGTTCTGTTGTGTGGTGCCTCCTCAGTAAATCCACTAGAGTCAGGCCATATTTTATTACACCCCTGCATTTATCCAGCAGCTGCCACTGACTCGGTCTATACATCTGTTGGGACTTGGTGTGTGTACGTGATTTACTCCAGAGCGAGAGACGGGTTGGTGCCACACAGCAAGTAATAATAAATTTTGTCACCGCGTTTACGCCGATGGATTAAACATACTGTCACGGCTGCTGCACTTCATTCACTGTCTCTGATAACTACTGTGGGGAAAGCGTTTGGCTGACATTGGCTTGCTTATAGAAGCGTTAGTCACTGACTTCTCTTCAGAGGAAGACGGGGAGATTTGTGTCCTGAAGGGCAACTACATTGTATAAGAAACAACAATATATATTATTATAACACACTGTACATTTCCCAAATGCTCACAACCCAGGCAGTTGCACAAGGAATAAGACATAAATCATTTAGGTGTTACACAACTGTTGTTTCTGGCTTCTAGTGTAATATTTCAACTGCTTGTGTCTAAATTCCCTGTAAAAACGTCTCTATTCATCAAAAACGTTGATTTTATGACCACAGCCCCTGGACAGTCCCAGAAAGCTCTAGAAAGTTCTAAAAGATTCCAGAAGGTTCTAGAAAAGTCTGGGCAATTCTAGAAACTTCTGGACCGTTCTCACAGTTCCAGTAAATTCTGGGAATCAACTTGACATTTAAAGTGAATGGAGAATGAACTTAAATACAGACACATTTCAAAATATCTTCGTCCTGAGAGAAGAAGCAACGTTTTCTGGGGAAAAACAGCCCTTTTCTATTGATTTTAGGCAGAAGGCAAAACACACTTTGTACCAGGAACAAAAATAAAATTCAGTCTCTGCCTTAAAAAGGGTTTGCAATTTTTTACCAGACAGTCAAATGGTAAAAGGAATCATTGGGGCCCTATTTTGCACTAGCAGGAAGCGCGATGCACAGTGATTTTGCTAGTTTTACACCAGTGCATTCCTTTATTTCATGCCATGTGCATATACGTGAGGATTTTGTGACTTTCCCGCTCACAGGAGTGGTGCTTTTCAAATAAGGCAAGACAAACCACATTGTTGGCACTTTACTATTTCAAGGCAGTAAAATAACATTGTGCTTTTGACCAAAAACCAGGTCTAAAGTCAGTGGTGTATTATTAAACCATATTTAAGTGGCAAAATTTAGTAACATGTGGGTGGACGACGTTTGTTACGGACACACGTACACATTTGATGCATTAATGGCACTCGAAAGGCTTAGGTAGAACAGTGCTGCTCCCGTAAATGATGTGCTCATGCATTTTCGCTTTGCTCTCAAGCAGGTCTGTCTCCTTTGACAGGTAAACACACTGTTATAATGGCCATATAATGTGCCATAGCTCCGCCCTGGCCTTTTTAAGGTGAGGTGATGGGCCATTCTGATTGGTTTATTGCATGTTAAGCCCAAAACACATAATTGAGAGAGTTGAGACAACATATTTGCACCTTGTGCTGGTGTGTTTTATTCACCGTCAAAATAGCAAAATGGGTTTGATCACACCACTTTAAGCTTTGGGTTAGATTCCCAAAATGACGCCCTTGGTGTCTGAAGTTTGCTTTTTTAAATCTGGACCTATGAGGGTAATATAGCTAACAAGTAATGGAAGCTAACAATTACTGGAAGCTTATACCCAAAGTGGTGTGATTGTCACTGCAAAAAATGGCACGTCTAAATCATCACAACCTTGCCTCAAACCTTGTTAAGTTGTTTAAGGACAACAGTCATGATTGGCTAGATTTTGAGGAGCAGGGATGGGCACTGAATAACTCCAGGCCTATTCACTGAGTCTCTCATCCATTCTTTCATACCTTGTCGAACTTTTCACCAATTGGGAGCGAGTTTTTACCCACGTCCACCTCTTTGCCGTCTTTGTGGTAGACCTTGGTGTAGACGTTCTCCTCCTCACTGGAATGCTCTCTCTTGATGGAGGACGTCCCAGAGATGATGTGCTTGCCTCCTCGCGACTCTTTCTTGGTGATGTTGAGGTAATTGAGCAGCTCCCTCTGGCTGAAGCCCTTCTTGTGGAGTCCGTTGCCCTGTCGATCTGGCGCCTGAGGAACCGCTCTGTTGATTTTGGTGGGAGAAACATCCGGCTTCTCGATCAAACTGCCCACACTGCCCATAGTGCAGTTAGCTGACGCCAGAGAAGATGCTGGGTAAAGGGAGCCGATGCTCTTGCTGGGGTCTCGAGTTAAGGGCAGGGCCTGGACTGTTGCCATTGGTTACAGGATCGGGCAGCTCCACCAGGAGGTCTAAAAGTGACAGGAGAGAGAGAAGAAAATAAGCGATGGACCGATATGGGAAATCTGTGGTATTTTTCTTTCAATCCTTAAACAAATGGTCCTATAGAGCTACCACCCCACTATCCGTACCATATATGCAGTAGTGAAGGGGGAACAGCGAAATATCAGAGACGAGTTGGAATTCAACTCAATTCAATGTCCATAAGCTTGTGGAAAATGTTGAAATATTTTATTAATTACTGACTGTTCAAGACCCAAAAATACAACAGTGTTTCTATTGTTCCTAAGCTTTTCTGTCATTAAATATAATCAAAGGGATTAAAGTTTAAAAAAAAAACATCAAAAAGAACATTTTTTGTTGGTCCGTGTGGTCGGAATGGGTGTGGGGGTGGGGGGGTGGGTGTGGGGTCGCGTGACAGTTGCGAAAGTTGCATTTGTTCCCGAGGACTTTTAATTTGAAAGGACAGAAACAGAAAGTGGAGTCATGTGACAATACCAGGTGCAATGGTAGTGATGGAGAACTTTAATCCAATTAGTAGGCTCATTAGGAACAGGGGGTGTGTCCTATAGCATTAGCCCTCCACACTCTCGTTCACTTTACTCGGCCTGGATGCCTCACTTAACCAATGACCACATGTATCTACACACACTTAAGTGAAAGTGACTTGTTTTGTCATTGTGAACACACTCAATCACACACTAAGTGCACCACAATGCAATGTGAGCGCTGCATTTGACGCAATCAATCACACGTGCACATGTGGAGCAGCGGGCTGCTATGAGAAGTGGCCAGGGAGCAGTGTAGCGGCACGTACCTCAGTGGTAACCGGGTCGGGACTTGAACCCGTGACCAATGTCCTAACCACTAGGCCTCCACTGCCTATGCACTGCCACTGCCTAACCACTAGATGTCCATGACATTGCTGATTCACCAGCTGTCCGTCCTTGGATCACGTTTGGTAGGTACTAACTACTGCACACCTGGAACACTCCAGATAACCTGTCGTTTTGGTAATGGGGAGTGGCTCAGATCCTTATGCTCGTGCATTTTTCCTGCCTCCAACACATCAAATTCAAGAACTGACTGTTCACTTGCTGGCTAATATATCCCACTCCCCTGACTCCCCCATAACTAGAAATTGACTTTATCTGCCAGTGGTGTAAATGCTAAGGCTAATCGGTGTTTACCCCATCAATTAGTATAATGGTAACAGCTGATTGGTGGTTTATAAGCTTCTATTACTTGTTAGCATCATTAGCCTAATAGCTCCAATATTAAAACTAAAACTTCAGCGCGTCCTGGCTCTTTGGGGTAAGAGGGACTATACCTTTAAGGCCCCATGAGCTCAAACTCACACTGAAGTAAAACTGACCCCCGCTGCATCAGTTTTCTTCCTGCCAAAGTTATGAAATAATACATTAAGTAATAAAAAGACGAGCGTCTGTTATATAACCTCGATGAGTCAAGATCCCACTCAGACTCAGGACAAATGCCTGGGGAGCCTCATAAACCCCACCTGCGACTCAGAGTAGCTTTAATTTTAAAGTGAATGTGAGTGACTGGTTATTTGTCATTGTGAACACACTACAGCACACAGTGCACCACAACGACATGTGACCTCTGCATTTAACACATCCACGTAGTAGCAGTGGGCAGCTGATGTGGGCAGTGCCTGGGGAACAGTGCTTGGGGACGGTACCTTGCTCACAGGTACCTCAGTGGTACTTGTCTGAGATTGGAACTGGCGACCTTTAGGTCACTGGTCGAGAGAACCCCATAACCATCACACCATCACTGCAAACGCTAATTGATGCGTTTGCTAATCCTCTGCTGTGGTGAGAGAACCACGGTGCCTCTTTCTCACTCTCTCGCTCACTCACCCACAGCAGGAAAGTGATCTCATCAAGAGTTCCCTCCTCTCCAAGCCTTGCCCCATTCCCACAGGGGTTAGACCCAGTTCTCTCTCTCTCTCTCTCTTTCATTCTCTCCATACTATCTCTCTCCTTCTCTCATCCTCTCTACGTTCTCTCTGATTTCTTTAATTTCTCTCTTGCTTCCTCTCTCACTGCCACTTTCTCTTTATCTCTCTCTCCCCTTTATCTCTCTCTCTCTCTCTCTCTCTCTCTCTCTCTCTCTCCTTCTCCCTCACTCCTCTCCTCAACTTTCTCTCTTGCTTCCACTCTCACTGCCACTTTCTCTTTTTGTCTCTCTCTCCTTTCTCTCTCCTTTCTCTCTCTCTCTCTCTCTCTCTCCTCCCTCTCTCTTTCTTTCTCTCCATACTATCTCTCTCCTTCTCTCACCCTCTCTTTGTTCTCTCTGTCTTCTTTACTGTCTTTGCTTCTTCTCTCACTGCTACTTTCTCTTTATGTCTCTCTCCCCTTTCTCTCTCTCTCTCTCTCTCCTTCTCCCTCGCTCCTTTCCTCAACTCTCTCTCTCGCTACCTCCCTCACTAATATTTTCTCTCTCACCTCACTCTCTTTCTGTCTCTCGCCCTCTCTCCATTCTCATTCTGTCTCCTTTACTTTCCCCTTGCTTCCCTTTTTGCTGCCACTTTCTCTCTTTGTCTCTCTCCCGATTCTCTCTCTCTTTCTCCGTCCCCTACTTTCTCTCTTACTTCCACTCTCACTGCCCCTTTCGCTCCACTTTCTCTCCCCCACTCCATATTTTCTTTCACTAGATTGTGGATAGACTATTAAGAGTGTAGTGAGTGTAGTGAGTATTGATTTCACTCTAGTGACCCCAACGCCTCCAAACGGCCATAAAAACACAATACAATGCACACAGTCTTCTGTTTGGGCCCATTCCCTTTTGTATTCATGGGCGATGCAGAAAAGAGAGGACAAAAAAAGCATAAAAAACAAAGAACAAAGGCTCATACACATCGAGAAGACAAGCGGCCTATGGAACTTGCTCATGAATAATATAACGACCTCGTTGGAACGACCTCAACTCTTCGGCTCATCGTCCCCATTTTGGGTCACAGCTAAGCTGATTCGGAGCAACATGAAATGGATCTGTTCCCAGGACAGAAATACTCCAGCGTGGCATTTCGCCCGTCCGTGGCTGCTGCACAGGCCCACGTCCACCAGCTGCAGATGTTCCTTCATTAGCCTCATTCTGAACAAGTTCTCATCAGGCCTGTGCTCATATCCTAATCACTTAATCACAGATTTTGTAGATAGTTCTTCTCAAAAATGTCCCTCCAGTCCATGCATCAGGGTGTTAAAGTAAGTTCCTGCAGGAACTGCTAGATGATTGGTTGATTTTTTCCCCCCATTTTAACTCCATTTACCATCATTCACTCCTGACTTGCTCATGGGCCGCCTCTTGCATTATGCTGCCATGATTTGTCATGACAAATAGGAAGTGGCCTGCGTCTCCATAAACTGGCTCAGGTGGGCTGGCTTTGGCGGCGTTGACCTCTGAAGGGGGGGGGTCACAAAGCAGCACTGAAAGGCTAATTTTAGCAGTGTGCAAACACGTCCCTCATTTGAATTCACGTCACGAAAACCAACTAATTTGCAAGTGTTTCAGCTCGGAGTGGCTTCTTGAATGAATTTACACACAATACAGGGCAGCCAATTAGAACAGAGCTCATTTACACATCACTCTTAGAGGTACAGCGACAACAAAAGCCAGTTTTATTCTAAGGGATGAACAGAAGTTGGAAAATGGTCACAGAAAAATGAAATATCCCTGTGTTTGGTACATAAAATCATACACATGCAGGTTATCCGCGGGGAAACTGCAGTCGATCCCAGCTGACTATGGGCCCAAGGCAAGGTTCACCAAAGGCAGGAGATTCAACCCATCACAGGGCAACACATAGACAACCATTCACACACACACTCGCACCTACTGGCAACTTCCAGTCCAATCAACCTACTGCAGCCTTTGACAGTGGGAGGGAACCAGAGCACCCAGAGGAAACGTGTGTGAACACAGGGAGAGCTTGCAAACTCTGCACAGAAAGGTACCGGTGACTGATCCAGGGATCAAACCCAGGACCTTCTTGCTGTAGGGTGACAGCACTAACCACTTTTTACTCAATGGGTACTGCACAATTATGCTCTGACATTGTGGTACAGCTGTAACAGCAGCAATCAGATACAGTACATTTACATTTACATTTACATTTACATTTACATTTATTCATGTGGCTGTCGCTTTTATCCAAAGCCACTTCCAGGACAGAGGCGACAATCAAGTGCTCGCATTGCATAGAGTAACACCAACACATTGCTCGTAGTTAAATAACAGACGCAATTACTGTAGTACATACATACGCCAAGTTCTTATACAACTACAGAGGGCAACTACTGCAATAAATAAACACGCCAAGATCTTAAACTACCACCGAGAGGAACTTCA
>JBBPDA010000126.1:929394-942288 GCA_037974385.1 Arnoldichthys spilopterus | reverse complement strand
TCATTGTGAACACACTCAAGCACCACAACAAAACGTGACCTCTGCATTTAACCCATCACACGTGCACATGTGGAGCAACGGGCAGCTATCCGCAGTGTAGGTACAGTGTAGCGGGCCGGTGCCTTGTTCAAGGCTTCCTTATTGGTACCTGGGCCAGGACTTGAACCTGCAACCCTCCGATCACATGGGCAAGTCCAATGCCAGTGCAGTAGTTACAGTGTTTTAGTGCATGCAGTTGTTTTCTTGCCTAATTATACAACAGTTATCTCAAACAAATTCAGCTTAATGAACGTTATTTCTATTACATATGTTTTCTATACTTCGCCCTGCACCAGGAAGATGCTCAGCCAAACGCAATTTGAGCATGTGACCCCCCCCAAGCAAAAAGGTTTTCTATATAATTCCAACAAAAAGGTTCTGTCTTTGAGCAATAACAGAGCCATTTTGCCATTTAGAAGCATTTTAAAAGGTTCCCTGAAGAACCATATACACATTGTCAGTTAGCTATAGATGCACCAATTGCATCTTTTAACAGTTCTTTTCAGATTTGGCTTGTGTTGTGTCTGTACTGGGAGAAGGGTCATTTTGAACATGCACATTCGTTTAATGTGCCACTAGTGACTCTGTTGCCTGTCAACCAGTCGCTATGAAAGAAGCCCTTCAAACATAATTGTTTGTGTGTGTGTGTGTGTGTGTGTGTGTGTGTGTGTGTGTGTGTGTATGTGTGTTTTTGTGTGTGTCTTGGTGTGTGCGTGCATGCATGCATGTGTGTGTGCAGCTGTTGTCAGGCCATCTTTGAGTTAAAAGAGGAAAGAAAAAAAAAAGGCGAGCGAGGGTAGGAAATCCCCTGCAGTAGGCCAACATCCCAGACTACATTGATTATGCAGCAGCAGCAGCAACAACACCGCCGAGCCCCGAGAAAAACATCCAAATAAATGATCAGGATCGAGGCGCGCAGCTTGACCTCAACGTGCACAAGCACAAACACGCGAAGAAAAGCAGCCGTGCAAACACACAAGTGCAGAAGGAGGCCGCGTTCTCGGGCACGTTGGCACTGACAATGACTCGAACTCTAAACAAAAACACAGAAATTCTGCTTACGTGGAATAAACAGAGAGGAACAGGGTGTGTAAACATTTTAGCACAGTCGATAACAGAAGCATTTTCATGCAAAAGTATAAAAAAAAATACAAAAAAATATTGCATAATTAGCCATTAAAGAGCCCATGTCCTGCTTTCTTCATGCATTTTATTGTTCGCCCTGAGATTCACCTGTCATATTTATGTGTCTTTATAAACCAAAAACAATTGCAATTTTATTTTTGCATGACTAGTTTTAAACCTCTCTTTATTCCCTGTTTTTGAACACTTTAACCCCGAAATCTGTAACTGACCTCCATTCTGATTGGCTGCTGTGCGTTGTGCCTCATTCAAACAGTAGTCCAGACTGAAACACCCCGTATAACATCATTGTGAATGGGCGGGGCTAAACTACTGTGGGCTGAATAGGTGAATATATGTATACTGAAGTGTTGCTTTTTTCTGACATCACAAAAACACCTTAAAACGAGCTGTTGAATTTCAATATATGGACTTATTTCAAATCTGCAAAGCATTTTGACATGGGAGTAAAGGGTGCATGCCTTTCTTAGGCCCAGCAATGTCGGGTGGGCACGTAAATGTCTTAATGCATACAGCATATTACCAAATATTTGGGAAATTTTGTAAAAGTGTGGCTTAAAAGTTCACAACGTTATTGCTTGTGGCAGGAAAATGTCACATTTACAGTACAAAGGGGAAAATAACCCTTAACTTTCAATGCACGTTAATGGAGTGAGGTCCATTTCTATTGGCCCGTTCATGAACGTTGGACTCAGTGTGAACCTCAGCTGCAAATTCAGTGAAATTATGATGATAATGTTAAATATTTCACCATATTCGCAAATCATTTGTTTTATGTATGTTTTATTTGTGTTTTATTTATTTATTTTCAAGCCCATTCTTTACTTGCAGCACAAGCCCACAGCGCAGAATGCTGTAAAGTGTAAAACTGCTTTAAAACACTGGATGTCTTGCAACCAGGTTAATGCATTTACAACGTGTGGATTTAACCTTTTACTCCTACGCTCATGGCAGCCCGGGCAACCCCCCCCCCTCTTCTGAAGTGAATCTTAACTACGGTGTACAGCAGTCCAGACTCTGTTAAAGATTTCTGTTGTGTGGTTACACTTAAGTAGGCTGACTCTTGGACACATACCAGGTCCCCCCTTTAGAGCTAAAAAAAAAATATCAGGGCCTTTCACTATGTGGGAATTCCCCCTTGTGTTAAAAAGCACAGCTAACGCTTCCCCCAGTGCCACCAGTTTCCTTAAAAAACGCCTCACGGACACAAGCGTCATGTGTAGGTGAGTGTGCAAATGCTATGTCTATATTCTGTGTTTGAAATTATGATCAACAGCATGCATTTTGGTACAGATAGAGCATGATTTAGCTGCTGGGTTTGTGTATGGGGGTGAAGAAAGCATTTTGCTTGCCTTAAATACAGAATAAAATATCCTGTGTGTGTTTGTGGGGGTCATTACGGGTGTGAAACGTTTTGAGTGGAACCGAATGCAGCTGTTTTGCACTGCCTACGAGTCTTCTGCTCGGTTACATTCGTTCGTAGCGTCTGGTATGTTTAAGCAGACTTTATGAATGCATTCGAGCCTTATGTCAGAATATTATCTGTCCAAATCTACCACAGAGCTTTAATTGCAAGGCTTTATTTCTGTACGTGTGCACTACACTTTGCTCCCAAGCATGTGTCTGCATAGAGTAAGTGATTTTATACTGGAGCTGTACCACGTTTCTATTGGTCTGTTTATCATGGAAGTGTCATACAATGTAAAGGCAGCTGCTGGGCTCTGTTGATGTAGAAAAAGAAACAGAGATACGTAGTTTTCTCTGGACAGCAAAGATGGTCCATATTGAGTATAATGCATAGCTAAGTTTGCATAACTCTGTTTTAAATATTGCAGCACATACATAAGCTCAGTTACATCCAAACATATATTCTAAAGTGATACAACACACATCTCCTGTCTATCCTTCTATCCTTTCTAGAGCAGACTCGGCATGCACATTTTGAGTGCATTAGTACATGTGTGGCTGTTTTTTTGTTGTTCACCTCCAAAACCACAGCCCTTTTCTCAATTCCACAAGATGTCACTATTTATTTTCCCATTTCTCAGAGCCGATTTTGCAACACAGAACACCATTGCCCAAAATGACGACCATGTAAAAGCACGTTTAATGGCATTTCAGCATTAGGATGTTACAGTTAGATGAATCCTACAACCTCTGCAACTGGCACCACTGTGTAAGCCTACTGTAATTACTTGGTTACACCACCGAACTGGACATTAACTGCATTTTCTTCTACACTGTGCTGTCATTATGTTAAAAGAGGTATTATTATGGACAGAGAGGTCAAAATGACTCAGACAAACACACTTTATTCCATAGTATAAGTACATTATTTAATACATTTTACATTTTAAAAAATGATTCCATATTTTTTTCCAGCACATTTACTTCAAGAACTGACTGTTCACTTGCTGCTTAATATACCCCATCCCCTGATAGGTGCCATTGTAGTGAAAAAAGTAGATAGTCAGTGTTACTCACTTTACCCGTCAGTGGTGCTAATGTTATGGCTGATCTATGTATGTTTAGATACAAAGCCTTTTATATTGCAGTATTAGCTTCCTATGTAACGTTTAGTGCCCTGTTTAGGCGAAATTATGGTTTTATAACCTGGTGGAGTAATTTATTACAAATTAATTCCCCCCTTCCCCCAGAATATATGATCTATGTACAACCCCCATTTCCAGGAAAAGTTGGGACATTTAGTAACATGCAATAAAAATAAAAAATCTTCAGTTTGTAAATTCTCTTGAACCTTTGTTTAGCCAACTTGATTTTATATGATATTGTAAGTATAAACAAATTTCGAATGTGATGCCTGCAACACACTCAAAAACGTTGGCAAAGTAGGAGCTCAGAGATTTTGGATCTCAATTTTGGAGCTACACTGTTAGAAAACATTGCACAACAAGCAGGTAAGTCAGTAACAGGTGAGGGACTCATTATTGGGTATAAAATGAGCCTCCACCTGAAGCTCAGGGTTTGGAAGTAATTCAGTACTTTCACCACCTACAGTACATAATACAGTGAAAAGATTCTGGACTTAGTAAATGTTACTGCAGCAAAGATTTTAACATATTGTGAGGACATTTATCACTATAAAGATAATTACCATTGTATTGCCCATCTCTACTGCTGTCTATAAAAATACCAACAAAGTTATGCTACATGCTTTCGTAATTGTGAGTTGCTTCTGTTCCATCACTGTTATCTTGTCAGTCTGTAGCATGCATGACTGGCTTCAAACTGCATCAGTGTTACACTGTCACAATGGTCCAAAACCTTTAAAGAATATGGAAAAAAAAATATGTTCAGTTTTGCTCTTAGTGCAAAATTGATTAGCCAAGACATGTTTGGTGTCTTTGGTTTTGCACTGGAGCTACAAGGTTAATGTAGCAAAAAACAAATAGCTTATACCCCAGTGATTAGCACTGTGCTAACTGCAGGCCTTATCAGACACTCAACTTTGTGAGTGGTTAGACAGACTTGTGTGTTTGGTTTCTGAAACTGTATCTATAAAATAGACGTCCTACAGCATCAGAATCCACATAAGCAAGTCTAATAGAAATGACTGAACAACATAGACATGGTATGAAAAGAGTATGTGACAGTTTAGATCATTTGCACAATGCTAACTCCCATACATTAGCTTCCATTACTTGTTAGCCACATTAGCCTTGTGTCTCCAGTGAAAAAATACATCAAACACCAAACATATCATAGTCGGGTTAAGTTGAAATTGTATTCATTTGTAGTTCTAGAGCAATAGTGACTCCATTAGCATCCACCAAAGGCTGTTAGGCTTCTACGTTGGTCACTAAGCAGCCACATACAACTAGTGCATTATACACTAATCAGCCATAACATTAACACCATCCTAATACTGAGTGTGTCCCTCCTGCTGCTTCTGTGGGATCAGACCAGATGGGCCAGCCTTCACTCCCCACATGTATCAGTGAGTCGCCCAGGACCCTGTTGCCGATTCATCATTTGTTCTTCCTTGGATCACTTTTCGTATATACTAACTACTGCACACCTGGAACACTCCACACGACCGGCTGTTTTAGAGATGCTCTGACTCAGTCGTCTAGAACATCACAATAAGGCCTTTGTCATAGTGGCGCAGACCTTTATGCTCACCCATTTTTCCTGTTTCCAGCACATCGGCTTCAAGAACTGACTGTACACTTGCTGTAGTCATCATTTTATGAACTGATGAAGGCTGATTGTGTTAAACGTAAAGAAACAGCGTAGGGTTTGCAACTGAAACGACTGAGCAATAAATAATAAAAATGTGATTTTGTTCATTGTGTAAACAGTGAATCCCTGCGCATATTTTTCCACGCAGCCGAGCTGTTGACATATCTTCCTAATGAACACAAACTGCGGCCACCACTAACTAAGGCAGGACAATGGGATACCAAAGCATGGCCACTGCTTAAAGTGAAAGTGAAAGTGACTCTTTGTCATTGTGAACACACTCAAGCACCACAACGAAATATGCAATACCTCTGCATTTAGCCCATCTCACGTGCACACGTGGAGCAGCGGGCAGCTACCAACAGCACCCGGGGAGCAGTGTTGCTGGGACGGTACCTTGCTCAAGGGTACCTCAGTAGTGCCCGGGCCGTGACTCGAACCTGCGACCTTCAGGTCCCAAAGGCAGCGTCCTCACCACTAGGCCACAACTAAAAAGGTGTGCGTGATGAGGTGTCAATGCACTACGCCAATCGGCCATAACATTAACACCATTGTCAGATAAAATTAATAAGATTGACTATCTAATTACTTCATTACAGTTGTCGGGGGTGGGGTATATTAGGCAGCAAGTGAAATGTCAGTTGTTGAATTTTATATGCTAGAAGCAGAAACAATAGCAAGTGTAAGGATCTGAGCCACTTTAATGCATGTGGGGAGGGAAGGCTGGCCCATCTGGTCGGATCCCACAGAAGAGCTACAGTGGTGTAGAAAGTGACGCTGACTCTGAAAGGGGTCGGAACACACAGTGCAGCACACTCAGAGCTGTTTCGGCAGCAGGAGGGACACACTCACTATTAGGCAGGTGGTGTTAATGTTATGGCTGTTTCTCTTACAATGTAGTTTTAAGAGCTTTTAGGAATAGTCCTACAAATGAATCATCAGTAAACATGAGCCTTTTTGAGAACATTGCAATTATTACATGAGCACATTTCGATTGATTACTATGTAGCCTATGGTTTGAGTGAACTTTTGAGCTGCTGACTGCAAAGAACAGCAGCTCCATTCCAAAGCTGTGTGGCCATAATCCAGATCTGATACGAAGGAGACAAACTCTCAGACAGTTTGTTCTGGTGATGTACACATTTACATCACTTCTGAAATTTCTTGGCAGGAAAGCTTCTGGTGTTAGCTAATACTCACAGCCTCACAGACATTACTTAGACATTGCTTCATCCCTCTTATCGGTTTCCTTTAAGAATTTTAGCATTTCCCAAGTGCTGTGAGCATCCCTCTTTGATACAGCACCTACAGATCAATGTGATTATGCTCTAAAAAATATGTAAACAAAAATGACTTTTAGTCGTCATTTTCATTATTTAAATGAACCACAAACAATCTAGTCACATGGAAAAAGTAAGGACACCCTTGCATTTATCACACCTTCAATTCCAGTGAGTTAGAATCAAGTGTTCCGGATTAGGTGACATTTGTCAGAACCTCCTGCAAGTAGATTGGGTCTTATTTAAATCTGACATCTAGGGTCTGGTGTTCTCTTTATTACTGAAGTGCGTGGTGTCGTCATACCAAGATCTGAAGAACTCTCTCTAAAAAATGTTTGAGTCTGACAAGGAAATGTTTCTTGATTTATTTGAAATAAATTATTCCACTGTAAGGAAAAGTATCTACAAGTGGAACAGATTTCAAATGACTGCCCATTTGTCCATGACTGGCCGCCCCAGCAAATTTAGCATGAGAGCAGAAAGACTGATGCAAAAACACATCTCTAAAAACTCATCATGGGTTTGACAAGCGTCTACATTCAGAAAAAGAATGGACAAATTTACCTGTATGGGAGAGTTCAAGAAGAACATTAAAGCATGGATACAGTCTGAAAAAGAACATAGAAGCAGAGACCAGGACTTTTGGCACAATGTGCTCTGGAGAGAGTTGTTTCGCCACAGTAACAGTACACATGTGTGGCATAGATCAACGCTTTTCAGCAGAAGAACCTCATACCAGCTATGAAGCATGATGGTGGAAGTGTTTTGGTTTGGGGATACCTTCCTGACTCAGGGACAGGGCAGGTTGCAGTCACTGAACTATTCATCTATGAATTCTGGATCGGGCATCACTGAGGTTCCCTTGACCAAGGTACCATCCTGCTACACTGCTCCCTGGGCGCTGTTCATAGCTGCCCGTTGTGCCACATGTGCATGTGTGATGGATTAAATGCAGGGCTAGATTACATTTTAGTGCTTGAGTGCGTTCACAATGACAAATAGTCACTTTCACTAAAGGGGACAATACTGAGGCCTAGGGTGCACTTACTTACTCAACAGAATATTATTTGTCGAGATTTTTGTTGAATAAAAGATCAAAACAGGTTTTGTTCAACCATAACCACCTTTCTTGAATGTTTGCTTTAAAAAAACGTTTTCATGGGATGTACTAATTTTTTCACACAACAGAATGCCCAAACGTTTGCAAACACCCAATCTTTCATCATCTTCCCAGTATAAGTAAAGGAGATTTTACCCTAAATGCTGCAGTAGTAGCCACTAGTCTTCTGGGAAGGCTTTACACTAGATGTTGGAACATTGCTGTGATGATTTGATTGCAATCAGAGTGAGGTCAGGTGAGCGGCTTCCCCAGAGCGCCCCATTGCCCACTGCTTTTCTCTGTTATACAGACGCTTGGGTCAGCAGTGTATGCAACCTGAAATCAATCAGAAGAGCTGTTTAGACACTTTTGGACATTCAGTGTATGTGGCATTCTGCCCTCCTGGGCACAGCGTTGCTTCTGTCGCTTTAAGAGTTCATCACGATCCGCATAAACCAGCGCTGAGTCCCCTCTGTTCATTGGCTCACTGGCCTGGCAATCAAAGCCTGTGGACTGCTAATCCCGCTTTACGCCGCTCGTCATTTGTTCGCTGACCTGCCCACTTTTGATGCCCATTGGTCCGCCGCGCTGTCATTCACAGCTGTTTACATCAGCGTTGTTAGGTGGAATTTCCCCGGTTACGCCGCGTTTCTGCCGATACGGTCGCTCATAGTGTCGTCGCGGCGCCAGACAACGCAGCGGCACCAGGTTAGTCAGAAAAGCAGCAGCCCCTTCCTGTAGGCCATGCGCGTCAAAACGACACCCCGGCCGCGTCCGCGAACCGACACGGTGGCGCAGAGGTGCTTTAATAACTTGGCGAGCCTAGTTAGCATAAACAGAGCACCTGCCGTTAGCTTGATGCTAATGCTAATCTACTGTTTACTGTGTTACGCTGGGGAGAGAATAACGCGCAGTGGTTCGCCTGCGTTCACGTCGGGTTTCGTCTCCGTGTGAAGCTGGTGTTAAACTCGAAATAACACATGTGAGCTATATAAAATGTGTGACTACCGAGTGTGCTGTCCAATAATAGGCTAGCTGTCTCGCTCGCTAGCTGTCTGTGTGTACAGTGCGATGGAGCGGCGGCGATAGAGGCTAGCAGTGTTGTTCTGTAGCCGGCTCTTTGTCTCGGTTACCCGAACCTCGCACGTTAAACTCTCATTATCATCATGGAAAGGAAAGCGAAACGGTTTCAGCTGGTCGGGTTTCTGTAGTGGCTGAGCAGGGGAGGCGCTTTAAAAGCAGTAAGGTTAACGTTCAGCCCACATGATCATGGCTCTTGTCAGTGGCAGTGTGAAGCTGAATGGGGAGACTGTTGTAATAGTGATGTTTTGTAAATCCACCTTCTGAAGGACGACTAATCAGAAAAGATCCGTCGTGTAGATCGCTCCTTTCCATCTTTATGATGATGTCCTTATCCAGAGACAGGAAAGAGTCATTTAGATAACTGTCTCTGTTTTTACTGCTGCCTGGATATCTCTGTGTTTTTATTGTGGGATCAGAGCCGAGCATTCAAATGACAGTGGACTAAAATAGCTATACAGAAATCCCCAGCACCGAATTATTCAAATGGTTCATGTTTGAATTGTAAATGGCAAGACCGAACAGTAAAACCTGTAGGGTGGCTTTAGTGTCACATGCCATGAGGTTGTTCTTTTTTTTAATGGTTGTCTGTGCATTTAAAAAAAAAAGAGCCTATCCTGCTGGCGATCAGCTGATCTGATTCACACCGTCTCCTGTGTCCCAGAGCAGGGAAGCATGGTAAGTGAGTAGGAAGATATGGACGGAAAGGGCCCGTATCGGATCTATGACCCAGGTGGGAGCGAGAGTCAGGCCAAAGAGGACGCCAGCAGCTATCGGCAGCTCCTGGAGGAGAACAGTGTCCTGAGAGAGCGTATGAAAGGCCTGAAGAGCCTGGGTGAGTCTGGCGTTTCTGCGGTCCTGTTTTTTTTTTTTTTTTTTTTTGTCAGTATAGAACAGGCAGCATCACATTCCCGCCCCGGAGGGCCACATTACTGCTGAGTAGGGTTTTCCCAGATTTTACACACCTGATTATACAATTCATCCCTTTTCCAAGCGCTTAAAGGAATAACTCGTAAGTTTTCAATGTACAATATCTATGTACCACAGTGGTGGATCAGTTTCCACGAGCACAGATTTGGACTCATTTACCAGTAAAAGAACAGAAAACTCATCAGTTCAGACTGTGTTTGTAATTGTAGCCTTTAGGCAGGTGCTGTTCTGTTTTGTCTGTGCTTGTTGGTTATATGCCGAGGATGCCGCTAGAAAAGAACAGGCCGAAAAGCCCCATTCCTTCAGTAAGCTGAAGTGGATGCGTTACTTCATTGACACTGAGCTGGACGCCTAATATTAGGCTCTTTTTGCTCTTTTTTAATGAGAAATCAAAATAGTCGTGTCAGAGCCCCAGCAAGGTTTCACTTTTGTGTTGGGAAACATCCCCGCTGGTTGCGTATTTACAAGAGCCGACATCATGCCAAGCTTGTTCGTTCTGATCAGACAGGTTTAGTCGTCAGGTGAGAATGCAGGTTTTCCTGACTGGCCTTTTCTGACTCACCGATGGGAGTGTATCACAGCTCAGCGCCGTGATACGTGCACTGGCATGCGACTCGAGATCGGTTGTGATAATTGCTCGGGTCATTACCATCCAGCAAGTAGATGGGCGTGTGTGTGTTTTTTTTGGGCTCTGGCTAACAGGAGACCTTTTGGAGGAGTCTCAGACGGAGGCGTCTAAACTTAGGAAGCGTGTAGAGGAGCTGGTCCGGGATAACGAAGCGCTGAAGTCCTCCACCTCCAGTTTCGCCTCCAACGTGTGTATGGGAGCACCTGTTCAGACAGACACGCAAGGTAAGTCTTATGAATGATGGTTTTTAAAGGCTTTGAAACCACACGTCTGCCCTGTCTCTGTTTGTTTGGTCTGTCTGTCTGTCTGTCTGTCTGTCTGTCTGTCTTCCATCATGCTCCTTCGTATATGAAACGGGTGTGAAAGTGTGTTGATGTGACCGCTGGTCGTATGGTGGTAATTAGCTGAATGTTTGGCTGACCTTGCCTCTCAGGTCATGGGAAGCTTCTCAGTCACCCCACATCCGTCAGAAGTGACCCTCGCGAGTGTTTGACGGGGAAAACCGTTCAGCCAGAAACCACGGTAAGTGCGCAACGCATGAATCCACATATGATCACGTCCATCGTCTGCAAGGCTCCGACACTTTTATTATGAAAGTGTGGGTTCACACATCACGTGAGCCGCTTGGCAGCATTGCTATATCAGGCCAGCAAAACATCCTTTCCGAGCAGATATGTGCGAGCCCGAGGGAGCGGTGTTGTAATCCTGTGCATTCTTGTGTGTCGAAGGAGCCCTCCTCGCAGTTCGAACTGGTGAACATGGAGGACAAGACCATCACAGAAACTCAAACGGTGAGATTTTCGGAGCGCATGCTCACGGTGTTTACCGGCGTTAAAGGGGATGTTCGGTGTTGTCCGTGTTCCGTTAAGCACGAATAACAGCCCAGCTCTTGCTTCCCAACTCTGTCGCCCTGTGGCTGTCCTGAACTTTTCCCATACGCGCCACTTCTCAGCTGTTGTGACTCAGTGGGTTTGTATGGGGGCAGAGTCAGCTGTGACTCAGGGGGGAAACTCCAGGATTTACTCGAAGCAGGAAGACGTTTGCAATCACAGGAATTTCTCTTTCGGACACATTTAAAAAGGAAAATGAGTTTTTTTTGCAGTCGTATCTTTTTGGAGACGCTAAAGATAGACCGGGTTGTATGTAATCTTGTTACAGTGGGAGTATTTTAGAGTTGAGGGAAAATGACCCAGTGATATTTTTTACTAAATTTATGTATCTGTAGAATTTTTTCAACTTCCAATTGATAACACGTTTCTGTTTGCTTGTAGAAAATAATTTTTTTAAGTATATTTAGTAATTACATAGTTGAAACGTATTAATATATCAGAACGGCATTAATAACTCTAAGTTCTAAGGGCTAAAATAAGTTGCTGACCACAGCAAAAAATGTGGTTATGGCTGAATTGAGCAAAAGAGGAAATAATGCATTAATTCATTGAAAGAAACATAATGATTTTGACCCAAAATTGATGTTTTGTGATAGCAGCGTATATTATTTCCATTGATTGACAGTTCTTGTAATACTATATAAGGATATGTTCTATAAAATGGAATGTACATGTTGAAAATTTGGAGGAACTGGGTTTCTGGAAACGGCCAATAGAGGAACAGCTGGTTTAGGCTTTATGAGATGTTGACCCGTGTATGTGTCGGTTCGCAGGCTGGAGTCTTGCCCTTGGCGCAAGAGAACACCGAGCTGGCCAGTCAGTTGCAGCGGCTGGAGAGTTCCTTCAGCGTGTTCGCGGAGGAGTCCAACCCCAACCAGCTCCTGGCACACTTGGGCCGCATGGCCGTGGAGTTCCACCACCTCTCGTCCAAAGTGCAGAAGAACGAGCAGAGGACATCTCTTCTGCAGGTGAAGCCAGCTTGCATTGCATCGGTTCTGCCACAATTATGGCGGTTAAAAAATAATACAAATTAATGATTCATCTAATAACCGTGTACGATTAGCATTTTTTATAAATTCATATTTGATGTGAACACTCACCTCACAGTTACAGTTAGTTAGTGTAGTAACATGCTTTTATAGTAGAAATGACTGCAGTGTAGATAAGTACATCGATCAGCCAAAACATTAAAACCACTGACAGGTGAAGTGAATTACATTCATTATCTTGTTGCAGTGGCTTTTTGGGTGCGATACATTAGGCAGCAGGTGAACAGTCAGTTCTTCAAGTTGCAAAATGCGCACGTGTAAGGATCTGAGCCACTTCGACAAGGTCCTTGTTGTGATGAGTCAGAGCGTCTCCAAAATGTCAGGTCTAGCGGGGTGTTGCTGGAATGCAGCAGTTGGTTTAGTATGAATCTTTAGTATGGGTAGTTTTTACAGTGTGACAGTAATAAGGGTGGAGTGACTTTAATCCAGTATGAATCTGCAGTATGTGTAGTTTTTACAGTGTGACAGTAATAAGGGTGGAGTGACTTTAATCCAGTATGAATCTGCAGTATGTGTAGTTTTTACAGTGTAATGGTAATAACTGTGGAGTGAC
>JBBPDA010000126.1:910579-921442 GCA_037974385.1 Arnoldichthys spilopterus | reverse complement strand
GAGCAGCGTAGTGGGACGGTACCTTGCTCAAGGGAACCTCAGTAGTGCCCGGGCTGGGACTCGAACCTGCGACCTTCGGGTCGCAAAGGCAGTGTCCTAACCACTAGGCCTCCACTGCCCACAACAGCCTCCCCGTCTGGGAATCGAACCCCGATCTTCCGTGTGACAGGCAGAGATACTGTCCACTATACTAACAAGGACACATATAAGGATATAATATATATAAAATGTAATATTTATAAACAATTAGAAAATATCACCCTGTTAAATTTTAAAACCAATTAATAAACCTACTGTTTATATTAAATAATAAAAGTAAGGAAAGCACTACTAGACAAAGAGTTTGGGGAGTGGACTGCGGTAAGGTCCCAATTTGTGAGGTGAAAACTGACTAAAACCAATGGATTGAAAAAAGTTTGAACAAGTTAGCTGTTAGCAGATTTGCAAAAAATTGTTTTTATCCGGATAGATTTCAATCAAGGCAGCATGTATTTCACGATTCTTAAAAAAACAACATTTCCATCTATAAAATGATTTGGAACAGTGTCGCATTTTAACTAGGTCATTTGGCGAAATGGGACGCTCTCCAAATGTGAATGTTCTAAAAAGATTAGAGTATAACACCACGTCAGCTGCCCACTGCTCTTAACACGGATGGGTCACTCACTCACAGTGACACTCACTCGTTCAATGACTAATGGCTACAGATAAGAGAGGAAAACATGACGCAATGTCTTGCAGTGAAAACTTTATTGATACGATGTCCACACAGGCTGGAGCAGGGCTGGTAGAGCTGGTCAGGAGAACGGACGTGGCTAAATGGAAGCAGCAGAGCAGCCTGAATGCACTGAAGAACCACTCTGGCCCCAAGCCTCTGGTCAGGCTTTGCAGAGGTTCTGCTTTCAAACCTGATCTTCATCAACACGCCCCATCTCCAGACCCACCACCCACCAGCCCTGCCAGGGCGACCTTGCTCACATTTCACCTCCAGTCTAAGCAATGTTCTTCATGGCCAGTCCTTGAGGGTGGCAGCACTGGCCAGTTTGGAGAGTTCCTCAGCCATTAAACCCATCAAGCTCTGTGAACTTGATCAGGTGGTTCAGCTTTGGAACGATCCCACACTGTTCAGGTCCGAGACCCTTCGAGGCTGGCAGTGAAGAACGCTGACCTAAAATGTGGTTGGTCATATTGTTTTCCCCCCAGAATTCTCCATATTTTCCATTATGGCGTATTCGAACATGTTAAATAGACACGGAACAGGATTTGTATCATTTTAGACTCTGGCGTCGATTAATGCCGGGACTGCTGCTGACGGAGAAGATGGATGATGTCACCTCGGACTTCGGAGACGTTCACCCTCGGAAACCACCTCACCATGGGCTTCCCGTCTGGTCCCACCAGAAACTTCTCAAAGTTCCACTTAATGTCGCTGACCTTCAGCGGATCCCAGAACAGCCGGTTGGTGGGGTTTCCGAAGCTGTCGCCCACAGGTGGGCAGGCGTTCTTAGAAGAAAGAAGGAGGGAGTGAAAGGAAGAGGAGGATTACATTAATCCAACCCTAATTTAAACCCCGCTCAGTCTGCCAGCTCGGGTTTCCAGTGCTGTAAAGCCACGGCCCTAGACGCCGCTGATGAAAGGATTAAAGCCAGTGTTGCCTGGTCGCTGCTGCTGCTCAGGAGACGTTCGTAGCTGTGCTGCATTGGGCTCACTGTGACTTCGCAATGACTGTGCTCTTTCTAAGTTAGGTCTGTAAAAGCTGCTATTATCATGGGCCTGGAAAAAATTCAGGCTCAATGCAGTCTATCCTTATAGAGAACGGAGTCAGAAACCACGTGAGTCTAAAAGCAATAGTGTGATGTATGTTATTGCTGAACAATCGATTTTATATCAAAATTGAAATTTGAAAGATTGCAATTTTTGATTTGCAATAGCCACAATTTGAATTATACGCTTTAATATCAACATTGAAAGGTTTTAACTGTGGCAGTTTCACAATAATGATTTTAATTCATTTAAAGCTCATAAATTGGGGCATTGGCACGTTATGTAGAGCACTCAGGCCTTAAGTCCAAAAAACATTTGAAGAATGAAATTAAAACAACTGAAATCAAAATTGTGATTAGAGAAATTTGATCATTTTCCCAAATCATACAGCCCTAATGCATGTAGCATGATACCAATTGGTGGGATGTATGGAGTGGTGAAGTAGGACATTTATGCACATATAGGCTGTATATTGACTTTTTTTTTACTGGGCTGTTCCATATTTTGGGGTAAATAATGAGTTTTACAAATTAGACGGACATGTCCATTCATGGAGCATAATTTTCATAGTTTCATATTGTGGCTGTCGATTCAAAACTTTGTTCATTTTTTTTTTTTTACATTTTTACACAATTTGAAAACAACTACTGACATTTACATTGTCAATTTCATGATTAATGGAGCAAAAAAAAATGGTTTTAAATGACAGTACATTTTACATTGACCTTTATTATAAGTTTTTAGGGTTTGTGTTTGTCTTGTGAAGTTGCCATTTTGGAGATACAAGGTTTTTGTCTGACATCAACGATAAGATGAGTAATAAACATGCTTGACTGGTTATTTTCCATGGATGACGCCATCGGGTACAATATGTTGGGTGTTAAACTGGCAAAACTAATATGAACGTTGACTCTGGTCAATAAAGAGCAGGACGCTGTTACTGACATCACTGAGAAAAACTGTTGCCAAGTAAAATCACGTTTTATTACAGCGGGTAAGTGCTTCAGCTCTGTAAAACGTCCAGCATTTAGCAGTAAGTATTCTGTGACTGTTATATATTACATATACAGTTAAAATATGCTATTTAAATCAATTAAAAAACTTTAAAGTTCATGCAAATGAGGCTCATTTTCATAAATTAAGGCTTTTTATGTAATCTAACAAAAGTCAAATTATTTTGGCCAATATTAAACCATTTAGGACTCTGATTGGCTGAAGAGGTTTATACAGGACCCATAGTCTGCATTTTCCATTTCATTCACAGTCCATCCAGCATGGGGCTGTAGGGTGTAATCTTTGGCTCCAAGGAGCCTGGATGGACTGAGGTCCCTCGAGAAACCTCACAGCTCTCACTATTGTGTTAGGTGTGAGTGAGGAGGGTCAGAAGGGCATCTTCCTATCTATATTACAGTTAACGGTCAGTGGTTCCAAATGGTGATTTTCTCAGAGGTTCTTTGATCTGAGGATGGTCAAAAGGATCACTTGCCCAGAGATCTTGGTAGTTTCTGTAGAAGACGCTTTGTCTATAGTACATCATTGTGTATTTCTGTTATTCTGATATTAAAGCCTTGTTATTATGTCCAAACGGTTTTCTTTCTTAATTCACCGTTAAAGCTCTACTAACAAGGCTGAGGACTTACACCTAAACTCGAACCCATATTTCACTGCGTCCTGATCAGGTAATGCGTGTATGGTTTGAGCTCTGGGTGAACTATACATTAGGCTCAAATTCATCACCTATGGGCTGCTGAGGTTTATATGAGTTATAGGCACAGGCCTGATCCCTAGGGGTTGAATCACTGAAGTCAAACTTATCGAGTCCTCGGTCCATTCGTATACTAAACGGCTTGGTGAGGAAACCGCTGACATACAGCCCTATGGTGTATTTACTGGGTTAACAGACGAACTGATTTCAGTCTATTTAAAGTCTTACATAAGAGCACGTGCCCACCGTATTTTGGTCGGGAACCAGCTGAGGGCATTTTGAACCACATTTTGAACCACACAAGGTCACATTTAAGACAACCCAAAAAAGCCCTAAAGGGCCTAAAACACTCCTTAGAACTTTAGTATGAATGGGCAAAAATATCATTTACAATTTTAAAATATAATTCTGGAAAAACTCCCTATATATATATATATATAAAACTATATATAAACTATAAACAGTGGGTTCGGAAAGTATTCAGACCCCCTTCAATTTTTCACTCTTAGGACCATGTGATATTTCAGTTTTTCTTTTTTAATAAATCTGCAACAATTTCAAAAATTCTTTTTTTTAATCTGTCTATATGGGGCGCTGTGTGTACATTAATGAGGGGAAAAAATTAATTTAAATGATTTTCGCAAATGGCTGCAATATGACAAAGTGAAAAATTGAAAGGGGTCTGAATACTTCCTGTACCCACTGTGTAAAAGCTTTTAATACAAGTCAGTACTCCACAGGATACACTGTATTGTATTACCAGCTTGGACACCAAACATGTCTTAGATTACCATTTTATTTTTGTTCCTTGATACAAATTGTGTTTTCACAATCCCTTATGCCTAAAAGAAAAAGAAAATGTCTAATATTTCACACAAAAAATTTGCTTCTGATGACATTTTGTAATGTATCTGTTTTCTAGAACATTCCCCATTCACTTTAAATGCTAAAGTAGAACTTCCAGAGTATTCCGGAACTGTAAGAACGGCCTAGAACTGTCCAGAATTCTCTAGAACTCTCTGGAATCTTTTAGAATGTTCTTGAACTTTCTTACAAATTCATCTGTTTTGCCACTATTAATATAGTTGTGGTCATAACGTCGGAGTTTGTGATAGAGACTTCACTACACAGGATTCAGACATAAGCAGTTGAAACAGAACACAAGCCAGGAACAAAAATTGTGTAACACGGTCATGGACGATGATGAAATATCATTTTAAAATTACCTTTAAAAAGGTGAAAAGGCCTTGCTCGTCCTCTCCGTTCACATCGCCTCTTTCAAACAGCCGGAAATTTGGAACGAAGCCGTTGCCTGGACGGACATACCTGCGAAAGCAAGGAGAAAACGCCCTGATAATGTACGAGAGGTGCGTCTCCAAGGCAGTCAGATGTAAACATAACGTCTAAGCCGAGTGCGACAAGTCATTCAGGGCGTTTCCTTGGTCAACATAGCACAGAGGTGAACCCGAAGGAAAAGCCAGGACATGTCTGGAGTCTGCAGACTGCTTCTTCAGTCTTACGCTGCTTTGCATAGTTAATATTTACTATATTATACGACACTAATTAGCATAATGCTATCTACTGTTGTATGCAAAGTTTGGTCCAACTACACATTTCCTTTATTATTTTATGTCTTTGGCCACCATAACCATCTGTAACATCAGCTGACATCTTGCTTTGGCAAGAATCATGCTGGGGCTGATTGGGGGGTGAGGCCCTTGTCAGAGTGACTCAGACCCTTACGCTTCCACATTTTCCCTGGTTCCAGCACATCCACTTCAAGAACTGACTGTTCACTTGCTGCCTAAAATAGCCCACACACTTGACCAGTGCCACTGCAATGAAATTACTAGAGAGTCAATGTTACTCCCTTCACCTGTCAGTGGTGTTAATGTTATGGCTGATCGGTTACCGGCGTGTACTCAGTTTGTGGCAACTGTAGCTGTAAATGAAGCCCAGTGTTAAACCTTAGGACCACCCGACTTATAACATGAGCCGTGATTACCAAGCGATGAGTGGCCGCTGCAGGCTTGGGCTTAGAAACAATGGCCTGTGTCAGACGTCCAGTCACCGCGAGGTCACACAGCGGCTGGGGAAACCGATCCTCCTGCCCATGTGGTGCCTTTTCTGATTAAAACCTGCTGACTGATGAACTGCTGGCAGTCGTTCCAGCGCCAGCCTCCGACTTTGGCTTCATACAACTGCACTTAGGGAATCTGATCCCTGCTAAGGTCTCCTTGTGCTAAGGGGCTGCACCTCCTTGTGCGAGGGGCTACGGTTTTCCAGTTACTCACTTTAAGGTGGGCAAAATTTCATGATTGGCGCCCGGCTCTTGTTTCCCAAACTGGTTGCAAGGAAATCCGAGGATGGTGAATCCCAGATCTCTCAGCTCATCATGTAGTGCATTCAGTTCTGAGGAGTAAGAACAGCATTTAAATCGAGCAAATTCAGTTCAGCACTTTGTCAGTATGATTACACATTACACATCCATCAGCCATAACATTAACACCACTGACAGGTGAAGTGAACAACACGGACTCTAGTTATTTTAATACAGTGGCAACTGTCAGTTCTTGAAGTTGATGTGCTGGAAGCAGGAAAAAGGGTGAGCGTTAAGGATCTGAGCCACTTTGACAAGGGCCTTACTGTGATGGTTAAACGTCTTGAGTCAGAGCATCTCAGGTCTTGTGGAGTGTTCCAGGTGCGCAGTAGTTAGTACCCACCCAAAGTGATCCAAGGAAGGACGACTGGTGAATCACTGACAGGGTCATGGGCACCCAAGGCTCACTGATGCATGTGGGGAGTGAAAGTTAAGTTTGGTCCCACTAAAACAGCTACTGTGGTGTAAAAAGTGACGCTGACTCTGATAGAAAGGGGTCAGAACACGTAATGCACCAAGGTAAGCAGCAGGTGGTGTTAATGTTATGGCCGATCAGTGTATATATCCATTTACATACATTAACTCAGTAGAAGTGTCATTAAAACAAAAAGCCAGAGATGGTAAAACTCAAATATTGACGCGGTCGTGTCTGTGTCCTTACGTGATGTTTCCACTTACCCACATACTGGAAGGTGAGTCCTCAGAAGGAGGCCACGTTTACGATGAGGACGTACTTCCCAGCGTATTCACGCAAAGGAATGTGCAGGCTTTCGTTCAAAACGTTCGCGCCATAGTCGTATATGGAGCCGCCCACATCTCGGTGACATACCTGCAAATGAAGAAAACAAAAAAAATCCATAAACACGATTTATCGTCAACATGAAAGATTCTTATGAAGTGGAAGTAACGGCTTTAGGTGTGATAAGCCAAATGAAGGCATTGGGGATATTTTTCCTTGGGTCTTGTAGTGGGGAGGGGGTGTCTGTGGCCTGGTGGCAGCCATGGCCTAAACCAGGGGTGTCCAGCTCTGGTCCTGGAGGGCCGGTGTCCAACACTGTTTGGTGACTTCCCTGCTCAGACACACCGGGTTCAACTCACTTGTTAATTGCCAGGTGTAATGAGTGTGTTTGGGGAGGGGAACTACCAAACTGTACTGGACATACATACATATATATATACACACACACACACACACACACACACACACACACACTACTGGTCAAAATATTTTAGAACACGCTGTTTGTACAGAGGTAAACTTAAATGTTAAACTGCCAAATGTAAATAAACAATTATGTAAATTTGATGGTAAACCGGGAAATTTTCAGAGCTGCCCCAACCTTTGCAGCTTTACCTTCACCCCTTTCTGTCCAGTTCATCCCAAACCAGCTTTTAGGAGCTGAGGTCTGGAGACTGTACTGCTCTTCCATGAACTGAATCTACTGCGGAGTTCTTCTCTTCTAATGTTGTGGCTCATGATCTCACTGTGTGTGTGTTTCTGGCCTTTTCCTCCCCATTGTGATAGTGATATACAGTACTACTTCCTGCTCTACAGCACTGTGCTAATGATGCAGCAGAGGCTGCAGGAACAGCGTGTTCCAGCTCTGCCCCGTTCACACAGTGAGGTTTGTAGGTCATCAGCAGGTCAGTTGTCAATTACTTGCGTTAACCTTCAAGGCTTCATTGACTTCCATTGCTGCAGGAAAGTTCACCAGGTACTTAATGCTTTGGGGAAAAAAGCCTGTTGTCTATGAAATCTGCATGATGTTTCAGGTTTTGGACCAAAACGTTTTATTTATGATGTATTTACTTGTTGCAGACACTTACCTTTGTACAATTTAAAGCTATTCACTGCAACTGAACTGCTTAAATTACCAGTAACACCCAGAAAAACTGTGTTTTAAAACTTGTGTATTTATAAAATCCTGTAGCAGATCTAGCCTGAAAAAGCACTCACTCACTGTGTGAGGTCATGTTAACTGTGTATTTCTGCTATTGGGGTTGTTACAGTGTTACTTTGAACATGATGGTCTCAGATGATCGTCTTGAAGTGAAGTGTTGGTTAAAAACAGCTCATTTTAAATCTCTGCAGTAGAAAAGAGAACATGGCATTTTGCCATCTGATGCTCACGCCAAGTCATTCGAGCAAAATTAATCATTCACTCTGATCTGATTCACAGTTTCGTAACCCACGTTTCGAATGTGGCCCGATATGGTCTCAGGACACATTCTGCGCGTTCTGACAGACCCAACAAAAGCAAAATACACTTATTTTTTTTACTTACGGTCTTCACACTTACAGTAGCCCACAAAAGAGAGTACACCCCTCACATTTTTGTAAATATTTTAATCTTCATGGGACAACACTGAAGATATGACGCTTGGATACAATGTAAAGTAGTCAGTGTGCAACTTGTAGAACAGTGTAAATTTGCCGTCCCCTCAAAATAACTCAACACACGGCCATTAATGTCCAAACCCCTGGCAACAAAAGTGAGTACACCCCCCCACCCCAGTGAAAATGTCCAAATTGTGCCCAACCATTTTCCCTCCCCGGGGTCGTGTGCCTCGTTAATGTTACAAGGCCTCAGGTGTGAATGGGGAGCAGGTGCGTTAAATTTGGGGTTATCGCTCTCACACTCTCTCATACCGATCACTGGAAGTTCAACATGGCACCTCATGGCAAAGAACTCTCTGAGGATCCGAAAAAAAGAATTGTTGCTCTACATAAAGATGGCCGAGGCTATAAGAAGACCCCAACACCCTGAAACTGAGCTGCAGGATGGTGGTCAAGACCATACAGTGGTTTAACAGGACAGGTTCCACTCAGAACAGGCCTCGCCATGGTCAACCAAAGACGTTGAGTGCACGTGCTCAGTGTTGTAGCCAGAGGTTGTCTTTTGAAAACAGATGTATGAGCTGCCAGCATTGCTGCAAAGGTTGGGGGGGGGGCCTGTCAGTGAGAAGCCTCTTCTAAAGATGATGCACAAGAAAGCCCGCAAACATTTTGCTGAAGACAAGCAGACTAAGGACATGGATTATTGGAACCATGTCCTGTGGTCTAATGAGACCAAGATTAACTGGTTTGGTTCAGATGATGTCAAACGTGTGTGGCGGCAACCAGGTGAGGAGTACAAAGACAAGTGTGTCATGCCTACAGTCAAGCATGGTGGTGGGAGTGTCATGGTTTGGGGCTGCATGACTGCTGCCGGCACTGGGGAGCTACAGTTCACTGAGGGAACCATGAATGCCAACGATAAGTGGAGTTGGAAGAGGATGGGAGTGATGTGCGATGAAGGCTTGAGTGGACGCAATGCGAGACAGTGGTGGTCTAAAGGTTAGGGATATGCCCTAGTGATCTGAAGGTCACCTGTTCAAATCCCAGAACATTGAGGTACCATGGGCAAGGTACTGTGCTCCAGCACTGCTCCCCGGGCGCTGCCCATGCCAGCTGCCCGTTGGTTAAATGCTGAGGTCACATTTCATCACTGTGTGTTGAGCTGTGGGGTGTTCACAATGACAAATAATCAATCACTCGCATGATAAGTGCATGTAGTGCCATCTCTAATATCATTATGTCGCATTACAAGCCATGAAGACGGCATTAACTTCAGCTGAGCACTGTATTACACTTGCCTGTCACTTAAAATGAGGTTTTCTTCCCCACAAGTCAATGACCTGCATCCAAAACAAATACAAAGAGAGTATTCAAACACTGCATGACTCTAACCTTTGGTCAATATTTTCGAAGAGTCTGAGATTAGCTTTTAGTTTGTGTGGTACACCTCACCCTGCCACGTTACTGTTACAGAATAAATAAATATGCATCAAAACATTTAGAAATCCATAAAAAACAGGCAGGTTGGAGGACGTCTAAACAGCACAACAGCTCTACTATCCACACTCTCCCTAACATTCCAGTTAAAGGATGAAGTGTATGCTCCATAATCAGGGGCGGCCCGTGGCATAGGCGACACAGGCAAATGCCTGTGGGGCGCCGACACTAGGTAAAAGATTTTCTCTTGTTCTCCATAAGCACAAATAGAGGGAATTCAACTCACGACACTCTATGTTCCACAACCAGATAAGGCCCGCCCCCTGCGCCAGGATTGGCTGATGTTCAGACACAAAAGCAGATCGCAGAAAGCCGATTGGTGAGTTGCTAGTAAATATGGACTACCAGTCATCAGCCTCTGTCAACAGTCAGGTTATTGCGTTGGAGGTTATTTGTTTGTGGTGGGTGGGTGTTTGGGGGAGGGGGGGGGGGTTTGGTTGTTCTTCCTGAAAGTTCACCCAGGGCTCAAACATTGTCAGGGTCGGCCACGTCCACAATACACCCATACGCTGCAATGTTGGTCTCACAGAGGGCTGCGATATGCAAATGAGCCTCTGACCAATCACAAAACTGCGTAAAACTTCCATGTGAAAGAATCCAACACACCTGGCAAAGCACAGTACATCAGATCAGGCAGAAAGAGAAGCAAGGCCCACACACACGCACAAGGGCATCAAGCTACTTCTGCTTCAAAGCACTGATTAAAGTTCTGCAAAGTTGTGGTCTACACCAATCAGCCATAACATTAACACCACGGACAGGTGACATGAATAACATCCACTCTCTAGTTACTTCATTATAGTGGTACCTGTCAGGGGGAGTGGCATATATTAGACATCAAGTGAACAGTCAGTTCTTGAAGTCGATGTGCTGGAAGCAGGAAAAAAACGGGTGAGTGTAAGGATCTGAGCCACTTCGCCAAGGGCCTTATGATGATGTTCTAGATGAGTCAGAGCATCTCCAACACGGCAGCTCTTGTGGAGTGTTCCAGGTGTGCAGTAGTTAGTCCCCACCAAAAGTGATCCAGGGAAGAACTGGTGAATGGGGAGTGAAGGCTAGCCCCTCTGGTCTGATCCCACAGAAGAGCTACTGTGGTTTAAACAAACAGTGATGCTGACTCTGATAGAAAGGGGTCAGAACACACAGTGCACCACAGTCAGAGCTGCTCCAGCAGCAGGA
>JBBPDA010000126.1:885813-899890 GCA_037974385.1 Arnoldichthys spilopterus | reverse complement strand
ATAGATAGATAGATAGATAGATAGATAGATAGATAGATAGATAGATAGATAGACAGACAGACAGACAGACAAACAGATAGATAGACAGACAGACAGACAGACAGACAGAGAGATAGATAGATAGACAGACAGACAGACAGACAGACAGACAGACAGACAGATGTTTCAACACACAAAATCATAATCATTAATTATTATTGTTCACATTCATTTAACCTTTAAATAAACATGTATTTACTGTTACATTTTACAGTATATTGACCTTAAAAATGGCTTTTTGATACAATGTATATTAAATGGAGTTAAATTAAAGTGACCCTTAGACCCACTTTGACAGGGGTCTTATTGTGATGTTCTACACGACTGAGTCAGGGCGTCTCCACTACGGCAGCTCTTGTGGAGTGTTCCAGGTGTGCATTAGTTAGTACCTACCAACAGTGATCCAAGAAAGGACGACTGGGGAATCGGCTGGGTCACCCAAGGCTCACTGATGCATGTGGGGAGTGAAGGTTAGCCCATCTGGTCTGATCCCACAGAAGAGCTCCTGTGGTTTTAACAGTGAACGCTGACTCAGTGGTCAGAACACACAGGGCAGCACAGTCAGAGCTGCTCCAGCAGCAGGAGGGTCCACCTCAATGTTAGGCAGGTGGTGTTAATGTTATGGCTGATCTGTGTCTACCGCCCTTCCAGCGCCTCACCCTCGTTTTAACCGGAGAGGCACCTGAGCAGGCTTGTTTACATGGGATTTTAAGGTAACGGCATGCACACGACACCACACGGCAACGGTGACCTCATCCTTGTCGGATGTTGCTGTGTGAGAGCTGCCTGCCGCCGCTCTGTAATTAGCGGAGCGCCCTCAGAGCTTGGGTTTGTAAACCACTTGTGTTTGTCCTTGGGCCTGCTGGGGCGCAGTCTCTAATCTGTGGCGGCCTCGATATTTTATAGCCACGAGTTATCGAGGAAGGGGGAGTTAAAGAGCCCGGAGGAAGATCGTGTGGAGTTTTTTTGCTGTGGTGCACCTGTAGGCCGCACTTCCTGGGAACAGACGCAGGCCGAACTGCACCACTGCACATGCGTTAGAGCGAGTTGTCAGCGGGAACGTGATGAGAGATGGCGTTCAAAGAACAGAGAGTCATCGACATGGCAAGCGTTAATGAGAAAATGATACCTCTTCCCTTTCTGCGTCTGCTTGGAGGACAGCTACCACTCAGCCCAGAAAGAGAGATTCAAAGTGAAAGTTGGCCTGCGGGGAAATAAAAGGTTTCCATGCGATCATGAGTCAGACGGGGGGTGGGGGTGGGGGGGTGGGGTGGTGTAATGGGATTCAGCTGTGCTTCTAATCAAAGGAAGATGGGGGGAAATGTAATAAGAGCGCATCATAAAAGCTGGAATATTTCCGCACATGTCACGGCTCGGCCCTTCCACAGCTTTGCTACGGCTCGTGTTCAGCACGGTTTGTGCGGTACTGCGCTGTAGGGTGCCGCTATACATTTTTATACATAACCAGGGCTTTTCCTGCTCTCGGAGGGTCTCTGAGGGTCTCCCCGAACTACCAAGAGCTCCCACGTGTACATGTTGAGTTACAAACTATCACAACTGTTGCGGTTGTGATGCAACTTGAGGCCTCTGGAAGTTCAGAAACAAGCCTGTGCACAACGCTCACCTCACATCAGTGCAGTGAAAGTGATTGTGTCATTGTGAACACACTCAAGCACCACAACAAAATGTGACCTCTGCAGTTTAACCCATCACACGTGCACATGCGAAGCAGTGGGCAGCTATCAACAGCGCCCGGGGAGCAGTGCAGCAGGATGGTACCTTGACGAAGGGAACCTCAGTAGTGCCCGGTCCGGGACTTGAACTTGCGACCTTCAGGTGCAGAAGCCACTGTATTTGAACTCACTGGCCACTTTATTAGAAACACCTTCCGTAAGCTTGAACTCACTGGCCACTTTATTAGAAACACCTCCCCTGTGTTTGAACTCACTGGCCACTTTATTAGAAACACCTCCCCTGTCTTTGAACTCACTGGCCACTTTATTAGAAACACCTCCCCTGTGCTTGAACTCACTGTTCAAACACACGGGACTCACTGCGACCTTCAGGTCCTGAAGCCACTGCCCAGTGGCTCCGTACACTATGAGTGGTCAGTATCGCTGGATCCTCTTGGGTTACTAACAATGTTGAAAGAGACGAAGCAGAATCCATAGGTCTGCCCAGCTCCTCACTGAGCTTTCTGCAGGAGCAGACACACGGCCCTCAGCAGAGAAACAGGACGATGGCGTAACGTGGCTGATGCATGGGGTGGAATGTTGACTGTAGTAGTATTATGGTCTGCTTCTTTATCTCCCTCCAACCTCAGGAGCGTCTCGGCAGACTAAACACGTCTATACGCCACAATAAACCGCGCAGGGCCTCGCCCACGTGAAGAGACAGAGAGTGAGTGGGAGAAAGATTTGGGAAAGCCTGTCGCTCGCCCTGCTCATGCCGTGGTTCTGAGACGTTGCCATCTGTCCTGCAGCCAGATTTGTCCAGGACTTCTGAAAGCAGGAGGACCGTTCAGTGATGGCCTACACTACCTGCAAGGCCTCATGGCAGCAGCAATGGCTTGGGTTGGGCTTTCTGGTGAGGGACGCTTTTCCTTGTCATCTGGGGTGAAGGACACTTTCTTTCTCATGTTTCTTCTTAACATAAAGCATCTGTTTTCTGAAAATATCTTAAACGAAGGACGTTGAGACGGAATGTGTTTTTGCGAGCCATCTGTAGACTTCACAGTGAAGAACCCAGGCCGAAGGGGCAGGGCTGTTTGTGTGTGTTATGTCTCGAACGCTGTGGGTCTGATATTTATCCCGTTCTAAAATAGATTTCGCCTTTTAGGGTCATTGTTGATCGAAGCATTCCACATCCCCCTCAAACAGCGAGCTGTCCGCTCCAACCAAGCCACGAAAACAAATCTCAGCAGATAAGAACCACTACATCACTCAGACGCTCTCCAACTGTATTTCTGGCCCATTTCTTCATTAAAACAGTGTGAGCAACATTTCCCCGGGACAAGTAGTGCAAGTATCAGCACAAACAGTTTCTCTAAAAGTTACTAAACTAGTCTTTGACAATATATAGCAAATACCAGCTATGTGCTATTACTGGCCACTTTATTAGAAACACCTGCCCTATGCATCACTAACTGGCCGCTTTATTAGAAACACCTCCCATGTGCTTGAAATAACTGCCCACTTTATTAGAAACATCTCCCATGTGCTTGAACTCACTGGCCACTTTATTAGAAACACCTCCCCTGTGCATCACTAACTGGCCACTTTATTAGAAACACCTCCCATGTGCTTGAATTCACTGGCCACTTTATTAGAAACACCTCCCATGTGCTTGAATTCACTGGCCACTTTATTAGAAACACCTCCCCTGTGCATCACTAACTGGCCACTTTATTAGAAACACCTCCCCTGTGCATCACTAACTGGCCACTTTATTAGAAACATCTTCCATGTGCTTGAACTCACTGGCCACTTTATTAGAAACACCTCCCATGTGCTTGAACTCACTGGCCACTTTATTAGAAACACCTCCCATGTGTTTGAAATAACTGGCCACTTTATTAGAAACATCTCCCATGTGCATCACTAATTGGGCACTTTATTAGAAACACCTCCAACGTGCTTGAATTCACTGGCCACTTTATTAGAAACACCTCCCATGGGCTTGAACTCACTGGCCATTTTATTAGAAACATCTCCCATGTGCTTGAACTCACTGGCCACTTTATTAGAAACACCAACCTTGTGCTTGAATTCACTGGCCACTTTATTAGAAACACTACTGTGTCCTATCACTCACTGGCTTGAGTGAAAAAATTTTGTTTAATTATTAACTTTAAAGAAACACACCACAGCTTAGGAAGGTTTGCTCTTACTCTTATCTCGAGTTTCCACAGTTTTACTGTCTATACCGACCAGAATTGGAAGTATTTCCAAACATTCCAGGCTTTATAGAGTGCAGATCGTGTGGCTGCCCTCTGCTTTAGGTTAGGCCCATGATACGAGCTCTTTCTAGTTGTGTCTTGTTGTCCCTTGTTTTTTGTCTGGTCTCTGTCGTCAGCACTGTTAGTACTGTTGATGTGTCTGTGCTGCTTGGTCCCCAATTGTGTCCTGGATTTGTTTGTGCATAGTTTGTTTTAATGTTTGTCATCTTTGTTAAATCAGTCTTTTCATCAGCAAAACTCGCACTTACTTCCTTAACCCTCGATAAAATTCTCATAAAAAAACTCAATTTTATTTTCCATTTACTTTTTTGATGAATGTACAGCAGTAAAAGCTGTGTAAAAATGTGCTTTTTGAATAAATTTTATTTACCTACTAAATTAGGAAAAAACATCATGAAAAAAGGGTAAATAAAATTATTGAATAGAAAACACAATTAGGAACAACTTTCCCTAGTAACAATTTAAATTCATCCGTCATTTTTTACACCATTTCAGGTTGCCGTGAAGCCAATCCCAGCTCACTACAGGCCCAAGGCGGGGTTCACCCAGGACAGGAGGCCAACCCATCGCAGGGAAACACACAGATAGACAATCAATCACACACACCGCTATGGTCAATTTAGAGCATCCAGTCATCCTATTGCAGCCTTTGGACTGTGGGAGGAAACCGGAGAACCTGGAGGAAAGAAAGGCACCCTTGGCCAACCCAGGGATCGAACCCAGGACCTTCTTGCTGTGAAGCGACAGCGCTAACCACTGCACCATCATGCATCTTGCAGATATATCAGTAAAAGTCAAAAAGTAATTTAATAATTTTACAGAAGTAACAGTCAGTAACTTGTAAACTTATAAACATTTTTTATTATGTGAAATGTATGTGACGTTTGACACCAGACTCGACCTTTACGTGTGTATTAAATGTTAGATTTTTCTGCTACAGTGCTGTGGAGTGTCCTCCTTGTGGCGTATGTGATACCAAAAACTCTGCTGTCTTGGTGTTGTGCCTAGATGGCGTCAGGTATGTGGGAAACTCAAGAGGCTGGGCCTGATGGGAAAGATCAGTGACAAGGCCTGATGGGAAACGATGATGTACATGAAGTCACCAAAGGCAAGTCTGATCCAGACATCCGGGGTGAGGACACGTCTGTGGTCGCACCTTGATGCCACAGACCAGATCTGCTGGAGCGAGGTGAGTCTTCTCACACATACTCACACTCGTGTTGGTATTGCTATCGTTGTGAGTACTTTCCATTGACTTCTAACCCTAACCCTAACTGCGGTGTAATTCAGTAACACTACACCAACACCCAGACACTATTACAGACCTCCGCGTACAAAAGTCAGTCTTTCTGCTCTTTGGAATTGAAAAGTTAAATTTGTGGCATGGTTCCGTGTGAGGACCAGGTCCTCACTTCTATAGTCCATTGTTTGGTCCTCACAAGGACTTAAATACACACACACACACACACCTGAATCATACTACAGAGTATCCTCAGAAAGAGAGGTAGATTTTTATGGAGGGATATTCCCACGGGGTGCTACTTTTCCTCTGTTAGAGCTGGAGTTTAATGGACTGTGCAGTTCTTTCCCAAGAAATGTCCTCCTCGAAAATGTTCAGCCATTGGTGTAGAACTTTATACCAGCCTGGATGTTGTGATGTTTGGGTTTTCTGAGACTTTTATGTAGTGTAGGTTGGTTCAAAGGGCTGGAAAGTAAAAGCAACTCCAGCCTTATTACACTGCACTGCATTACCAGCCTGGTCCAATCTTTTTTGCATCAGATTTACATCAGATTTAACATGTCTGCTGTGGTCTGTTCTTTTACAGTTCCCAGTCTTCTCAGTCGGGCCTTTCTTTTAAATAAATAGTGGGGTGAAAAAAACACAAAATAGGTCTTTTTATTCTCTGGCACCAAAAACGTCCCACACATTATCCAGAACCGCATGCATTCAGAGAGAGTCTTCCCTCTCTCGGACCAGTTTATGGGAACGTCGTCGTAAAAGCGATGAATAACTGGGCTCTGAAATCAATCTTTTGGCTTTTCAAAGACGTGCAGCAATAAAACAACTGCAAACCCACAACAAACAGGAAAGGGGTGTTGTTACAACGATGCACTGTGACGACGCTGCTTTTCTATTGTTCACGCACTCGCATTAATCATCGTCTTGGTGCTCGTGCTGGAAAAAGAAAAGCTGTCGAATTTCATCTCTTGTTAAATTGTCCTGACCACCCCGGCTCACGCCCGCCAGCCTTTTCCCCTCGAAACAAAGGACATTCCTTCCCCGACCGTAGCCGGTGCACGTTCCAAACCCGAGAGTAATGCTAAGCGCTCTCGCCGAGCCTCGCCCTGTGGCACCCACCACTTCCTACCATTAAAACGCCTGGATTCCTGCACCTGAAGCCGTTAACACAGATGAGGAGGCCCACCCCTGTGCAGTAAAGGCGTAGGACACAGGTCAGCTGTGGAAGCTGAAAGTGGTGGTTTTTTATCTGGTTCACTCTGTTGCTCAAGTTGTTAAGTCATTTGGGTTTTGTTACATTTGTAACTTTGTTTTTTTTTTTTTTTGCATTTTTCGTTTAAGAGCAGATCAAGTTTAATTGTAGACATAAAACTAAGTAGTAAATAAAATAAAGACAATAACAAAGTACATAAAAACAACATGAAGATAAAATCATGGGAAAAGAGCAGAGACAGTCATAAAATGAAGAAAGAATAGATAAACGGAAAGAAAAACAAGGAAAAATAAAGGAGAAGTCAGTCAAAGCATAAAGGACAATGCACAAAACAAGACGTCACTCCTGCACACGTTATTAAAAAGCCTATATACCATATTTTTGTCGCTGATTTTTTTTCTGAGATCCACTCTTAGGTTTTCTTATATTATATTATATTATATTATATTATATTATATTATATTTAATTTAATTTAATTTAATTTAATTTAATTTAATTTAATTTAATTTTTATTTTAATTTTTATTTTTATTTACCTGGCTATTTTCCAGCCACACTTTATCCCTTCTAATTTAAGAATCTTTTATTTATTACTGTGCCTTTAACACTGATGTCATTGCTGTCCAGAGAAAACCTCTTATCTCCATTTTTTATTTTTGGATTTTCTACATCAACACAGCAGCTGGTCTTTATGCTGCGTTCATGATGAACAGACCATTAAAAATCACAAGACCAATAGAAAATCACTTGTTCTAAATGTTGTTCTTGTTCCTCCATGAACTTACACTGGAAGTAATAAACAGCTTTGCCTTCACCTGTAATGTTACAATGTTGCAGATGCCTGTTTTATCTTGGACAGCGATGATATGTTAATTGTCTCTGTTGTGATTGGCTGCCCTGTTTTGTTTATTCAAAAAGCAGCCTGGGTTAAAACCCTGTGTGAACAGGTGGGGTCGAACTGCTGGAAGCTGAATAGGTAGTTATATGTAAATGTGTTGGATTTTGTGACATCACTAAAGCAACACATTCAAAACGAGCTGCTTTTGCAGCAAATGTGCAAAACCGTGTTCGTTCAAAGTCTTAGGTAGAATGTTTAAAATGTAATATTTCTCATTACCAGCCTCCAAGCTTCATAGGTGCAAGGCACCAAGTGTAAGCAAGATTCAAGGCTGATCATGAATAACTTTTTTGGAAAGTATATAGACAATTGAACTGTCAGCAGTGCAGAACATTGAAATTGAGTGTTTTTATACCTGGAAACATCTGAAAACTTTTTTCAGTAGAGTAATACCAGTACAGTAGTCTACAAATACATCCTACGTTACATAAAACGTAATTTAATTAAGGTAAAGTATTAGCTTCATATATTTCATTGTTTACACTGTGCTCTTCCATTGGTTTTCTGCCATCGTCATGTGGCAAATCAAGTTAGATGGATTTGCTCCATGTTTGCAGGTAGGAACTTTGACTTTGAGTGGCGTTCCATTGTACCTTTGCTCGTAGGAGGTTGGTTCTAGTTCTGAGTTGTCTTACATTACATATATGGAGCATGTGAACTGGGGAGTGACTGATACATTGTGTAGAAACTTCAGTTTTCAGTTTACCTGGCCTCTGTAACAGTCCCAAACCCTAATGAGTACCGACTGATTTCAACTTCAGGGATTTTAAGAGACGACATGGGTTGACTGGTCAATATCCGGTGAACATAGCTGTGGCTCAGTCACCTTTGAGCTTTAGCCGAGACCTTGGAGCTGCCAGGAGTAACAGACTGGCAGATCTGAGGTCTTGAGCTGAAGTGGAGGGACAGTAAATCAGTAATGGAAGAAGGGGCCAAGAGCTCAAGAGCTTTCACAACAAACATTGAGCCCTTAAAAGGAGCTGGAGGTATACAGGAAGACAATGGAGAGGAAAGAATTGGATAGAGAGGGATACAATCACTTTCAAGAATGTGCTCGGGATCTTTGAGGCGACCTAAAGATCCGTTAAAATGTCAAAACCTCAAGGCTGGATGGCTGAGGCAAAATCCAACCATTGGCCTTTGACCTTTTCTGAATAGCAGGATGGGCCTATAAGATTTCAGGGGCAACGGCTCAGTGAAGGCCTTAAAACCCAATGGCCCAGATAAGTGGGTTCCAAAAAAAGACGGAAGGGAAAATACAGCGGTGGAGAGACTGTGAGGGAGAAAGTGCTAATGTAAACCCCCCAAATCAGTGTTTAGTCTGCTTCCACTTATCTCTGCCTGTGCTAGGACCTCGGGTGACGGAGGGAAAAACGCAGGCTCATTATTAAGAGCTGAACTCGTCGCTAAAGTTTCCAGCTGGAAAGCCCCAGCGATGGTGCAGTTGGTGCTGTATTTAATAATGTCAGAGTGTTGGTTTAGGGGTGAAAGCAATTCAACCCCCCTCTCTTGACACACACAAACACAGCCCAGGTGTTTGAAAGCAGCAGAGGTTTGGTAGAGAACTGTCCAGGGCTGCGTCTGTGCACACAGCAGGAGTGAAGCTCAAACCCGCCTGTTGTCTCTCCTGCGCCACGGTTCCTATGACTTCCCTTTGGATGCTCATATTTCAATGTGATTTAGGATATGTGGTCTGCTGTCTGGGTCTGGTTTTGGAGCTTTAGGGGTAGTCCTGTTCTTTGGTGCAGTGTGGCATTATGGGAAAGCCAGGCCTGCATATTAATACCCAGCTGAGCTCCACAGCCCCCAGGATGTACATCAGCGAGTGGACGTCATGCTTTCATCTCTCTGTGCTTTACTGTCCACCTGAGGCAGGGATCCCCTGGCTTCCTCCAGCTCAGGATGAGGCAGGGTGGGAGGGGAAGGAAGGAAAATGAGGGCAGTGGGGGTCAGTGTCAGGCCCAGGTCAGAGGCATCAGTGCTGGAACATCTGCCCTGCAGCTGCAGGATTCTCAGCGCAGAGATGGACTCCGCTCGTGCCCATCTGTTGATTCATGCAGACACTTGAGCCTGCGCTGCTTTTACTTATGGCTGTGATTGCACTTGTCTACATGTCCATTCTTGTGATGTCGCTTTGCATTAGTGTACATTCTTGTGCACATGCTCGTGCAAGTGAGTGTTTATTCAAGTGCCCGCGCTTGTGCCCACGTTTACATGAGTGAGTGCCCATTCCATTGCCCATGCTTGTGCCCATGCTTGTGTAAGTGCAAGTGCTCAATCCAGTATCCACCCTTACGCTCGTGCGAGGGCCCATTCCAGTGCCCATGCTTGTGTGATGCACTAGTGAGCGTTCTTACGCACAAGCACATGTGCATCTACTTCTGTTTACATGAGTGAGTGCCCATTCCAGTGCCCATGCTTGTGCCCATGCTTGTGTAAGTGCAAGTGCTCAATCCAGTATCCACCCTTGCGCTCGTGCGAGGGCCCATTCCAGTGCGCATGCTTGTGTGATGCACTAGTGAGCGTTCTTACGCACAAGCACATGTGCATCTACTTCTGTTTGGGCCCATGTTTTCCACTAGTGCAAGAACACACAGGCTTTGCTCACACTTATGTTCATGCAAGCGCCCAATCCAATGCCCATCCTTCCACTAGTGCAAGTGCCCATTCCTGTGCCTTGCACTAGTGCACATTCTTGTGCACAAGTTTATGCCTACCTGTTTACATCTGCACTAGTGCAATCGCTCATTTCAGTGCCCGTGGTTTTGATGGTAGGTACGTGCTCGTGCTCAATCCAGTGCTCATCCTTGCACTACTAGCGAAAGTGCTAATTCAAGTGCCAGTTCTTGCACAAGCGTACATACGTGTGCTCAAGCTCATGCCTGTGTTTGTGCCTGTGTTTTTTGTGTTAGTCCCTAAGCTTGCACTAGAGCAAGTGCTCATTCCTTTGCCCATGCTTGTGCCCTCACTTGTGCAAGTGCTAAATCCAGTGCCCATGCTTGCACTAGCGCAAATGCTCATTGTTGTGTCCATGCCTGTACTAGTGCTAAGACCTAGTCCACGTGCTTATTCCGGTGCTTTCGCTAGTGCTAAGTGCTTATTCTAGGACCAGTCCTCCTGTTTGTGCCTGTGCAGTAGCCCATATTTGTACCCTGGTGTGCCCATGCTCGCAGTAGTACAAGTGCCCATTCGCTCTCATGCTCCTGGCTCTAGTGCCCCTAATTCTACTGTTGCGTGTGTTCACGCTTGTGCTTGCAGTCCTGCTCATGGCCTGGCCCTTGGAGAGCTGCCATTGGGTAAATAAGCCCTGCCGTTCAGCGACAGACGTGTCATTGTGTCCATGGGCCTCATTCGCTCGAAACCCACGGCACAGTTTTCACAACTGATCTAATGGCTCGTCCATCTCACGCCCACTGTGTGTCCATAAACGGGCTGGACCCTGAAGCCCCAACATTTCCCTCCAACTAAATCTTCACCTCTGGGGGAACCGGGGTCGGTTTCAGACCAGCGGTAGGAGGCGGTTTCCACGTACAGCAGGGAGCCGTGGCGACGCAGTGGCACCATCTGAACTGCATCAGTGCCCTCGCCACGTATACACAGGAGCAGGAGTCACATTAAGACCAAATTTACCCCCGCCATTAAACCTGTGCACCCATGTCATATGCACTGCCCCGTGCGATTCCCACACGTGGGAGCAATCGCATAAATAAACCAAGGCCGACGGACGAAAATGGCCGCGGAAAGACAGGCAAGTCGGTGGCAGCCCGGGAGGAGGGGGGGCACCAAAAAGTACCTTTTCAAGTATCCCCCCAGCACAAAAATAGCTGGAGTCGCTGAATGGAAAAGATATAAGGCCTTGTTAAATCAAGGGAGTACGAATCCGAGAAGCCGGGGCCCATATGGCAGAAGTCACGGGCTGTAATTGCTCCCAGGCCTGGTGGAGCGAGGGGGCGTGGGGGGGGGGGGGGTTGTTGAGAGGGAGAATAGTTAGCTGTACAAACACGGCCATGAATCATGGGGCAGTGCTCTTTTCCTGTTAGACTGGAGACTGAAACGCCATATTTGGACCGTCTAAATTCTCAGGAGTTCGCCTCACATGAAAGGAATAACAACTAGACGAACGTGCGTAGCTCAACATGCAGCTAAAGGCCGAAGTTTGTCCGCAGGTTTGTCCTTTTTTTAAAGAAATGTCTAGAAAACCGTAGAAGCCAGTCGTCTCTAGATCACAGATCTCGCAAAACTCTACACGGTTCAACCTGGTGTAAGCAAAGTCACTCAGAGTGGTTTGATGTGAAATGGTGCATTGTAGAGAAGCTTAACAACGCTTTACAGTGTATGTGAATGGAACCAGGAGTCACAGTGTCTACAGCAATACACTGATCAGCCTTAACATTAACACCACCTGCCTAATAGTGAGCAGGTCCCTCCTGCTGCTGAAACAGCTCTGGCTGTGGTGCACTGTGTGTTCTGACCCCTTTCTATCAGAGTCAGCATCACTGTTTAAACCAGATCGGACCAGCTTTACTCCCCACATCCATCAGTGAGCCTTGGGTGCCCCTTGACCCTGTCGCTTATTTGCTAGTTCTCCTTCCTTGGATCACTGTTGGTAGGTACTAACTACTGCACACCTGGAACACTCCACAAGAGCTGCCGTTCTGGAGACGCTCTGACTCTGTCGTCTAGAACATCACAATAGGGCTCTTGCTAAAGTGGCTCAGGTCCATGCACTCACCCATTTTTCTGCTTCCAGCACATCAACTTCAAGAACTGACTGTTCACTTGCTGTATAACATATCCGACCCCCTGAGAGGTGCTATTGTAACGAAATGACTGGATAGCCAATGTCGTTCACTGTACCTGTCAGCGGTGCTAATGTTATGGCCGATCAGTGTATGTCTGTTTTTTGTTTGCCAAAACCTGCACTTAAAAAAAAAAAGCCGAAAGTCCACCTCTGATATATCATCACACAACTTTTCTGGCATTAGGTGACGCACCTGTAACCATTTCATCTCAGTAACAACACCAACCCAAGCATTTAGGGAAAGGGGGATGACTGTGTACGCCTGAAGGCCCGTCCTAACCCCAGTTATGAAGCTATTAGTGTGGTCAGGGGTTGGGCAGTGGATAACCCAGTTAACTGGGCCTCTAATTGCTGTGCAGCTCCGCTGACCATGTGGGAGGAGAGAGAGGCCTTGGCATAAAAGGGCAAGCGAGGGCCTACATAATGAAACTCCCAGAACTGCACAATCACATTCGGGACCACTGAGTCGCAGGAATGCCGCGTTGCGAATCCGGAGAAAGAGGACGAGGGCGGAGGCGCAGGGACAGAGAGTGATGTATGTGAGACAGGGATGGGGGTTAATCTGCCTAACGTCATTATTTGCGGTGCGAGAGGATAAATTTAGGTGGGAAACGAAGATCTGTGGTGCGTGACACAGATTAAGTCCCTCGGTTTGGACGTCAGCGGAAACAGGCCGGCTCGTTCCTCCGCTGCTCTGCTTACTCGGGTGACTCCTGAGGACGGAGGATGAAAGTGAAGGTGACTATTTGTCATTGTGAACACACTCAAGCACCACAACGAAATGCAACCTCTGCATTTAACCCATCACACGTGCACACGTGGAGCTAACTACTGCACACCTGGAACACGCCGCAAGACCTGTCGTCATGGAGACGCTCCGGCTCAGTCGTCTAGAACATCACAATAAGGCCCTTGTCAAAGTGGCTCAGATCCTTACGCTCGCCCATTTTTCCTACTTCCAGCATGTCGATTTCGAGAACTGACTGTTCACTTGCCGACTAATATATCCTAATATATGACAGGTGCCATCGTAATGAGAAAACTAGAGAGTCAGTGTCACTCACTTCACCTGTCAGACCCAAGCGGACCCAGTTTAGCGCTGAACTGTGCAGCGTGAGCCACATCTGAAGACAGGAACTTCGTCCAGATGCTCACGACCAGCGCACACGGGGGATGTAACGTGAGGCTGCGTTTCACTGACATACTGAGCTCAGCCTTTATAGGAGATAAAGTTTCAAAGACATGCACCTCATCTCGAAGGAATTTCTTCATGGGTAGGTGTGTAAGTTGACTTCTGGAACGGCTACAGAGACGAATATGGGGATGGAGATTTATTGATCACCGGGGGGTGGGGGGTGGGGGTGGGGGGGTGTAGACACCGATGCAGGATGGGTCAGAGTTTCCAGCAGCTGGGCCACTAATATTCAGCAGAGGGAGAAAGAAAAATCCCCACCTGAATCATCGGCCCTTCCTCCTCAGGTTCACTTAATAGCGAAGCATGTCTGCCAAGGTGAAATGTGCTTTAGACACAGTTGGTAGAGCAAAGCAGAGCTTTGTGTTGCCTTTTCTCCAGTTTAGAAGCGGACTCGTGTAAGAGCAGCGTCCCAGCACTCTCAGCTTGTTTATCCCCCGATGTCACAGTTATATCCGCTGTTTGTATGATTTGGCAGTGTTGCAGATCTTTGTGCAGCCAGTGTGTATCACTTTTAACCCTTAGAAGTCAAGGGTTATTATTATCAGTTTCATAAATCTAATTTATATTAAGAAATGACTGAAATAGAATTAGGCGGCGCGGTGCTCTGCTTTGCTCTACCAACTCACAGTGAGAAGGTCCTGGGTTCGATCCCCGGTTTGGCCACAGGTGCCTTTCTGTGCGGAGTTTGCGAGCTCTCCCCGTGTTGGCGTGGGTTTCCTCCGGGTTCTCCGGT
>JBBPDA010000126.1:865880-876865 GCA_037974385.1 Arnoldichthys spilopterus | reverse complement strand
AAACACGCCAAGATCTTAAATTACCAAAGAGAGGAAATTCCATATGCCAAGTTTGTATACTACTAAGGAGAGAACTACAGTAGTAGATACATGTGCATCTTCCATGATGACAATGGCATTTTACACTTTACTGCTTTCTTGCTTAAGACATTATAAGGATGTGTTCAGACCTGCCAGGTTTGGGTTGGTTACAGTCTTTTCTCATTGGATAGGACCTCAGGAGCTGGACTGAAGGCCTTACATTCTAGACGGCCAACATAATTAGGAACAGAAAGGAGAATATATCCCTTTTGGATGGGTGGAACTGACTTACACTTGTTAAATCTGCTTTCTTGCTTAAGAAATGATAAGGATTTGTTCAGACCTGCCTGGTTTGGGTTGGTTACAGTGAACCCTGGCGCCTGCTTGGTTGGGTGAGTAGTTTGATTCCATTGATCCAGACCAAAGCTGGTCGTTCAGTCCAGCTCCTTTCATTGTTTATTGCTTTAGATCAACGTTTTTCAACCTTAGTCCTGAAGACTCTTGCATTCTTTACTGTTTTCCCAGCTCCTACACCCCCCCAAAAAACTCAAAAAAGACTTTACACTTTTCCTGAAGTCTGCAAATCATAAGTAGATCCCCCTCTTAATGCCCTCCCACCTGCCCACCACCTTCTTCAGCACCTTTTGATTCACAGCCTGAAACTGAATCACAGTCGCTCAGTCAAAATCGTCCCCCAGCTTCTGAAGACAGGATGTTCATGGGCACTGCTGGCCCTGTGAACAGAGGGTTGCAGGTTCAAGTCCTGACCTAGGTACCACTGAGGTATCACTGAGATACCCTCGGACAAATTCCCACTACACAGCTTCTCATAACTGCCCTTCTGTCATTTCCCCCCTTTATCGAGTTCTCACCTTTCACACAATGGTACCAAGCTGTAAGGATGAAGCTAACGTGCTGGGAGCCACTCTGTCTTGATGGCATAGTGGTTTGGGACTTGATCATATGATCTGAGGGTTGCAGGTATAAGTCCTGGCCCAACTCCCTCTGATGTATGCTTAAGCAAGGTACCATCCTGCGACACTGCTCTCCAGGGTGCTGTTGATAGCTGCCCGCTGCTCCACTTGCGAATGGGTGAAATGCAGAGGTTGTTGTGGTGCACTTTGTGTGACGAGGTGTGTTCACAATGACAAATAGTCACTTTGACCTTATCTTTTCAAATTGCCCTCAATCAAATGCCATTGGACTGCTCAAGACACGAGCTATATGGGGATGTGAAGGATGGCCATCCAGAGAGAATCCAACTCGACCAGAGAGAAAGACAACAATGCTTTCTTGGCCTCAGATGGCAAATCCAATCCCAGATACAAACCATACTCAGATGAGTTGCATGAAGCACAAGTGATGGAACTAGTACGTTGGGCCTGCAGAACTTCCATGACTTCCACACTGTTCTTTGTGGAGTTTGTAGCATGAAAACAGAAGAGAGTGCACTTGCCAAAGTCAGTGTCACATCATTTTCTGTTATTGTCTTTTTTTTTCATCATAAGTGTCCAGTTTCAAAACAAAACAATAACACAACATGAACCTCTGGTGAGGTCCTGAGCTTCTGGAGCTCTAGCTTCCGTGGATTTCTGGCTCACTGTACAGTAGAGCTCCTTTCAGATCACTCACTTTCAACCTCTTTCTCATCTGGTAACTGTTTGAGCTTGTTCCTGAGCTTCAGTTCACATTGGTTCCTACCAAACGTAACCATTGGAGAAAGTTAAGCACTCATCACTGTCTGATCGGCAAATCAGAAAACCTGATTTTTACAGTTTAATCAACATTCGTTCATCTCCTGAGCCACTTATCCTACTCACAACTCTTCACGCCCAATGACGACCTGCTCGTAGCTTATTGAAAAAAGAACTGAATGTATTGAACGTTGCAGCACTGAAAGAGTATTAAACTGCTGACACGTGCTATGTTTCCAGCTTCAGACAGTAACTGACCAAGCTCGTCTCTAATATCACATAGATCACTATTACTTATATTGTACATACATCCAACTGAAGATTTGTCTATTTGATGTTTTTTGGGGGGTTTTTTTGTTTAGGAAAAGTTGAGACATTTTGTAAAATGCAATAAAGACATAAATCTATGATATGCTAATTCACCTGAACCTTTATTTATTGGTCAAAATCACAGAGCAAAGATTTTCAAAAGTTTTACTGTCCAACTTTACTGCGTTTTGTAAATTGCCAAACATTTAGAATTCGATGGCTGAAACATGCAACAAAAGTTGGCACAGAAGCATATTTAACACTGCTTTACATCACCTTTTCTTTTAATAACAATGTAACAACATTTTGGAACTGAAGAGACTAATTGCAGTAGTTTGGCAACTGGAAATCTTTTGCTTGATGTAAGACTTCAGCTCGTCAGTGTCTGATTTTCCTCTTCATGATGCCTCATACATTTTCAATAGGGGACAGACAAGCACACACACTTTGGGTTTGAATCCACGCTGTTGTAGCCTGTGCATAATGTGGTCTGGCACTGTCCTGCTGAAATAAGCATGGGCATCCCAAGAAGAGATGTCACCTTGATGGCAGCAAATGTCTCTCTAAAATCCTAATATGTTCTTCAATGGTTCCTTCACATACATGAGACTCACTGATGCTGTGATGCACTGATGCACCTCTATACCATCACAGATGCTGGCTATTGTACCTTTCACTTATAACAACCTCAAGGGTCATTTTCAACTTTGGCACGAAGAACTCAGGGCCTGTTCTTTGTGAAAACAAGCTGTAACGTGGATTTGTACATGCGCACTCCCAATAATTATAAGGCTTTCTTTGAAGGCCTAGAAGGCCCTGAGGGTTCCCCACTGGGACATTATATTCAGTACTCTGCTTATTTCTTAATTCCGCTGTTCTTACCTCTGTCTTAACCATATTTGACAGTTACTAACTCACAGTGGTTCCAGCTTCAGCCTGTAACTGATATGACTCATTCATGAACTTTAACTCCCACTGCGTTTGGTCTTAACCAGTTACTTATACTCACCCCCGCCGGGCTCAAGCTTGTGAATCTGCAGACGTGCAGGCAACGGATGCTGGTGGTCCAGCTGAGGGGTGCGGGGGTTCGTTTGCAGGCTGCGTATGATTCTAATCATGTCACAGTTCAGTCAGAGCCGTCTATAATAACTCCCTGTGTTTGGGACAAAGGCAGAAGAACGCAGAGCAGAACGCTTAGGACGTTCCACCAGGCCTGACGAACGAAGAAAGGCCCAGATCTGATGGAATGTGTTTTAACATTTCCCAGTCACCCACACACAGGCACTACACACACACACACACACACACACACACTCGTTATGGGTCTCGGACGCACACACATACATACAGCTGCCCTTTAGAAAGTCAAGCTAGCCCACAGGACATGGAGCAACAACGACAGGCCCACCAGCTGCAGAGGGGGCGTCGAGAAAAAAGAAAATAAACACTAATTGAGGAAAAGAGAGAGCAAGAGCGGGAGGGATCACTGTGATCTATGGCCTAGATTGAATAGAGGACATTTCCAGTGGAGGTTTTTTCCCCACGGAGCACATTTCTGGCCATTACGCTGCTTACATTACATATTTGGACTTTGACGAGGTTCAGCAAAATCATACAGTGGATTTGTTTATGTCAGTTTTACTCTGGATCATGTTCTCACTCTTGTTAGCATGTCCCTGACCATTTCGATGAGGAAACCACTTATCTCTATTTTTCCCTTTTCAACTTTAGTTTCTACATCAACACAGCTGGCTTCCATGACGAACAGACCAATAGAAACGCTCCAAAGCCGCTTATTCTGAATCTTCCTTATTTTAGACGTGTTTCGCCTTTTTCTGAAAAGTTCCCAGTCTGGAGATGCTAATTCTTCTCGGACAGTGACGAAATGACCGTAACTGGAAGCTACAGCACAATAGACTTGCTGTCCACATCCATATGAAGCCTAATATCCAATTAAATGAGCTATTTATACAAAATCGGCTAATCCCAATAGACCTAGACGTGTAATTTAGTCCAAGATTAGGCCTAATCTGCGTCTGGAGGCCCAGCCCGGTAATTTATAGCTTCGCAGCGCTATTCGTTCTATGTAGTGTATCTGTGGTCGAGGATCAAAGTTTGCAGACACACTCTTATTCAAGCAGTGCCAGATGACTACGGCTGTGAGTGTGTGGAAAGGCCTCCAGAATCGCCCGGGTACCAAATCTCTAACAGGCACAAGTACTTGCGTGGAGGACTGAGCAGGAGAAATGTGCTCAGACAAAGGCACAGACCTTCACACACACACACACACACACACACACACACACAGTTCAGTTCAGCACTTGATTGATTTCCAGTTGTACAGAGGCTAATACTTCCACCGGCCACTTTGTTAGAAACACCTCCTTTTGTGTGGATGCACAGTTCAAGCTGCTTGAAACAGCTTTGTGGTGGTGGAGCACTCTCGGCCTGGCAGCAACATGTGTGTAGAAACCCCAGCACCACCTCTGACACACGCTACCATGTCAGTGTCCCAGCTGTGCTGAGAACAGCCCTCCAATGAATGTCCAGACAATGAATGAATGTCCAAGACAGCTGATAAACTGCAGACAGGGAGGTGTTTCCAATAAAGTGGCCAGTCAATGAAAGGAAAAGCTGATGTTTCTAATAACGTGGACGTCGGTAGAAGCATAAGGCGTTTCTAATAAAGTGGCCAGTGAGTGTAAGTACGTGTTTCTAATAAAGTGGCCAGTGCGTGGAAGCACAAGGTAGGTGTTTCTAATAAAGTGGCCAGTGAGTGGAAGTACAAGGTGTTTCTAATAAAGTGGCCAGTGCGTGGAAGCACAAGGTAGGTGTTTCTAATAAAGTGGCCAGTCAGTTGAAAGCAGAAGTTGGTGTTTCTAATAAATTGGCCACTATGTTTGTACAAGGCAGGTGTTTCTGATAAACTGGCCACTGTATATGTACAAGGGAGGTGTTACTAATAAAGTGACCAGTCAGTGGAAGCACAAGGTGTTTCTAATAAAGTGGCCAGTCAGTGGAAGCACAAGGTGTTTCTAATAAAGTGGCCAGTGAGTGGAAGCACAAGGTGTTTCTAATAAAGTGGCCAGTGAGTGTGTATCCTGTATATCCAGTAAGGCTAAGTCAGGCTTTGACTGTTATTGGACATGTACTAGTGGTTTTGGGAAGTGCACCTTGCTCCTGCTGTTCTCATGAAAAGTGTGTACGTGTAAAACTATACAGTGGAGCTGCAGCACAGATCTGCACTGTGGGTATATAGAGTATAGGTGTATCAGGTACATGGTGGTATGTGTGCGATGTATATCCGAGCAGTTTTGTTCCGAACCTCTTTCTTCTCTCTTCTTTTATGCAGAAGCAGCTCCAGGAACCAGCAGAGCTCAGGTTTGGTCCCAGTTCGGTCTTTTCCCCACTTACGGTTCCTCATCTGGCTCTAAAGGCATGGGAAAGCCATCTGCGCAGCCTTTTTGTCCTGTGCCAGTTTGCCTGCACTTGAAACTCACAGGAGGGAGTAATCAGAGCCTTCGCTGGCTGCTCTTATAATTCATAACAATCAGACGCAGTCTAAACACAGCTCGCTGCACTCCGGGGCCACATTAGGGCACGTTTCCTCACATATACATCAGCTCCCCGTTCCCTTCTTTTCCTGCTTTACTCTTACTTTTCCTCACCGCTCTGTTCAGCGTGGATTTACAGGGACAGTGCATTAGGAAACGCCTCCCGTTTTCAGCTGTAGCTGCTGGGCAGAGAGGGGCGAACGTAGAACATGGTCAAGGTGCTTGGGTGAAAACTCTGCTGCCGTCATTTTTTTCTCACAAAACTGGCATTTTAAATACTGAAATGTAGAAAAATCACAACATCTTTCATATACAGTGTGAGTGAACACGCCTTCTTCACATTGCTCCAACAGAACAGACAGATTGTGGCTAATAGGAGCTAATATCTGGGGTTTTTTTGGAGGTGATGATGGTGGGGGTGGGGGTGGGGGGTCCACCCGCTAACCAAGAGTCCCCCAATCACACAACATGACTTGACACCAGTGGGAGGATGAAGGTTAGCACATGCTTTCTCCGAGATAATGTTATGTTAGCTAACATACGGCCATGCTGGCTAGCAAATCATACAGTGAAGAGGGGAGAGGGAGGGCCAGCCTACACCCCCAGAGAGTCCAAAAATCATCAGGTGATGGCAGATCAGATGACTATGGACTGTTGAACAGCTGAAGTCTTGTAAGCAAAGATGGACAAATTTTGGTCTTCTCAGTTCCAAAACTACTAGAACGGGGATGGAACACAATGTAAACATCTGTCCTGACTTTTAAGTGTGTTGCAGCAGCAAATACATTTGTGTTACAAAATACAAATAAATTGGTCAGTAAAATACTGATAATTAAAGGTTCACGATAATTAAACTTTGCAGATTTTTGTTTTTTAATTGGAAAATGTGCCTACTTTTCTGGAAATTAGGTTTGGAACTTCTTTCTTTCTTTCTTTCTTTCTTTCTTTCTTTCTTTCTTTCTTTTTTTCTTTCTTTCTTTCTTTCTTTCTTTCTTTCTTTCTTTCTTTCTTTCTTTCTTTTTTTCTTTCTTTCTTTCTTTCTTTCTTTCTATCTTTCTATCTTTCTTTCTTTCTTTCTATCTATCTTTCTATCTTTCTTTCTTTCTTTCTATCTTTCTTTCTATCTTTCTTTCTTTCTTTCTTTCTTTCTTTCTTTCTTTCTATCTTTTTGTTTGTTTCTTTCTTTCTTTCTTATGTATTTTTTTTGAGGGTCTATTGAGGACTTGAACAGACTCAGGTAAAATGAGCTTTTGGGGGGATGGGGAAATGGGGGAATGGGGGGGGGGGGTGACAGGGGGGGCAGAGCGAGTGAGTGACTCCTTGCCTTAAATATGAAAATCTATAATGGCATAATGTGTTCAGTATGCACACTTGAAGGAAACCATATGAAAGGGGGGCCAGACAAAGAACCTTCTGTGCTTTCCCAACTCCAACTCGTCCACACACCCCCCACCCCCCACCCCCCACACCCCCTTTCTCTCCGAGACGGCGAGAGAACGGAAGAATGAGAGCGAGGGAGAGCCAGAATGAAAGAGGGGGAAGAGAGGATGACAGAGGGAGAGGTGGAATGACAAAAGAATGACAGAAGAGGGGCACGAGGAGAAAGGGCGAGCGAGAGAGAAAAGAGAGGGAGAGAGAGCGAGGGAAAAGAAGAGAGGAGAGGAGGAGAACAGAAGGAGGGTCTGAAAAGGGGCCGTGCATACTCGCTGTCACACACACAGACACACACACACACACACGCCAGAGCGCAGGAGAGCACAGGTGAGTCTTGCAGTAACTCTGAGTTTAACCATGAGCAGCTGCTGCAGCCGACAGAGGATCTGTTCGCTCTGTCCATCTATCATTTCATCGAGCAGGGGCAGCTTGGTTGTGTAAAGCAGCCCCTCTGGCTCACCTGGTGGAGCCGGACAGCTGTTCTTCGCTTTGGGTGTTCAGAGCACATGTGACTGCATCTAGAAGGAATGCTCCTTAATGAATGGACTTGCTTTAGGAAGGTTGTGCTGGACCCGTGTGAGCTCTTTAGGCTGGGGAGACGCTCTAGACGACGCCTGAGCTCAGATCAGTGAGAGCCTGAGCTTGTCCTTGTGTATTTGTTGCGCATCTGGTCTCAGGTCAGTAGGTTTGTGTTATGTCTCGTTTCGTGTTTGCTGTGTCTGTTACAAACTTCGGGCTGTTTCCTTATCCTGGGTCTGTGTGTATATGTGTGTGTGTGTGTGTGTGTGTGTGTGTGGTCCTGTGCACACCCTAGTGTCCATACCTTTTCTTTGAGTGTGTGTGCTGTGTGTCCATTCACAGGTCAGTGAAAGCTCTGCACACCCCCTATGAGACAGACAGACAGACAGACAGAGGGGTAGATGGTTAGATAGACAGATGGATAGAGCGGCAGACAGACAGATAGACAGATACTTTGCTAATCCCAGTCCCAGTGGGAATTAAAGGGGAATTCCACCAACTGTCTGCATAATTCAGCACATGTGATGTCATTTGCAGTGGGTTTGGTGTGAAATGGCTCATTGTAGAGAAACCTACAGTTTGTACAGTGGTGGTGAATGGAACCAGGGGTCACCTACAACCCAAATAAGGCATCCAAACCCACCAGTGAACCTACATGGGTGTATACATCCAATGGTGAGGATGGTAAAATAGCTGTAAAACTAGTCTTTGGGGACTATTTTGCCTTACAGCACCGTCCACGAGTCCAAAATCTACTAAAAACTGCCGATAAACAATGTGCCAAACATCAGACAGTGTATTAGTGACTATTGCATCTATTAACCTTCTGCTTTTAGAGGTATTCAACTCTTCAGACGTCTGGTTCCATTCACTTCCACTGTGAACAGCTCCTGCTCGGTCCTCACTAATATGTTAACCTTTACATTATGCAGAAATGTCGGTGCAGTTCCCCTTTAATCTGTGTGTGTGGTTTGTTGTGGTGTGTCTGTTCTCCGAGCAGTGAAAGCGGTAGGCTTTTTCCTTTGGCCTGTGTGTGTTTGCCGTGGAGCAGTGGTGTGTAGTAACAGTAGAGCCAGTAGAGTGTGTCTCCGGTGCAGCGGTATCTTAGAGACCGTAATGACTAATGACTTATACATCAGCCACTGGGCATCTGGCTGCCCTCCGCCTCGTTGCTCACCTGCAGGATTAAACAAGGTGCCGTTAACCCTTTGAGGTATTGTTCGGGTACTTCATGTGGAAACACACATGCTGTGATCGACCATAACATTAACACCACCTGCCATGTGCAGTGGTGGCCTAGTGGTTAGGGCACTGTGCTGGGGACCTGAAGGTTGCAGGTTCAAGTCCCGCCTCAGGCACTACTGAGGTACCCTTGAGCAAGGTACCGTCCCACTACTCTGCTCCATGTCTTGGAAACAGCTCTGACTGTGGTGCACTGTGTGTTCTGAGCCCTTTCTATCAGAGTCAGCATCACTTTCTACACCACAGTAGCTCTTCTGTGGGATCAGACCAGATGGGATAGCCTAAACTGTCCCACATGCATCAGTGAGCCTTGGGTGCCCATGACCCTGTAACTGATGCACCGGTTGTTCTTCCATGAATAACGTTTGGTAGGTACTAACTACTGCACATCTACAACAAGACATTGAAGATGCTGTGACTCAGTCACCTAGCTGTCACAATAAGGCCCTTGTGCACCACAATAAGTGGCTCAGACCATTACACTTGCCTATTTTTCCTGCTTCCAGCACATCAACTTCAAGAACTGACTGTTCACTTGCTGCCTAGTATACCCCACCCCCCTGACAGATTCCATTTTAATGAAGTAACTAGAGAGTCAATGTTATTCACGTTACCGGTGGTGTTAATGTTATGGCTGATTTGGTGTATAACTTTGTAGGCACCTGTTGATCAAGTGTTTCTTCTGAAATTGGGGGAATTCAAGGAATTTATCCTCCATTTGCTGCCTCGGCTTTTCTGGGAAGGCTGTAGATGTTGGACGATTGCTGTGAGGATTTGTTTGCACTGAGCCATTAATGACCGTTGGTGAGGTCAGCTACTGAAGCTGGGTTAGTTCTGGATCACAAACTCCCCTTCATGGAGCTCCATCACTCCCAATTATACAGCTCCACAGCCTAGTGATGGGGGGCTTTACCCTTCTAACTGACCCTTAGTATCAGACATGGTGATGTTATGCTCATACAAGCCATGTGGGTACAACTGATCACCTGCATCAGCAGTGGATGCTAAATTCATTCGCCGATTTAAAGGATAATTCCACCAATGTTTCCAATTTCTCCATAATTCATTGGTAAAGATGTGATCTAGAGTGTGTTTGGTGTGAGACGGGTCATTGTACAGAAGCTTAACGACTCTGATTTCTTCACAGTGGTGGTGAATAGAGCCAGGGGTCATCTACGACCCAAATGCAGCATCCAAACCCACCAGTGAACCTACACAAGTGCTATATGTAAAGCCAATGATGGTGAAATAGTGGAAAATCCCAAATTGTTTGTTTTCTGTGGGGACCAGTTTGCTTTACAGCACCTTGCATGTGCACCACGCCATAAATAACTTTTGAAAGTTTTTGTTTTAGGCCAAAATCTTCTTCAAACTACTGTAAAACAGTGTCTCGAGCTTTCGACAGTGTATTTATGACAATTTCATGTAATATATTTCTGCCTTTAGAGGCACTAGACGTCTGGTTCCATTCACTACCACTGTGAACAAGACTCGGTCACTCCTAATGTCTTTATCAGTGTTAACCACGTTTCACCCATTGAAAGGCCTTTATACTTTTGAGCACACAGAGCATTGTTCAGTAACTAGAGTAATTATGAGAATGAGTCAGGGAAAGAGGCAGACGTCGGCCAAATGCTGCTTCTGTAGAGTCAGGTTTCATTAGTAACAGGCTTGCACAATGTTTAATTTATAAATGATTAATTATCAACACTATGATTCTGTAGTACTGAACGTTGTATGTAAATTATGAGATTAAGTGATATGCAAATGACGCTTCTGTTGCAGCCCGGTTGCAAAGTCCAAGCTGAGATCAATTATCCACTGACTTGACTTGACTTGACTCACTTTTTGGCACCTGGTTCCGCTGCAGTTAGTACCTACTCGATGCAGCTGGTGCCTCAACAAGAAACTCTTGTGACGTTATAATCCATATGACCGACAGCGGCAATGGAGGATACTGAAGGGTTGGGAATATTTAAGTGATTCAGGAGCCAATCAGTGGATAGAACTGTGATTTAGATCAGTAGCCTCACTGTCATGTGACTCTGCTTTCTGACCAATTGAGATGTTGTTTAGCTTTGGTGTGGGCAGTGATGTGGGCAGTTGTGGCCTAGTGGTTAGGACGCTGCCTTTGCGACCTGGAGGTCGCAGGTTCGAGTCCCTGGGCACCACTGAGGTTCCCTTGAGCAAGGTACCGTCCCACTACACTGCT
>JBBPDA010000126.1:831063-850283 GCA_037974385.1 Arnoldichthys spilopterus | reverse complement strand
GTTTAGTCCATGTGGGATGGGTTTAGTCTTGTACTAACTGTAGTAAGGATTTAGTCCATGTGGGATGGGTTTAGTCTTGTACTAACTGTAAGGGTTTAGTCCATGTGGGATGGGTTTAGTCTTGTACTGACTGTAAGGGTTTAGTCCATGTGGGATGAGTTTAGTCTTGTACTAACTGTAGGAGGGGTTTAGTCCATGTGGAATGGATTTAGTATTGTACTGGTCGTGTGGCAGATGTTTAGTCCATGTGGGATGGGTTTAGTCTTGTACTAACTGTGGGGGAGTTCAGTCTTGTATTAACATTAATAGCGATTTAGTCAATGTGGAATGGGTTTAGTCTTTTTCTGGTTGTCATGTGGGGATTAGTCTATGTTGGATGGGTTTGATCTTGTAATAACTGTAATTGGGGTTTATTTTATGTGGCATGGGTTTAGTCTTGTACTAGCGTTCTGGTAAGTGTTTAGTCCCTGCAAACAGCTGTATGGTGTGGGTTTAGCTTGTGCAGTTAGGGTTAGTTTGGAAATGGCTGTGTGGTATTGATGTAATTTGTATTGTGTGGTTTAGTTTGTGGGGATAAGTTTGGAAATAGCTGTATGGTATTGGTGTAGTTTGTGTTGTAGGGGTTTAGTTTTTGTTCTGGGGGTTATGTGTACATGGTAGGGGTTTAGTTTGCTCACAGCTGTGTGGTACTTTAATTCGTATTAATGGGGGTTAGTTTTTGTGGTGGTGGTTTGGTTTGCGCGGTGGGGGATTAGTTTGTGTGGTGGGGGATTAGTTTGTGTGGTGGGGGTTAGTTTGTTAACAGCTATATAGTACCAGTGTACTATGTGTTATGGGGGGTTAGTTCATGTTGTGGGGGTTTAGTTTGGCATCAGCTGACTGACCCTGGTTTAATCGAACCCTTCTGACTTGGAATTTCATTATCATGTATGAAATTGTGAGTGTTTAAACTGTATAAATGATTTTTGCACTGTCACTTCCCTGTTGACATTTTGGATTATTGCTGCATATGTGGAGTGACAAGTTAAAACCTGAGCTGCTGGAGCATTAGATCACCTCTCTCTCTCTGTTTATTCAGTGTGTTGAAATGTCAGTGGCTCATTCTCTGCTTCAGAATCAGACATTAACGTGCAGTCACTTTTTACAGACTCCAAATTCATGTGATTATTAAGAAACCGAAGATGCATATTTGTGCAAGAAGAAAATGGAAAATGCTAACCACTGGGCTCTGACTTAGCTTTCGACAGCCTGATTCAGTTAAGAGCAGAGTGTTCTTCTGGCGGGACGCAGAGCACAGGACGAGTGTGTGATTTTGCCCTGTTTGATGTAAAAGCTCTTCTAAGCCTGACAAATCTGCCATAAATTTTCCAAAAAATATTTAAATACTGAATTTTCGCTACATGCAATAATTCAAATTGAGCATTGGCATGGCAACATCGAGCCTCGTTGGGCTGAAAAAGCTCCTGAGAAAGTTGCAAGAGTACTGCCAGGCTTCCCAGTCTAGGAATTAAAGGTAAAGACTCAGACTCAGACTCCCACAGAAAAACCCGCAGCCAACAATTAATCAAAGGCCTATTAGGGAAAGGGCTTGTGTTTGTATTGCGCTATCTGACGACACTTATATGAGCGTATCAACACTCTCGAGGGAGTCATCCAGTACATTAACAATAGCATCATCCTCAGTGTGATGCCTCACAGGATGTGACGCAAGTAGTAATTTTTGGTTTGCATTGACTTTGGTAGGTATTTCTCTTCTTGGGTCTATTTTTCTTGTGAGACACTCATTATTCATATTCCTCAGTCCAGTTATTGCAGTGTGTCAACCTTAAATCACACCAGCATTAAATCGCAAACTTGTGTGTCCAGTGCTACAGCAACTTGTCTTGTCTAGCAAGGGGAGGGGAACGATTTTTGGGGAAAATATCTAATTGTGATTTTTTAATTTAATTTTTTAATTCTTTAAATTGATATTTTTTCCCCTCGGGCCATTTTTTAAGCCAAAAAAAATTATAATTTTAACATAAAAATTTTAATTGAAATTGAAATTGAAATTTTGTCTTTAAATTTATATATTTTTTCCACTCAGGGCATTTTTTAAACCCAAAAAATAATATATATTTTAAACAAAAATTTTGATTGAAATTGAAATTTTGTCTTTATTTTTTTTTTTTCTACCCAGGCCCTTTTATAAGCCCCTTTTATAAGCCAAAAACTCATTTTTTTCAGACTTGAAGCTTCAGTGCTGTATGACATTTACATTTATTCATCTGGCTGACGCTTTTATCCGAAGCGACTTCCAAGACGTGGAGCAGAGTAGTGGGACGGTACCTTGCTCAAGGGTACCTCAGTAGTGCCTGAGCCGGGACTTGAACCTGCGACCTTCAGGTCCCCAGCACAGTGCCCTAACCACTGGGACACCACTGCCCCTATGAAATGTTTCAGAGTGTCAAATCCTAAGCTGTGCATGATTTAATGCCATGATTGTTATTAACCTGCCCCAGTTAAAGCTGATCTATATTGGATAATACAGGATATCACTGAAATTGCAGCTTTGAGATCTGAAAATTGCACAATGCATTGTTCAGGACCACCAGCAAGGAGAAACAATCCATATAGACATCATTCCAAGCAGTAAGCACTGCAATGACAGCCAATGCAAGTACAATACAGAATAGGCCACATTGCAATTTGGATTATTTGGCAGTGTAACAGAGCTCTAAAGATCTGACACAATGACAGATGAAATCTTTGTTGAAAATGATTCAATGAATCAAGATATTTGGGGTCTTTTTTTGGCAAGTGTCCAATAAGAAGGCCATGTTCATTCGGCTGGACAACTGTCAGAGGTGCTGGCGTTTGGGAGCAATCTCAGAGCGCATGCCATGCAAGCAGGGAATTTTCTCGGCAGTTCAGGAATGCTAAGGGAGGGACTGAAACCGCATGCTAGAGGAAATACTTTGTGCAGCATGGAATGGGAGCTCTAAGTGGCCAGACGAGTTCAAAAATCCTATTTTCAATGGAAAGATGCTTGATTAACGTCCCCCTTTGCCAGATTTCTAGGAGAGGTTCACAGCCATTTGCATTTTTTTGTGATTCGCCTGAAATGCCCCATCAGCTGAGACGTGTAGATATTTTGGATGCAACAAAAATGCTTCTTTTACATCGAATAGTGCATGGGAGAATCGTTGAGAGGATGTAAAGAGCAGAATTTTCTTTACAGGCCATTCGACAGTCAGTAGGCGAATTCGATGCTGATGTATTGAGTGGCCTGAATCTGTTCTGTGTTCAGGGAGGCACAGAGGCATTAAATTACTGCTTAAGATCTTTAACAAAGAGAGACAACTTCACTGGGCCCACGCTATTACGATGTCCCATAGGGCCAAAATTCAGGCAAATCCCAAATTCTCATGACAGTAAAGCGGGGGTAATGAAAATGAAGATGAAGTGGGAGTCACCAGACGTCATTTAGAGACACTCTAATATGAAACAGGGCCAAGCTACAATATGTATAGCCCCCGTGCCGGCTGTGCTAGAATGCTGCTAATCAAAACCACATGCAGCAGGAACAATTATATGGGTTTTAAAACGGTAAAGGCCTCACCAGGCTTGTGAATTGCTTGTGCGTGGTGGTTCACAGTGAGTAGGACATTTACAAGCTTTGTTGAGCAACACCTCACAATGCTCCTTGTTAAGAGAGAAGAACAGCAGTAGCCCTGCATGTGGGTTAGGCTGTGCGTAAGTGGTGAAGTCATTGTACAGACTCCCAACTTATCTATTCATCCTGGCTCTTCCTGTTTTTCCCCATGCGTTTTGCAGACCTCAGCCGAAGCGCGAGTCTCTCGGAGAAGGAGCTGAAGGAAGCAAGGACGCGGAGTCAGATCATCGCGGCGCAGCTGACTGTGCCATCTAATTCCAACTCCAGGGGCGTCCAGCTTTTCAACCGCCGCAGACAAAGGGTGAATGCCTTCACTCTGGTGAGCGTCGGAGGTGAAAGAGGAGGCGGAGGAGGCCGTCAAGAGTCGGGGAATGATCTGGACTGTACTGCTTCAGTCACCTTGACATGGGATGGCGAAGACCTAACTGACAGCCAGTTAGGAGACTCGACTCACAGAAGTAGCCAAAAAGTGCAAGTCTTGCGGCCTTCGGTCAGGGGACGTGACATGGAGGAGGAGGAGGCGGTGGTTCATGGACTGAGAGATGTGGAGGACAGTGCAGGGGACAGGCATTTCGTCCCTGTCAATGAGAAGGATGAGGAAGCAAAGGAGGAGATTACCTCTGGTGGAGACAGCACTCCTGTTTTCAACCGAGCTGGACAAGAGCATGCAGAATTGACGGTGGAGTTAAAGCGTCCTGCCGAGGCTTTGAAAGACATCCCAAACGGCTGCCACAGCACTGAGCGCAATGGACAATTGGCCAAGCCAGCATCAAAGCAGCCAACCATCGGGAACAGGACAGCTCGGCCATTTTTCTCCCCAACCACGGTGACCTTGGCTGAGTCCAGCAGTCCTGCTCCGGATATCCCTCCGGCACCTTCCTACTCCACTCCTCCACTTCCTAGTCACCCGGTATCACTTGGCACTGTATATTCTGGCCCACAGTCTCCATCCCATCTTGATCCCCCTTTCCCAATCTCATCCAGGCCAGTGTTCTCCCCTCCACCCCCGGCACCTTCGTACCCAACCCCTCCTCTTCCAACCTACACGAGTCCACCTCCGTCTGTTCTTTCTAATCCTCCTCCACCTTCCAGCTTTTCTCCTCCATCAGTCCCCGCCTACTATGCCCCACCCACTGCACCCCGCCCTACTTTCATCCCTCAATTTCTTAGTGAGAGGAGGTCGCTGACACCCATTCGTACGGGAATTCTGGATGAAGGTGTTGTGCGGCGGTCCAATCGCAAGTCCATGTTCACATTTCAGGAGAAGCCAAAGTTATCTCCAAACCCTGAACTCCTATCTCTGGTCCAGGGATCGGATGAACTGAGGAGAGGAAGGGGTCAGGCAGAGCCACCACAGCAAGAGGAGGAGCTGCTGGCTCTTGGGGCAGAGGCCTCCAACTTCTTGGCGAAAGACGAGGGTGGAGTGGAAGAGGCCTTTGTTCCAGAGTGGGCCACGACACTCAGAAGCTCCAGGACACGGAGCAGGATAGAGCACAAGCCCGAGCAAGCCCTGACAGATGCGTCTGGAAAGGGGGCGGACCTTTTTGCCAAGCGCCAGACCAGGATGGAGAAGTATGTTCATGAAAACGCAGCTGGACAGAGGTCTCTTTCTCCGACCACATCGCTGCCTCCCTCCTGGGTATATCCCTCAAACATGCCCGGTCGGGTGAAGGCCATCATTAACTCCTCCAACATCAGTTCCCAGATTGCAAAGTCTCTTAAAAGCCAACAGCCCGCCCCCCCAAAAACTGTTCCAGCAAAGGCGCAAGCACCCGTGCCACCGGTGGTCCCCGAAAGCCCGATGTTGGAGAACGGCTGCAGCAGAATGGAAATGGAACTGTCCCGGCACCAACCTTACCAGCTCAATTCCTCCTTGTTTATCCTCAACCCTACCAAGGATCCCATGAGCACCCTCCCAAAAGCAGCACCACCACCCAAGCCTGTACTGACTGGACCCTCCATCACCAGACAAACCTCTCTCCCTTCCAGCCCCATAACTACTCAGTACAATCCTGTAAGTACATCCGCTTACAGGTTGGCCCATTGCTTCTCCCCTCCCATGATGACCCCGGGCTCTGTAAGCAGTGGTCTGGCCTCCCCTGTTTCAGGCTTAGCTCCCGAACGCGTGGCGTCACCTAGGTCGGCTGCCCAGGCACCTAAACCAACCTTCTCCACCAAGAAAGCCGGGATTACCCCACAGGTGTGGAAGCCGTCTCCCTTCTTTTAGTCAACTTCTCGTCTTCCCAAAGTTTTCTGCTGCTCTTGTTCACTCGGTGCACTTTACAGACCAACACGTGATGAGGTTTTTCAGGGGACATCAGAGCCGTAGCTGACAAAACAGGCACATGCAGCGTTGGGAGGTGTTCCAGGAAAAAGAAAATGCTAATAAATGCTAAAAAACAGACAGAATATGATTCTCCTTAGGGGTTCAGGATTCCTTTGCTCTCGATTTAATGATGAAATATGCTTGACCGTAGCTTTATTTTCCCAGCTTTGCATGGGGAGGCAATAAACGTCAGGTATTCAGCTGAGAAATGGCAACCACTTCACGCTGTGCTCAGGAGATGGCCACAGGAGGGCTTTTTTTCAAGTGTCGTGGCCTGCAGCTGCCACTAAATATGTATCTTGTTTTCTGAACGTGCCACTAAATAAAGCCATAGCAATTCAGTGCAGCTCTCACTTTAAAAACGACGAGTTCTGCTCAGGCCAGATAGCTTTCAGGTGAGAAATCAGCGCATTTTCCTGCCACCGCGTCCAAGTTTTCAGGTCGATGTCTGTTTCGGTCTTCTAAAGCACTTTAGCAGATGGTGTCTCGGGTTTATGATCTACGATTTGCAATTTAATATGAGCGGACAGACATGAAAGGGGGAGTGAGGGAACTCCTTCGCTGCCTTTAAGCCTTCAGCAACAGTTCTCTTTCATTTCTTTGGGGCAAGGAAGCAATAATTCCATATAATAGTCATCTCCACGTGCTTTAATGGCATGAGAAAGGAAGACGGTGTTGCATCTGTTTTCAGAACGTTAAACATTTTTCAAATCAGGTCAGTTAGATCGTCTTACAAGACTCTTTCAGCAAACGTTTCCTTTTTCTTTCTCTTCCCTTTCTTTTCTTTTTCTCCCACTGTTTTCTGATGTTTCCTCTTGCTTTGCCCTTGATTAAAACACTGGAAAACTTTCCTCTCTGGCCTGTTTATTCTTGCCACAGTGCTTTCATATCTTGTGGGCTGGGCGATACGGCCTGTAACTAATATCGTGATATTTTTAGGCGATATTGGGATACGCAATGTATATCACGATATTTGGAAATTTTCCATAAATGCTGGATTTAACTTCTTGATGTGTACAATCACACCAGTAAAATGACTGTAGTAGTCCCTTAAAACACTGTTTATGTTCCTTAGTGGTTTATAGTGACTTGTACACAATGTGTGGGAACTCAATCAGTATTTACTCAAACCAGGCTTTTAACCTTGTTAATGACGTGGAAATTTCTACTCAATGTTCACAATATAGTCGTTTACTACAATGAATGTAAAACTAGCAACGATGTATTGAGTGTATATATCGTCCAGCCCTACTTTAACCTGTTTGTGTGATCTTTCTTACTGTTCTTTGCTTTAACTGTAGCACTGTGTTTCTTTTCCACCACTTTATGGTTCTCCTTCTACATTCTGGGGTCAAACTCTGTTTTGAACTCACGTCGCTGTACCTTCTACTGACTACTTTAGGAAATGAAGGCAGGTTTTGACATGTAATAGTAGAACAACACCCATCTAAACATGTAGTTTGAAGTTATTAGAGAGAAATATCTATGACAGAAATTACATTTCCAGAGCAATTTCTTTTAAAGAGGTTTCTCTTTATCGTAAAACTCTGAAAAATCAAACAGTTTACTTGGATTCTCTTAATTTCTCAGAGAAATCCATAAAACTTCCTCAAATGTTGCAACAGAACCATCAGCAGCTAGCAGCCTTTGCCTAACATCAGGTAAGAAGGCTCACTGAGAAGGTCTACTAGTTGAAATCCAGTGGATTTTTTCACCAAAACTATCTTAGATCAAGTGGCAGTGATGGAACAATCAGGTTGAGTTGGGTTCAGTGCATGTTTTAGTAAGATACAGGGACTCAAAATGTGCTCAACCAAATAACTGACCAGATCACTAAAGGCTTAAAGGAAAATTCTGCGTCATTCAGAGTGGGTGTGGTGTAAAACGCTCCATTCTAGAGAAACGTACTGAGCCACCGTTGTCCACAATGGTGGTAAATGGAACCAGATGTCTGAAGAGTGTCATTTCTCTTAAAGCTCTCTCAGAGAAAGTTATGACATGCAATAGTTATGAATACACAGCCTGAGGCATTGTTTCACAGCCGTTTTGGGAAGAATTTGGCCAGTGTGGAGTGCGGAGGGGTACATGCAGGGTGTTGTTATGGCAAAATAGTCCCCAAATAATTTGATATGCTTACATTTTCAGATTATTCACTATTTTTCCGCACTACATATAAGGACTCAGAAGATGTGTGTTGGCTCACTGGTGGGTTTGGGAGGGTAAATGAAATTGCTGTTTGTGTTGGAGATGTGACGCCTACAACCATTTCACATCAAACCCACTTTGAAAGGCTTTGTTTACGCTGTAATGATTAGATTATGCAGAAATTGCTGGAAATTCCCCTTTACTGGTTAAGCTGAATCAGGTGTGCACCAGGATCTGAAGTATTCAAACTTATGCCAATCAGCCATAACATTAAGACCACCTGCCTAATACGGCGTAGGTCCCTCCCCTCTGTGGGATCAGACCAGATGGGCTAGCCTTCACTCCCTACATGCATCAGTGAGCCTTGGGCGCCCAGACCCTGTCTCTGATTCACCAGTTGTACTTCCTTGGCTCACTTTTGGTAGTTACTAACTACTGCACACCTGGAACACTCCACAGGCCCTAGTCAAAGTGACTTCGATCTTTACGCTCGCCCATATTTCCTGCGTCATATCAACTTCATGAGCTGACTGTTCACTTGCTCCCTAATATATCCCACCCCCCTGACAGGTGCCATTGTAATTAAATAACTGGTGTTAATGTTATGGCTGATTTACACTGGAGGCTGCATTTAAAGGTCTAAAATGGAAACAACATGTTTAGCCAAGCTTAGAGGTATATGAAGGACTTAAAGAAGCATGAGAATTTAATTAAATCGAACCCCTACGTTCAGTCACGCTGACCCCTGGCCTCACATGGTATAAACGTTCTCTGGAGGTGAAAACCTACCCAGCAGGCTCAGCAGAGTAAACGCCTACCTCAGCAGAGGTTAGTGGCATTGGCCTGCACGCTAGTAACATGAACAGGGCGCAAAAGCTCCGTATGGTGCAAAAATGAGAACGCGGGAGCATAAATAGAGCTTGCTATATTTACTCGGGAACGCTCCCCGAGCTCCTGATCCCCCTTTGTGCTTGCATTTTCACACCGAATAGGCCTTGTGGATATGTTCCGAGTGTGTGTGAATGTGTTTCCTGGTCCTGCAGAAACGCATTCGAGCACAGTAGCCGCTTGGCATGAGCACAGAGTGCTGCATTTGGCCTGTTCATGTGAGCTGGGACATGTTTTCTGGTCACAGATTAAGCCCAGTCTAATCTAAGCCACATGGTCAGTGAGGATGTTCAGTTTAAATAAATCATTTTTAGCTTTGCAAAGGGGGTGCAAACACCAATCCTGAAGGGCCACACCACAGGAAAAACGAATGATCCAACCTTTCATGCCTTAAATCAGATGTTCTGGGATAAAGGAGATGGTAAAATGTGCCAGGCTGCGACCTTCAGTACCTATGTGCAACTGGAAAACTGGTCCCGGCCACTGCTGCGGGTGCACAATGTCGTGACTGCGGCGTTTAGGGCGTTCGTTAGGCAAAGTCAGTGAAGTGAAAGTGACAATTTGTCATTGGGAACACAGCCCATCAAAGAAAGCGCACCATAACAAAATGTGACCTCTGCACTTGACCCGTCCACACGTGGAGCAGCAGGCAGCTATCAACAGCAGTGTAGTGGAAAAGTACCTTGGGACTTGAACCTGTGACCCTCCGATCACATGGGAGAGTGCCTAACCACTAGGCCACCACTGCCCTATTAGTGAATTACTGCCGTTAGTGTTGTCAGCCTAGTGTTGATATTCATGGGCCTTATTTTGCACCAGTTGCCAGTTTCATGCCAGCAAATTCCTCTATTTCACGCCATGTGCACGTTTTCAAAATAACAAATGATTTTGTGTGTTTCCCCACTTTGGTGCTTTTTAAATGAGGCGAGGCAGGCGCATTGTTGGCTCCTTAGACCAAAAACCACATCTAAAGTCAGTGGAGTATTATAAAACCATATTCAAGCGACGTGTTGCAGTAACATATGGATGCATGATGCTCATTATGGACACAGATCCATACCCTAAGTGCATTATGACACAGCCTTAGATCAGGGGTGTCCAAAAACTGTTCCTGGAGGTCCGGTGTCCAGCAGTTTGGTAGTTCCCCTCCTTAAACGCAACCATGTCTGGCAATCAACAGGTGAGCTGAACCAGGTGTGTTTGAGCAGTGAAATCACCAAACTACCAAAAAGCGAAACTACCAAAAGGGATCCAAGGAAAGACAAGAAGTGGATTGTTGGCAGGGTCATTGGTGCCCAAGGCTCACTGATGCGTTTGTGGAGTGAAGGCTAGCATAGTTTAAAAAGTGAATGGCCATCTACACAATATATGGCAGGTGTTTTTAATGTTATGGCTGATCAGTGTGATGAAAATTTTGGTTTCGACTGTTGACATTGATTATTATATGCCTGTAAAATCTCATCTCAGTTGTCTGCATGATGCATCCATGCTCATCGTTTTCCCTTTGGCAACAGACACTATGTCACCCAGCTTCAGCGTTTAGACTCTAGACTTGGACTCAAACCTCTCTGAACTCAGTCTGAACTCAGTCTTGACTCAGTCTGAACTCAGTCTGAACTCAGTCTTGACTCAGTCTTGACTCAGTCTGAACTCAGTCTGAACTCAGTCTTGACTCAGTCTTGACCCATCCAGACCTTTGGCTTGTCTTGGATCCAACAAATGTGTCCTTGACTACAGCTTGGCCTGTCGCTACATGCCATATTTCTTAAAATCCTCTTACAACACATCACAGTTGACTGGTTGCCAAGACAGTGGTGGCCTAGTGATTAGGACATTGCCCTTTTTGAACTGAAGGTCGCAGGTTCTAGTCCCGGCTCGGGCACCACTGAAGTTCTCTTGAGCAAGGTACCGTCCCGCTACACTGCTCCCCGGGCGCTGTTGGTAGCTGCCCGCTGCTCCACGTGTGCACGTGTGATGGGTTAAATGCAGAGACCACATCTCATTGTGGTGCTTGAGTGTGTTCACAATGACAAATAGTCACTTTCACTTCACTTGTAGGCTGAATCTGGTTTGCTGGCTATGATAGCCTGCTGTTGTCAGCTACATTGGTGCTGCCTGAACGTGCATCAGGCAGCCTTTGGTTTTGAAAAGATTGCACCGCACTGAATATCGATATGTGTCAAAATATCTTATCGAAGTTGAAACTTTTCGTATCGTGACAACACTACACATTGTTATGCTACACTTTTAAAAATAAAGGTTTTAAGAAACAGTTCTTCATCTCATACCACAGAATAATGTCTGTTTTACTGAAGAACCTTTCAGTGGAGGCTTCTTAAGAGCAGTGTTTCTCAACCCAGATCCTTGACAACCACTGCGTTGGGCTTGAAACTAATATCGGATCATTTTCAATCAATTTTATGATGAAAATGTTCCAGAACAGTAAAGCAATGTGAAGATCCGACCACTTTTATGAAGCCACACCGCTTGACGCAGATGGTTTATCTGGCCTTCACCACCAGCCTGCAGCTGCTGCACACCACACTCTTTGTACTGGTTGTGAGACTCCATTCCTCACTATCTTATCTGGTTTAACCCCAGCTGTGGTTCAGATAAGTCGCCTAATCCCTATGACCCCTGCTCTCAGATGTGTTCATTCCTGAGACTGCGTGGGCTAGCTGCAGTCTGGAGCCACTTACAGCCTGAGCCCTGTAATATTACCCATAATTCAGTCATTTAGAAAAAGTGCAACACAGAGAAGCCCTGAATTTTGTATCAGATATGCTTCATTTTTGTATCCACCAACATTTAGAGCATTTTGTGTTCTGAACAGTGCTGGAGCCCTGAACGTGGATTTTGTTCAGTCAGTCTGTAGAGCACATCATGGCCCGGCGCGTCTGTTGATTCGCGTTCTGACGAACTCGTTTGTTAAACGTTAGTTATTTGTTTCACTGTCAGGTGCACGTAGAAAAGATCACACATTATATTATTATATCTGTTTTATGTCCTAAAGTAGCTCCACTTAGCTAGAAATCCTCACTGCTTTCATCATAAATAACAGCGCAGGAACAACACTTCTTATCCAATCAGACTGAGCCATCGGAACTGTTGCTAGTATCTACATTTCCATAGAACTTGCTGTGAATTGTTTATTAGTGGCGTTTAATCTCATATTGTTTCAGTTAAATGTAATAATTATTATTATTTTATCATTTCATAATAACAATAATAATAATAATAAGAAGAAGAATTTGTATTGTTATTATTAATATTGTTATGAGTTATTTGTTTATTCTACTAAAAGTATAATGAAGGTGGTAATATATTTTTTTGCATATACATTTTACTTAACAATAATATGAGAATTAATTATTATTATTTTCACATTTAAGAATAATAATAATAATAATAATAGTAATAAAACTAACAACTTATTATTATTATTAATATTATTATATGTGTATTTTAAATAATAGTAATATAATGAGGATGTTTTATTATTATTATTATTATACTTTAATATGTTTTTTTTATTATAATTCATGTTTTAAATCATTACATATAATTTACATTCAGCAAATGTCTTGAGCTTTTCTCATTTTTATAGAATAATAAAATATTTGAGATAATAGTCAAATATAATATAAAATGATGTAGGACATTCAAAACAAATTAAATACAGGAGTTGGATGCATACACTTATCATGATGGAGTTGGGAAAGCATTAAAATCAGGCCAGTGAAATGCCAGGTACTAGGCGGATGAGGGTTCTTTAAGACTCTTCACACTCGCAGCTCTTTTTTACCTATGTATCTTTAGGGAAAACTGAGGTTCTTCTACACAGTCACTTAAAGAAACCATGTAAATATTAAACCCATTTGTGTTGCTTAATGTAATGGTTCTTCTTTTCTTTAGATGAAAGAAGAGTCGCCAGCTCCATCCAGCCGCTCCAGCACTCCAACGCCCTGGACACCCAACCTATCTCGTCGCCTCAGCAGCCCTGAGGGCCTGTCAAGTGCCGTTTGGTCCCCCAGCAGCCCTCGCAGCACTTTGGTCACTTCCCCACCTCCCAGACCCATGCACAACCCAGTCACCTCCTCCCCAAACACAAGACCCACCCATAATCCTATACCCTCCTCCCCAAGCCCAAAGTCCATCCAAAACCCCATAACCACCTGTCCATCCCCAAGACCTTTCCATAACCCTGTCCCTTCCACCCCATTCTCCAGGTCCATGAGTAACCGCACTGTTGCCTCCCCTGTATCTCCACCATGGGAGTCCAGGTGCCAGTCCCCGATCAGCCCCCAAGACACCAAGGCCAACCACCGCCTCCTGGCCAAGAACATCATCAACGCAGCCAAACGGAAGAACAGTCCATCTCCTGGGTCTCTAAGTGGGCACAACCTGCCCATGTCTCCAGTCAGCAGCAGCATCCTGCCCTTTGAACCCAAGCCTGCGAGCCCCTTTCAGTCTCGCTCTCTGGGGGCCCAGTCCCCAGTCTTCACCAGCCCTCCGCCTACTCCCACCCGTATGGTCCGCTCCCCACTGCGTCTCTACAACACCCGTTCGCTCACCGACTCGGATGCCTCGCTGGAATCGGAGGATTCGGGCTTGCGTTCTCCTGGGGTGCGCAGCTACAACACCTGCCCTCGCGGCTGGACTGGGAGCCTGAGGGTCAAGAGGGGAGGCATGTCCGAAGATCTGTAGACCTGCAGGGATTATGGGAAGCTGGACCACAAATTGGATCTGAAGGCATAACTCATTGGTAACAGAGCACCATCAGTGGTCTCCAGTCTTCTTCTCGGAGACCTCATCTCCTACAGAGGTTAGCCCTTATCCACAATTTGGCACAATAAATCAGTGTCTTCAGAGGAGCTTAGATGTTCCTCAGCACCAGAAATGGAAACTGGCTATGACAGGATGGAAGAACGGACGACATACCTCTGAGAATGGAGATTATACACGTTTCATTGTCCTTTCATTGAAGCCGTCGCTTCATCCAAGAGAGCAAAGGCTCAACACATGTATTGCTCACTTCTTGCCTCTTTGTTCTGCATCATATCTGCTACGTTCACATTACCAGGTCTGATGAATCTGATTTGTAGCCATACCACCTTAATCATTGGGGTCAGCTGGGTATGTGCTTTTCCCACATATTATTATTATTGTCCAGCCACCATGAAGCTCCTGCTAGTGAACATCTGACCTTCTTACAGCTTCTCCTCCATATGATCTCTGTGATGAAGGCTTGTGCTGCCAATATCTTCATCTGTTGTTGTTTAAGATGCACATGGATCATTCAGATCATTCGTGTGATGCCACTGATTAAGAAGTGGTTGTTTCAGGGTGTGGGTGTGTTCACACTAAAGATTATAGGTCGCATACATCAGAAAGAGCTAAGCGTGAAATTTGAACTGCATTCCAAAAATGATATCTTGACTAGTGAAACCATCAAGAATCTAGTCCATGCCACATTTCTCATGCAACGATTGTTGTTAGGAGTTTTTAACTTGGCTCCAGTGGAATTACGCCATTATATCGACCGTTTTGCTCATTTCAAGGATTATTTCTTTTTTTTTTTATTTCTTGAAAAGGTTCATTATTTGTTGTATATTTTGAAATAAGCAAAATGACCTGTATTATTGTTGAAAAACAAGCAAATTAATCTGCAATTTTTTAAATTACCTTATTTATTTATCGAAATAAGCAAAATAATCCACAATATATTTGGCAACAAGCAGTTATTTGCAGTATTACTTGAAAATTTTTTTTTATCTTAATAAGCAAAATTACTGTCCATATTTGTTGAATAAAAAATCAAAATTTTCTGCTTTATTTCTTGCAAAACATTTTTGAATTAGCAGAATGATCTGGATTATTTCTTGAAAAGTGATCATTTATTACGTCCGTGTAATTTGACGAAGCAAACGTTTCTCATTATATTGGCCGGTCATTTTACTGGTTTCAAAGAATAATCTTATAATAATAATTTGACTTGATAAAATGACCTAAGATGTAAAAATGTCTGGAAGTAAGTTCAATAATCTAAAGCATCCTAACGGCAATCTCAGAGTGAAAAATATGACCTCTTCATCTGTCTTCTAGATTACGCATCACTTCTCACGAGAGAGTTTTGTCAGTGTGAGCAGTAAGGTTTGCAATGTGGACGTCGCTTTCGTTAAAATAAGAAGATTAAAAAGTAAAGCCAGGAGTCTGACCTCCCTTTGTTGGAGTGAAAATGGGAAATTGCATTTGAAAAATTCCCAAATTTCAGTTCCACAGCCTGTACACCAATGCTCCAACCAATCAAGGGCTTCTGAAAAACGTCTTAGAATGAGGTGATGCAAACTGTGGTTGCAGATCTCCAGGAGCAGGTTTGGTGACCACTACTGTCCACCTTCAAAGGTTGTGGTAGATCAAGAACATCTGTGAGTATTTAAGCCATTTTTGAATTTCAGAGTATCAGAAGTTCTTGGAAGCAAGTCCACAAAAAACAAACAATTATGTCCACATTTGGCTGAAAATGTACTATGCGAGGTTAACGAGGCTGGTGGCCACTGGACCAGAGAACAGCCTATGGTCTAGGGCTCGTAGCGATGATAGGGAAGAGGATTGGTGAAAGAATGGAGGAGAGCTGACTCTAATGGGAAGGCTGGAAATGTTTGGAGTGTGGTAAATCCCAGCGTTCTGGGCCGTTTCTCTGCTTGGGCTCATGAAGCAATAAAAGATGTTTAATCTGGCATTCAGTCCCTGTCCTCTTACACAGCTGACCCAACTCATAAAGGGCCTGGTAATGGAAGTTCTCCAATAAGTAGATCAGGGAACGTCCTGAATTCCCTAGTTTCACTTACTTTCTTTTGATGGACTTTGCATTACATGAACTTTTTTCGTAAACCAAAGACTTTCCATGGCTTCTAGTGACCAAAGACGTAACCGATGTGCAAGAACCTTCAAAGCAGTGTTAGATGTTCTTCTTCGTGTGCTTTATTTGTACAGTTTTGCATTGAGAGTATAAGAACGTAGTTGTGCAGACGTTGTTTGTGGATCTGAAACAAACCCAGCATGGAGGGAATCTATTGGTACAAGACAAAGTCTTTTCTGAATGGGTGCCAGGATTGATCTTTACGTTCATTAACGATAACAGCTAATTCGCTTTGGATGGTATAGTTGCTGTTAATGAATGACAGTGTGTGCTCTTGGACAGTAAACGTTTACTGCCAGGTGGTTTTCTACTCTAAATATCTAATGTTCCTTATTTCAAGACGATTGTAAGAATATTATGAGATGAAATATTTTATATATAGTCCACCGCCAAATATTTTTGCTTGTTTCATGAAATAATGCAGACATTTTAAAAAAAAATTTAAGAAATAATTTTTAAAAATTGATACAGATTTTTTTCAAGACATAATGCAGACACATTTTTTAATGCAGTTATTATTTTTTAGAAATAATGTCCATTTGCTTTATGGGCATCATTTAGCTTTTTTCATGAACTAATGCAGATAATGTTGCTTTCCCAGGTGGTCATGTTTGAAATAGTAAAAATTATCTTTGACTTGATAAAATTACTTAAAACAAGTAAAAATGTCTTGAATATTATATATGTTCTTGCAAGTGCCTCATAAGAAATATTAGATATTTACATGCAATGTAACACAATTTCACCTGCTAAAATATTTTTTGCAGTGTAAGAAGCAAGAATATAATATGATATAATATAATATGGACAATGCTGAAGGGTTGCCATGTCATCTAAAAATCTTCTGTTCTCTGTTTACATGTGAGACTGTATATAAGAAAGGCTGGTTTTAAGGAAAAGGAGGAGGCATCAATGAGTGGGTTCAGTGATGGTCTTACCCACCACAGGCAACACCTTACCCACCACAGTGATGACCTTACCCACCACAGTGATGACCTTACCCACTACAATAAGGCTAACATGCCACAACATTAGGGAAAGTTTATCTGGGAGGTAACAGGCCGTTTAAACCATTTTCATGCCGGATGACATGCAGGCAGCATTCCATTACAAGGGTGATGTCCTTGATTTATCAACATTTCTACATAATTGACTCATTATAAGGTCAACATGGTCATTCACACTGGGTTTGGTGTGACATGGTTCATTGTAGAGAAACGTACAGGTTTTGACTGCTTTGCAGTGGTGGTAAATGGAACCAGACATCACATCCAAAACACAGATGAAGCTCACCAGTGAACCTTCACATATCTTTTCAAGGCTTTTATGTATATATTCGCGATGATGGCGAATGAGTGGGAAATCTGAAAGTAAAACATTTTCTTTGGGGACTACTTTGCCTCAGAACACCCTACATGTATCCCTCCACCTGCATTAACATATGTATGTGTTTTAGGCCCAAATCTTCCAAAAATGACCTTAGAACAGTGTCTCAGGCGTCAGGCAGTGCATTCATAACCGCTTCATGTAGTACATTTCTGTGAGCAAGCTTTTAGGGGGCAGTAACCTTTTTGGACGTCTGGTTCCTTTCATCACCAGTGTGAACAATTCAGACTCTCTAAAAAAAACCCGTTCTGATTTTCTCTAAAAATGGAGCGTTTCACAGCAAACCCACTCTGAATGACTTTACATCATAACCACTTAATTATGCAGAAACTTCAAAATCAGAGGACTTCTCCTTTAATGACTGAGGTGAAGGGCTGGTACAAATATGGTGAGAAAATAAAATGAAAGAGCACATGCTAGGTTAATTATGTTCCTCACGTTTTGCACTTTTTGTACTCAGCAGCTTGCATGCAGCTTGTTGTACCATGCATAGAACCGACAGCACGCAGTACTTTCTATAAACCGCAGCTCACACCTCGGCGCTGGACGCAGTACTGGTAAATGCTCCTCGCAGCTGATCAGCAGACATGATGCAAGAATTGGGTGTCGAATTACACTGAGGGCATCTACGCTGGCATCCCCTCCAAGTGCTGGACCTTAGCACCTGCAAAAGCGATTCTTCTCTGGAGTCCTGACACTCTATAGTGGTACATCAGCACATTTTTCAGCACTTACATGCCCTCATGCCCTGACTGACAGGCACACCAGCCGCAGAGAGACTTGGCACCTTTGGCTGGATTACACTCTTCAGTGTGAGGTGTGAGGCCTCAGGCAGCCCTTACTGAAGCCCTGCGCTTCGTTTGGACTCTGGACTTCTCTCTCTCGTTTTGAAATCCCTCGTCTTCAACATTCATACCAAGAACGCGCAGCCAGCCTCAGTGTCCCTGCTCTCATACATGCTGTGTAATTTATGAATAAACACACATTAAAACTGTCTCTGCTTCCTCCCTGTACCTCATTCCACTGCACATTACAGATCAGAGTACAGTAGATTATTACATATATTACTACATATACATATACATACAGATTAACGCTGTAGCAATGCAGTAATATACAGATTAACGCTGTAGCAATGCAGTAATATACAGATTAACGCTGTAGTAATGCAGTAATATACAGATTAACACCATAGTAATGCAGTAATATACAGATTAACACCATAGCAATGCAGTAATATACAGATTAACGCTGTAGAAATGCAGTAATATACAGATTGACGCTGTACTAATGCAGTAATATACAGATTAACGCTGTAGCAATGCAGTAATATACAGATTGACGCTGTAGTAATGCAGTAATATACAGATTTACACTGTACTAATGCAGTAATATACTGATTAACGCTGTTGTAATGCAGTAATATACAGATTAACGCTGTAGTAATGCAGTAATATACAGATTAACACTGTAGTAATGCAGTAATATACTGATTAACGCTGTTGTAATGCAGTAATATACAGATTAACGCTGTAGAAATGCAGTAATATACAGATTAACGCTGTAGTAATGCAGTAATATACAGATTAACACTGTAGTAATACAGTAATATACAGATTTACACTGTACTAATACAGTAATATACAGATTAACACTGTAGCAATGCAGTAATATACAGATTAACGCTGTTGTAATGCAGTAATATACTGATTAACGCTGTAGAAATGCAGTAATATACAGATTAACACCATAGTAATGCAGTAATATACAGATTAACGCTGTAGAAATGCAGTAATATACAGATTAACACTGTAGTAATGCAGTAATATACAGATTAACGCTGTAGTAATGCAGTAATATACTGATTAACGCTGTTGTAATGCAGTAATATACAGATT
>JBBPDA010000126.1:796190-811156 GCA_037974385.1 Arnoldichthys spilopterus | reverse complement strand
CTCCACGTGTGCACGTGTGATGGGTTAAATGCAGAGGTCACGTTTGGTTGTGGTGCTTGAGCGTGTTCACAATGACACACAGTCACTTTGCCTTCACCAATAATGACTTACCCATGTGACTGTCAAAAGTGGCTCGGATCTCTTCGCTCGCCCATTTTCCCTGCTTCCAGCACATCAACTTCAAGGACCGCCTGTTCACTCGCTGCCTTTTAGGGTAGTCTAGTAGTTAGTGCAGGGATGGGCATCTCCAGTCCTGGAGGCCCAGTGTCCAGACACCAGGTGTGTGAGCGTGAGGGGAGGAGCTGGAAACCAGCCCTGCAGGCCTGTAGTCGCCCAGACCTCAAAGTGGCTCAGATCACCCATTTTTTCTGCTTCCAGCACATCGGCTTCAAGAACCGACTGTTCCCTCGCTGCCTAACAGATGTGCCCTAGTGGTTCGGGACTTCCTGGCCTTCCACCGAGGTGCCCGTGAGCAAGGCACCGTCCCACTACACCGCTCCCCGGTGCCGTCACGCCGCGCCGCCAGGTCCTCGCTCTCCATTCGGGCATGGCGCTGGCATCGGCGGCGACGGAGGCGGAGGATCGCACTGCGTGCTGCCCTTCCTCGCGCCAGGGAAATTACAATAATAGCCATCAGTTTCCTCCTTGTTGGGAAACATTGACAAGTTGAAATAGAGCAGGGCGACGCGCGCTTGACAGGTGCTTTACGCCGACCCCATCAGCGCCACCCAGGATATACACAGCTGTCAGCCAGCAGCGGTTTGTTTACAGTGCGGAGTACAGGCCATGACTGCAGGCTTTATTGCTCTCCGCTCAGGCCGTATTTCAGCATCGCACCTCGCGCTGCCGCAGCGCTCCGTCCCCGAGGCCCCTCTCCGGCCGCGGCCTGCCCACAAGCCTCCGCTCTCGCTCTCATTTCATTAGATCGTTTTTTTATTATTTATCTCTAACGTGTGCAATCAGGAATTCATTCATTCATTCATTTATTTATTTATTTATTAATTTATTAATTAATTTATTTATTTATTTATTTATACTTCATTTATTCATTCAATTTATTCCCAGTCCCCCCCACTACCTAAGACCCCCCAGTCGCGTGGCCCCACCCGAACTGAGAGCGTGAAGTTCCTCCGTGAAGCCGTGTCCCATTCTATAGGACCACTCGTTTCTGCTGGTGCAACAATAACCAGGAAGGCCGTCTGGACGTACGATATACACCAATCAGCCGTAACATTAACACCACTGACAGCTACAGTGACCAGCATTGGCTATTGAGCTATTTCATTACAATGGGCCCTCTTGGGGTGAAGGGGGGGTTGTGGGGGGGGGACATATTAGGCAGCAAGTGAAAAGTCAGTTCTTGAGGTCCATGTGCTAGAAGCGGGAAAAATGGCAGAGCGTACGGATCTGAGCCACATTGACAATGAGCGGGAGTCAGAGCATCTCCAAAACTGATGGTCTTGTGGAGGGCTTCAGGTGCCAGTAGTTAGTACCTACCCTAAAGTGATCCGGCTTGTGAGTCATGGGCACCCGAGGCTCACTGATGCATGTGGGGAGTGTCCGATCCCACAGAAGTGACGGTGGCCCTGACTGAAAAGGGGTCAGAACACACAGGGCAGCACAGTCCGAGCTGTTTCAGCAGCAGGAGGGACACACTTGGTATCAGGCAGGTGGTGTTAATGTTTTGGCTGACTGGTGAAACTCTGATTCATTGGCTTCTCTCTCGTCAAGTCCATATGCAGCTTGTGGACCACACCTGTGTGCACCTGCGTCCGGATTCATGGAGAGCGTGAAGGTTCACCTCCCACACTTCAGCACCACCCCTACACCGCACACACACGTCCGCGGCCCCGCACGCTTCAGTGTGAGCGGTGTTCTGGACTTCTCCTAGGTGCGAATTGCCTTTTGCGGAGAGAGTGGGGCACATGTTCGTTTCCGGCATGTGCTGTTTGTTTGCCGCATCTGCGTTTCTTGGAGAGTGTGAAAGTTCACCTCCTACACTTTAGCGCACCTATCCGCACCTCCTCACACCTCCTCACGCCTGCCACATGGCTTTCTACAGCATCTCACACCTCAGCGCGAGTGCCTTCGCGTCTCCGACCTGCCGCGCCGACCCACCACCGGCCAGGCCTGGACGCCTGGGCACGGGAACGCCGGCCGCCGGGGTATTTCCGGAAATGGAGCGCCTCCTTATCGAGGAGCGAGGGCCGGTGTCAGTTTGATGAAGTGGAAAGCCTGAGACGCGCCTCCTCGTCGCCAAGTCGGAGTGAAGTGTGTGTTTTTGATGCCGTCAATGACCCGTGAGGCCTTCCCGTATCGCGGAAAGCGACGCGGCTGGGTGGGCACGGAAGGAAAGGAAGCGGCGCTCCATTGTTGCCGTTCCTTCGCACGAGCGGCGTTCCGGCCTCTGCTTATCTCGGAAGATGGTAATGAGATTTCCACGGCTCAGAGATGCAGCAGATTGCGCTCGGCGTTAACTCGCGGATAAAAATATTAGCACGACGCGAAAGGGGAGCGGCGCGGCGATCATGCCGTGAGCGGGCATGCGTGGGAGTCGCGTGTGGGGTGGGTCACTGTCTGCAGCAGTGAGACGCTGGGATCGCGGCCCGTTTCCGGAAAAGCCTCGAGGCATCTTGACCGTGACATGTCTGTGTCTGCATCAGCTGGTCACCATGAAGTGCTGCCGAAAACGCATGCTGGGAGGACACAGGCTGAGCCAGTTTAACTCGAAACGCCACATCCAGCTGACCTCTACTACCAAAGCTTCTACTGCTGCTAGTACAGACCGTCATTTCTGCAATAAAGCCCAGAACTGGTGAAATTTCATCAACTTTTCTTTTAAAATGTACAATTTGACGCCTGCAATGCGCTCAAAAAGCTGTGACAGAGGCGTGTTTACCGCTGTTACACCACCTGTCCTTTCAGCCACACCTGTTCACAGTTTGGGAACTGAGGAAACGAACTGCTGCAGTTTTGCAAGTAAAATGTTTGAGTTTGGGAACTGAGGAAACAAACTGCTGCAGTTTTGTAAGTAAAATGTTTGTCCGTTCTTGCTTGATACAATGTAAGAGGAGGTGACGGCCCCCTCTGGTGGCCGGAGCTGGTCTGCATCTGCATCACCGGACTTGGCCACGCCCCTTCCAAGGTGTGGTGGATCAGGGTGGCTTCTCAAGCTGCAGAGGAACTCAGGTCCCTGTGAAGACATTACGTTTCTAAGCTGTTCTGCATAAGTCTGTATTTTCTTCAGCCTGGCTTTCAATATTTTGCTCTTCCTCTTGTCTTGGATGTTCCTGTTTGCTGCTTTTGACCTCTGCCTGTGTTCCTGTTTTTGGAGTTTTGCCCTGCCCTCGTGTTCCTGTTTCCCCACGGTCGACCCTGCCTGGAATTATTCTGACTTTTGTATTCTTTACATTAAAAGACTGTCGTTGTGCACTTGCGTCCAAGCATTTCCTGTGAGTCTTCACGTCCATGACTGCTCTACGGTTTGTGGTGGCCAATGGTGGTCTGATTCTCCTCCTCCTGAAGGTCTACACATATTCAACCGGGGATGTGGACAGTCAGACACACACACACACACACACACTCTGTGTCTATGTAGCCACACTGTTGTAGCACCCAAAGAACGAGGCCTGGCATTGTCTTGTTGAAGTAACCATGGACGTCCTGGGAAAAGACACCGCCCTGATGGCAGAATATGTCTCTCTAAAATCCCAACAGACCCTGTTGCATCAATGGGGCCTTAAAACATTTGCAGGTCACACATACCATGAGAGATGTTGGCTTTTGTGCCTGTTGGAAAACCAGAGAACAGGCTGCAACATCCGAGGACGTGGGCCCAGAGAACTGAGTTTTTGCATAGGATTGATGTATGACTTTCTCTTTGAGTAACAGTTTCTGTGTGTGTGTGTGTGTGTGTGTGTGTGTGTGTTTCTGGTGTGAATACGCTGGCACGACACACTTGGTGTTGTTTGCTTGTGTATTGTTTTCTGCTGGCCGATGAGTCTGCCGCGTGGCATCAGAGGCTGAACCACAGCTATGAAGCTTTCTAGGCCAACTGCCTGGGCTGCACTACACCACAGCAAAGGAGGCTTTCCAAGCTGGAGACCTTGAGCAACACTACAACACAGCTAAAAGGCAGTTGAAAAGCACTGCAATGCTGCAGCCACCAGGCTTTCTGTGCCACGAGAGCGATGCCAAATCGCGCTAATTTACCAGGTGGATCATATTTCAGCGAAAGATAAAATAACACATGACCAAACCAAATCAAATGATAAACTGTACAAAAATACACATGTAGTTAAAAACAAACAAACATTTTATAGCATCTTTCATACTCAAGGACGGCTCAACGTCAGAAACACAATCACATAAGAGAGGAAGTCAAATACTCGACACTCACTACTATTACTATTAGTAATAATAATAATAATAATAGTAATAATAGTAATAACAATAATAATAATAATAATAATAATAATAATAATAATAGCAATACTAATAGCAATAATAATAATAATAGCAATAATAATAGTAATAATAATAATAACAACAGCAATAATAATAATATTTTTATGATAACTAATAATAATAATAATAGCAATAATAATAATAATAATAACAGCAATAATAATATTATTTTTAATGATAACGAATAATAATAGCAATAATAATAGTAATAATAGTAATAGCAATAATAATAATAATAATAATAATAACAGTGGTAGCCTAGTGTTTATGGACTTGTCCATGTGATCGGAGGGTCGCAGGTTCAAGTCCCGGCCCAGGCACCACTGAGGAACCCTTGAGCAAGGTACCGTCCCGCTACACTGCCACCAGTGCTGCTGATATCAGCCCACTGCTCCACGCTGTAGAGGTCACGTTGTATTGTGGTGCACTCGGTGTGATGGGGTGTTCACAGTCACTTCCCCTACTTGTTATAAAACGTATGAAACATACATCAGTGAACACTGCTGCTGAGTGTAGCCGCGCTGAGGCGTGTGTGTGACGCCCGTGTGTGTAATACCTGACGGTGCTGCTGAGTCAGAGCTTGGGAGACGAGCACAGTGAAAACACACAGCCAGGGCCGTGCAGATGGGCCTCGCCACCCACCACTGTTCCAGGCCCGGCTCCCTCTCCGCCGAGTTCACAAGGAGCCGGTTTACACGAATAACGATCAGGGGAAGTCATCGCCACTCCATCACGCGCGGCTCGGCATCGATACTCATTATTATGAGGAACGCTCATGAGGCCGCGCCATCCGCAATTACAGTTTTCGCCGTGTGCTGTTCGATCAGCTCCTCAGCGCTGGTCAATAGAGAGGTGAGGGCAGCAGGAGCTCACCGAGTCGCCTCTGATAGATCTCTATCAGACTCGGGCCACTGAGACCGTGAATGAAGTCCAATTCCAATATATTCGCTGTAACCCTGCGTTGAGCCGGCCCGAGTCACAGAGGAACCGCTGCCTCCCACGCGCGCGCGCGGCCCACGCCGAATGCACTCAACAGGAAATGAATGTCTTATTTGGACTCCGATCTCAGATTCCTGCTCCTGCACTCGCTTAAATGCTGGAGAACACAGCGACTGACAGCTTCTCGTGTTGCCTGCCGCAGTGTGTGTGTGTGTGTGTGTGTGTGTGTGTGTGTGTGGCACAAAAGCAAAAAGAGCGTAAAGATGCTTGTCTGCTTCTCTGTCAGGCTGTAAACACGGCGCTGAAAAGACTCCTTAACCCTTCCGGTCACAGCAGCCAGGATTACTGGGACGATGAATCATCACACACATTAGCATAAGAACAGATCTCTTCCGGTGGCCCTGCTGCCGCACGCGCGTGTGTGTGTTTGTCCTCACAGACCGTCTTTCACATGCTAAGAGAGACACAAACCACTGTCCTGCCTGTAATGTGTCTAGTGAAGAAGGTGGACCCGGGTGCTAAGCCGCGAGTCGGCCTCCAACTGACTCATTAACTCCTTCCAGCTCTGCAAATTAGCTCATATGCTAACTGTCTGGCGCAGGCATGTGGACTCCCAGACCTGGAGGCCCAGCAACAACGCTGCACGGGTTACTGTTCTCCCAGCACTGATTCATCAGCTCCACTGGCTACAGTACACTGATCACCATACGCTCATTATTCACTATACACAGCTGATTCAACTCGTTTAATACCACACACACACTCTTACTATTATTATTAGTAGTAGCAGTAGCAGTAGGAGGAGGAGGAGGAGGAGGAGTAAGAGTAAGAGTAGTAGTAGTAGGAGGGGGAGGAGGAGTAGTAACAGTAGTAACAGTAGTAGCAGTAGTAGCAGTAGCAGTAACAGTAGTAGTAGTAACAGTAGTAGCAGTAACAGTAGTAGTAGTAACAGTAGTAGTAGTAACAGTAGTAGCAATAGTAGTAGTAACAGTAGTAGTAGTAACAGTAGTAGCAGTAGTAGTAGTAACAGTAGTAGCAGTAACAGTAGTAGCAGTAGCAGTAGTAACAGTAGTAGCAGTAGCAGTAGTAGCAGTAGTAGCAGTAACAGTAGTAGTAGTAGCAGTAGTAACAGTAGTAGCAGTAGCAGTAGTAGCAGTAGCAGTAGTAGCAGTAGTAACAGTAGTAGCAGTAACAGTAGTAGTAGTAGCAGCAGTAGTAGCAGTAGTAACAGTAGTAGCAGTAACAGTAGTAGCAGTAACAGTAGTAGCAGTAGTAACAGTAGTAGCAGTAACAGTAGTAGCAGTAGCAGTAGTAGCAGTAACAGTAGTAGCAGTAGTAACAGTAGTAGCAGTAACAGTAGTAGCAGTAGCAGTAGTAGCAGTAGTAGCAGTAGTAGCGTAACAGTAGTAACAGTAGTAGCAGTAGTAGCAGTAGTAGCGGTAACAGTAGTAACAGTAGTAGTAGTAACAGTAGTAACAGTAGTAGTAGTAACAGTAGTAGCAGTAGTAACAGTAGTAACAGTAGTAGCAGTAACAGTAGTAACAGTAGTAGCAGTAGTAGCAGTAACAGTAGTAACAGTAGTAACAGTAGTAGTAGTAACAGTAGTAGCAGTAGTAACAGTAGTAGCAGTAACAGTAGTAACAGCAGTAGCAGTAGTAGCAGTAGTAGCAGTAGTAGCAGTGACAGTAGTAGTAGTAGTAGCAGTAGTAGCAGTAGCAGTAGTAACAGTAGTAGTAGTAGCAGTAGTAGTAACAGTAGTAGCAGTAGTAACAGTTGTAGTAGTAGCAGTAGTAGTAACAGTAGTAGCAGTAGTAACAGTAGTAGCAGTAGTAACAGTAGTAGTAGCAGTAGCAGTAGTAGCAGTAGTAGTAACAGTAGTAGCAGTAGCAGTAGTAACAGTTGTAGCAGTAGCAGTAGTAACAGTAGCAGTAGCAGTAGCTCACAGTGGGATCAGACCAGACGGATTAGCCTTCACTCCCCACATGCATCAGTGAGCTTTGGGTGCAGTGGTCGACTGATAGTAGTGTAGTAGTAGCAGGTTAGTGACGGTGAGGCTGACTGCTGGAACTGTATCTCAGGCCGGGACAGGAACAGCACTAGTGCGCTGCATTAGGCTTCTGCAAATGTATTCAGCCTATAATGGAATGCGGTGAGTGTACGCGCTGATGGATTTTAATCTAAAGCGGTGTGAAGAGTGGAGGCAGGGGAGACATCAGGGCGCAGCAGGGGAGTGTAAAAATGGCAGCGGGAGAAATGAAAGACAGTAAAAAAAAAAAAAAAAACCTTCTCCACAATAATGACTCACGTACGGGTGGGTTTGCTTTGGGTTTCATCAGTGCGCTGAAAGCCCCTACAGTCTCCCTCACCTACTTCTCAGTCCATCTCCCCTGTGGACCGCGGAATAAAATGGAACGGCTCCCCAGCGACTGTCTTCACAGAACGGGGCTGTGCGGCAGATGAACCTAATAGGGGCGGACGCCTGAGGCGGGACAGTGCAGAGCGGGCCACAGCTGATAAGGCAATGACTGAAGGCCTTATCTGTGCATGAGAAATGATGTCAAATATTACATGTATCCCACAGACACCCGCGAAGGCGAGGCGTCGTACATTAAATGTCACGGCTAGAATTGCTCATAACAACGCGGATGAACATCACTTAGAGAGGCGTTTAACGTCAGTTTAATTTCGTCCTCGCACTTTCTCCCCCCATCACTCGGCGACGAAGGGCCCAGTGCAGCTCCAGGCCAGAGTTACAAAGTTGACATTTTCATGCTCATTTCCGCAGCTGAATGTACAGCCTGTTTTTTAATTTAAGGTGCTGCATGAATAAATATTATTATTATTATTATTATTATTATAAAATTATTAAAACAGTCCAGACAGGCTGGTGTTTGAACAGCTGAAAACAATACTGTCTAATGTTGTTGTTATTGCAATAATAATAATCATATTAATAAAATTTATATTTTTTCAAATATAAATTAATATTAATAAAATTAAAGTTTAAGTAGAAAAATAAAATTTTGTAGTAGTAGTAATAATAATTACTACTATAATAAAAACTATAATAAATATTACTTAGGTGGTATATAAATACATATTATTATTGTTGTTGTTACTGTTACAATAATAATTAAAATAATAATAATAATTATTATTATTATTAAAGTTTGAGTAGAAAAAATATATATATATATTTTCTAATAAAATGTAGTAGTAGTAGTAGTAGTAGTAATAATAATAACTATAATAAATATTACTTAGGTGGTATATAAATACATTATTATTATTGTTGTTGTTGTTGTTGTTACTGTTATAATAATAATAAAAATAATAATTATTATTATTATTAAAGTTTGAGTAGAAAAATGTATACATATATATTTTCTAATAAAATTTAGTAGTAGTAGTAGTAATAATAATATTTATTTATTATTATTATTGAATTATTAAAACCGTCCAGACTGGGGCTGTGTCTGAATAGCTGAATGAAATATCCTTTCCTGTCTGTCTGGTAGTCAAGTGGATTCACATGCTAGTCAGCTCTTTTGGTGTATTTAGTGAGGCCATGTGCTACCGAGCAGGTAGCAGGTGTGAATGGGCCTAGAGTGTGTCCTGGCTCTTGCTCTGATTAGCGTCAGCTGTCCCAGATCAGGGGAGGAGCATTGCACACATGGTTTATAGGGCTCTGACAGCAGCTCTGTTTCTCCGCTGCTACAACACAGAGAATGTACAGGACTGTAAACGAAGGTTTTTATCAACTTCCCTCTGAAAGACTTGTCTGGCAAAACAGAAAACCTGGAAAACTTGTACTAAACTTTTGGAATCACTGGTAAAAACGTTCATTTTTAGGCCCAATCGACACAGAATCCACATCACAGCCGTCTTGGCTCTTCCTGGATTGGCCATTTATTACCTGGTTCAGGTGTTTGAGTGGTTGGAATGGGAATAAAATGTGAACTGGCTTAAGGCCCCTGTGGACTGGATTAGAAATCTCTGGAACGGATGCACTACAATCTCCCCGGCTTGATTGCTGCTCCCACAAACGACTAGGCTTTTGCTCGTTGAACGGACGGCTCTCCCCTGAGGATCACATGCACGCGCCACTCGTTCTCTTGGTTATCCCCCTCTCGACGATCCATTTGCATGTGGTGAATTCGGGGAGTCTTACTTTAAAGCCCCTTTGGTTGGGAAAGAATATCCACAATATTACAGTTCTTAATCCCACCAAATCCTTTCAGGCCTGGTAGTGTGTCCAAGGGTTTACGGCCGTTTCTCACTAACACAGCTCTTCTTTATTCTGTCTATTGACCCGTCAAAGCATTGCGAGTGTCCCCGGCGGTGATAAAAGCGCGTTGTCATTTTGTGCGAATGATTTTCTCACCTGTAGTTTATAAAAAAAAAAAAAAAAAGACTGGAATTCTGCCGGAAGTGTGGATTCTCAGCTTTCTATCCAGGCCGCAGTCGCGTTTCTGAGTAAAAGGACGTTAGTGAAACTGTAATGAAACTATACTGTCTAATTTTACTGAAAAAATGTAAAAAAATTTACATTTTTATTTGTTTTTCGTCCAAATAAAGCGCAGTCTTGACCTCGTCCGTCTATAGAAGCCAAAGCTATAGAAGAACTGACTGTTCACTGGCTGCCTGATATCCCCCACCCCCCCTGACAGATGCCATTGTAATTTAACTAGAGGGTCAACGTTATTCACATTACCTGTCGGTGGTCCTAATGTTATGGCTGATCTGTGCATGCGACTAGTGAACTAACGGCTTAAACGAACGACTGCTAGTCGAGTAGGAGCATCTGTAGTCAGGGGCAACCCTCTCTATAACCATACAGTGGGAACCGGAGCTCTGTCCTCTTCGCTGTTCGATTCGTTTGGGACGAAGCCCAGATTTCGGTTAAGGCCCTTATTAGTGTGCAGGAAGGGTGCCGCTCTAATCCCAGATTTGTGGCTGTGGGGGCAGTGGAGGCCTAGTGGTTAGGACGGTGCCCTTGGGACCTGAAGGTTGCAGGTTCAAGTCCCTGGGCACTACTGAGGTTCCCTTGATTAAGGGACTGTCCCACTACACTGCTCCCCGGGCTCTGTTGGTAGCTGTACACTGCTCCACGTGTGCACGTGTGATGGGTTAAATGCAGAGGTCCAGTTTCGTGGTGGAGCTTGGGTGTGTTCACAATGACACTACAGTGACCAGTAACCTCACCCACTGCTTCCCACCATGAGGCCACAGTTGGGTACGAGGTGACTGTAGAGCTTTAGTCGGTTGTTCCCACTTTTCCAAAGCAGAGACTCTGGCAGGCGCTTATTGACTCGGACTCACCCTCAACTGTCTCGCGACTCTAGTTATTTCAGTAAAATGGCACATGTCAGGGGGGCTGGGGTATTTTAGGCAGCAAGTGAACAGCCAGTTCTTGAAGTTGATGTGCTGGAAGCAGGGAAAATGGGCAGTGAAGGACATCGAGGCATTTAGAGTCAGTAATGACTGATAGAAGAGCGGCGCAGGACACGAGGCAGTTAGAGTCAGTCATCTCCCTGTGATGTGGCAGGAATGACTCGGTGGGTTACAGTGATGTCATCATGGCAGGCATGCTTTCCTTAGCCCCTAGCGAGACAGACTACACACACACACACACACACACACACACACACACACACACATGCACACACACACACACACACACACACACACACACACACAGCTGGTTAATTATTCAGCAGGACACACATGTTCATGGGCTCATCATGAAAAGGAATTATTCATATCACCATCTCTCGCTCTTTCTCTCCCTCTCTTTCTCTCTCTCTGTCTCTCTCCTTCTCTCTCTCCCTCTCGTTCTCTCTCTCTGTCTCTCTCCTTCTCTCTCTCCCTCTCTTTCTCTCTCTCACTCTCTCTCTTTCTCTCACTCTCTCTCTCTTTCTCTCTCTTTCACTCTTTCTCTCTCTCTTTCTCTCTCTCACACTCTCTGTCTCTCCCTCTCTCTCTTTCTCTCTCTCCCTCTCTCTCTTTCTCTCTCTCTCACTCTCTCTGTCTCTCCTTCTCTCTCTCTGTCTCTCCTTCTCTCTCTTTCTCTCTCTCTCTCTTTCTCTCCTTCTCTCTCTCTCTCGTCTTCTCACTTTCTCTGTTCCTCTTTTCCTCACCTTCCTCCTCTCTCTTCCCCTCTTTCATGGTCTTCTGCTCTTTTTTCAGCTTTTTATCTTGCTCTCTGTCTCTCTCTCTCTCTCTCTCTCTCTCTCTCTCTTTCTCTGTCCCTCTCTCTTCCAGTATCTCTTATTCTCCATCTACCTCTCTCTCTCTCTCTCTCTCTCTCTCTCTCTCTCCAGCTGGTTGAGGTTTAGAAGCTTTACGCAGTCACTGAGGGTGGCAGGTCGGAGTCAGTGTGGAGCAGTCGCTGGGTGTGAGAGAGGAAACACGAGGATCAGCTAAGAATGTCACACATCTGGAAAAGGCCCAGATAAAGCCTCCAGCTGTTGTCCTTGGGGTTAAAGGTGACTGGGGTCCGCACCTCCAAAACGGGAGCCGAACATCTTTCCTTCCCTTTGTGTCCAGGTGACCAGTCAGCTCCGCCCCAGCCCAGCGAGACCCCGAGCTGGGTACATCCTCCAAGAAACGGCCCGTTGCAGATGGCCAATGGGATTACTGTACTGGATACTTCTCGGGGGGTCTCGGGGGGTTTCAGGGGGTCCATCAACTTAAAATGTGTGTTGTCTGTGCTGAAAACGTCCTGGAAAAGTCTCACTCCTCACTTTTCTTCTGAAACCACAGCAACAGGGCACAAAATACCAATACGGGGGGTGTCACGGGTGGTCCCTGACCCACCAGACTGTGTAGAAGAATGCGGCGCCCACCGCTCCTGCACGCATGGGTCAAATGCAGAGGCCAGATTTCATGGCGGGGCCCTGTGTGGTGTGGTGTGGTGTGTTCACAATGACAAACAACCACTCGCTCCTTATAACTTCAAAATGAAGGGGGCGTGGCTTGTTCTTGGTAGGCCTATGCAAACGAAAAACAAGGAATTCCACACATATGGGACAGGTGGACTGGGACGGATTAATGTGGGGTCTTTATAGCACTGTGCATAGTTGCCTCAGTGCAGTGGAGGCTGTTAATTAACATTTGATTTGAAAGTGACTGTTTGTCATTGTGAACACACCCACCGCAATGACAAAACGCGACCCCTGCATTTAACCCATCACACGTGCACACGTGGAGCAGTGGGCAGCTACCAACAGCGCCCCGGGGAGCAGTGTAGTGGGACGGTCCCTTAATCAAGGGAACCTCAGTGGTGCCCAGGGACTCGAACCTGCGACCTTCAGGTTCCAAAGGCAGCGTCCTAACCACTAGGCCTCTACTGCCCCCACAGCCACAAATCTGGGATTAGAGCGGCACCCTTCCTGCACACTAATAAGGGCCTTAACCGAAATCTGGGCTTCGTCCCAAACGAATCGAACAGCGAAGAGGACAGAGCTCCGGTTCCCACTGTATGGTTATAGAGAGGGTTGCCCCTGACTACAGATGCTCCTACTCGACTAGCAGTAGTCGCATGCACAGATCAGCCATAACATTAGGACCACCGACAGGTGATGTGAATAACGTTGACCCTCTAGTTATATTACAATGGCATCTGTCAGGGGGGGTGGGGGATATCAGGCAGCCAATGAATAGTCAGTTCTTCTATAGCTTCGGGTCACAATTCAGCCCTTGGAACCGGGTCGCAGGTTCGAGTCCTGGCCTGGGGGAATGATGAGGTACCCTTGAGCAAGGTACCGTCCCACTACACAGCTCGAATGTGTTCACAATGACAAAGAGTCACTTATGGGGAAATTCCTCAAAATATCGTGATATTTCTTGCCACATCGCCCATCCCTGCTCCAGCCTACCAGGTGATTTCTCTCTCTCTCTCTCTCTCTCTCTCTCTCTGCAGTAGTAGCAGTTGGCTGTTGGTGCGCTCTGCAGGCCGCAGCTGCTGATTTGAGGCGATGGCTGGTGTTCTCCCCGTAAAGCAATTTCCCCTCTGTATGTAATTGGTATTGCGACCCCTTGGCTCCTTCAGTTTTTTCCCCCATTTCCAGGCTCGGCCCAGGCCGAGGAGCCTTCTCGGTTTCCCTTGCTGCTCCCAGTGGGTGGGTTTATGGAACAACATGTTGGCGGAAACCTGCAGTAAAAAAAGATAAAATCGTTGGGGGGTGGGGGGGGGGGGTGTTGGGGGGAGTGCCGTCTCAGCTGTCACTTACCCTCCAGCTTTTAATGCTGCGGTAAAAGGGTTCGAGAGCGGACGACGTAGTAAAAGACAGGCGTGGTGCACTGAGAGGTGTCCGTCTGCATGCGGCATCATGTGTGTTTATCATTTATCTCGTATTGTACGGCTGTTATGGCCGTGTGTTGGCTTTTTAATACAGCTGGCCCTCCCAATAACCTGTTTATTGCTCCTCCACTTCATTAAGCTCGAGCCCGAGCGCTCCGTTCCTGCCGACCTGTTCATTCAGCTCCACATTGGCATTCAGCAAGCACGCCCCCTCGCACCCCGACATCACTGCAGCGATTAGGCCTATAGAACAGAACACACAGAACCGTATTTACCGTCAAACGCCTGCAGTAAAAACACAAGCAGATGAGCAGATGGAATAAGCTCGGGGGCTATAAAAGCAAAGATGAGCAATGCTCCGTGTCTCCTGGGCCGAGTGGCGCGAGCATCATTGCCCCGTAGCCAGCGGAAGGGGGCGGTTGTACAGTGACAGTGCCTGAACACAAGATTATTAAGAATTGAGGTTTTTCAACATCTACGGTACATAATATTGTGAAAAGATTTAGTGAATCTGGGAAAAGCCCTAAAGCCTTTAGGAGGAACTGTCATGCTACTGTGACAAATATCACCACCACAGACCGTGCAGCGGCTGAGGTCTTGTATCAAACAAGAATGGGCACAAATTCTGCTTGCAGCACCGCAGCAGTTAGTATCCTCAGTTCCCAAATACTTAAACAGTGTAATAGAAGGAAAATTGATGTAACAGTGATAAACATTCCTCTGTCCCAACTTTAGATTTATAAAAAACACTTAAATCAGTCCGTTAAACATTGGAAATCTTTTTTTTTTACTTTTAGTGTTTAAATAAAAGATCAAGAGAGAAAAAAAACATATTTTTTTTATTGCATTTTATGAAAAATCCCGACTTTTCTGGAAATTTCCGAAATTCCAGGAAATGGGTTTGTAGATAAAGAGATCCCAAATGAAGCAAGAAGTTTTACACTTGGTCTTTTATTAATTGAGGACAGTGATCCAATATTGCATACTTACTCCACCTTCGTTGCTATGGTATTCCCTAATGGCAGTGGCCTTTTTCTGCAGGATAATGCTCCCTGCCGACATTGTTCAGGAACGGATAGATAGATAGATAGATAGATAGATAGATAGATAGATAGATAGATAGATAGACAGATAGAGGGATAGATAGATAGATAGATAGATAGATAGACAGATAGAGGGATAGATAGATAGATAGATAGATAGATAGATAGATAGACAGACAGACAGACAGACAGACAGACAGACAGACAGACAG
>JBBPDA010000126.1:770987-789451 GCA_037974385.1 Arnoldichthys spilopterus | reverse complement strand
TGTGTGTGTGTGTGTGTGTGTGTGTGTGTGTGTGTGTGTGTGTGTGTGTGTGTGTGTGTGTGTGTGTGTGTGTGGCCGCGTCAGGAGTGTGTTGTCGAACGCGTCTTGCATCACTGTGCGGCTGAATATGCACTGAGCCTTGGTCACATCCGACCGGTCTCAACATCTAGGGAATGAGGGTGTACACACACACAGCTTCTTGCTCTGCTATGTTTCTATGCCTCTGTCTTGCTCCTCATTGCCTCAGGCAAACTGAGTGATTGACACTCTTTCGCATTCTATGGCTGTTTCCTTCTGCTCACTGAGGCCTCTTCACTTGCTCAGGATCCTTCTCACCTGCCGTGTGTGTGTGTGGGTGGGGGGTCTAAGTTCTGTTTCAGCCCCTGTATCTGAAGGCCGCATTATTGTTTGATGTTCCTCGACCCTCCTACTGCCACACTTCCCTTTCCAGAGTCAAGGCAGTGAAACATCAGCGTCAGCTTTGCAGGCGGCTTCGTTTTAAGAGAACCCAGGACATTTTAGTGCATCTTTACTAGTTTTTGTGCTCAGTTTTATGAAAAAAGGGAATTGTTGCTGTTGTTGGATAAAGGCAAATACTATAAACAAAAAAGCCACAAAAATAAACCAAAAAAATAAATACCATGGGGTTCTTTAAACCTTTAATGGCCACCACACCAAGAATTTTTTTTTTTCTTTTATATTAATTTAGGGGCAATAATAACAATATTTAACAATTAAAGAAATTAATTAAACAATATTTAATTTATTTTTAAAAATGTTTTTCCTTGTTATTTTTTTTAGCTTTGGGGCCAATCCAACAGTCCAGATTTCTCTTGACCATAAAACTCTGAAATACACAAATGAGTAAAAATCTAATAAAATTCTTGGATTTGGTTAAACCTTTCTCAGAGTAATCCCCAAAACCTTGGTGCAGTTGAAGTACCTGCAGCTGGCAGCCTTTAACTGATGTCCAGTAAGGAACTTCAGGTCTACTGATTGACCAGACTGTGAAATCCGGTGGATTCTTTGACCGTAATTGACCTAAATCAGTAGTGGAGATTGAACAGTCAGGTTGAGTTGAGTTAATTTTTTTAATTATTGGCCCAAATCATAGAAAATGTGAAGAGAAAAATAATTCATTGCCGTTTTTTCCCCCTTGGTGTGGACGTTAAGGGTTAAACGATCACATCGCTTCCAAACCCCCCGATATTAAGCTCGTTCAGCTCAGCGGCTCGAGGCGGAGCCCTGAAAAACAGACGTTGAGGTGGTTGAATTGATCCGGGCGTAATCTCATCCAAACACATAATTAAAGCAGATTACAGCGCACGCCGTGTATCAGGGGAGCGATTTAATGCCCCCGAGGCTTTGCCTGTATTTATAGCCTCCCATAAAACACCACCCTGCCACTATCAGGCTGTCTGCCTCTCAGGCTTCCCTCAGACCTGGTCCTTGATCTTTGGCTATTAAATTCTTGGCTGTGATTGGCTGTATTTGGCAGGTGGAGAGGTGGGAGACAGTTCCCCGCTCCGCTTTAATTGCATTTCGCCAAGATGAAGAACGAGTCAGCGCTTTCTCATCCGCCCCACTTCCTCTCGCCGGCTCGGCTTCCCGTCCTCCCTCGCTCTGGGTCGGGGCGTCCCGCAGTCCCGTTAGCTCCTACGCTGGCGTCCGAACAGCGGGAAGTGTCCGTGTTGGTGCACAGCGAGGTGGTGCCGCATGGGCTGCGCACGAGACCAAACAAGCCGCTGACGCGTGGACGGAGGTCAAAACGTGCAGAAGAAGCTACTTGGGTACTAAAAATACCCGCCTACGTGTGGGCGGAGCCTCACCGATGACTCCATCTCCGTCTTTATTATCCGTTCATCGGTAACGAGATGGCGTGAACACACCGAAACTAGGTCACCCAGTGCCTCTCGTGTCCTGCTCTCGTGTTTCGCCAGCGTTCATAGGTCATAGGTTCGAGTCCCGACCCAGGTACCACAAGTGTAACCATGAGCGAGGGACAGGCACTGACACTGCTCGCCCGGTGCTATTGATTGTTGACCACTGTTCCACATGTGCTGGGTTTAATGCAGTGGTCACGTGTCGTTGTGGTGCTTGAGTGTGTTCACAATGAAACGCCACCTCTGCATTTAACCCATCACATGTGCCTTGCAGTGGCACCTTTTTAAAACCTAAAGGTCCTAAGCACTAGGCCGCCACTGCTTTAAGACCATAATGTCATTCATACATACATTCCGTCCTACTTGGTGCACGAGTACTGCGGTTCTGCTCATCCAACACTTTTCATTGCTGACCCGTCGTCATGAGACCGAACGGTTGAATCTGTACGATCTTCTGCTTCTGTTCCTCGTCGTCTGCTTTGGTCTTGACCAGGAGAACCAAGCTACCAACTCCCCACAGGTGTGTAAGCATCGTGACTCCTCTACAGTTCCCTCCCGCTCGCGGGTTCTGTCTGGCTGCCGCCCGCCACTGCATAGCCGCGCCATCACTCTTGGTGACGGACAGTTTCTATTAAGACCCATTGAAGCCTTTGATGCGTCGTGGAACGCGGAAAATATGACTCTAAACTCAGTTGAAGGTTATGTTCAGCGCACTTCCATTTCCCCGCAGAATGCTAAGTGCGCTCTGTACTACCTGGCCTGCCTTTTATCGCCGCGTCCCTTCTGCATATTTATAATGACCTTCACGCCGCCTTTTACGCAGCGCACGCCCAGGACCGCGGCGTCCTCAACGCCAGTTAACACCTGAAAGGGAGCAGAATTCCTCCGCAGCTGAGGGAATGTGCGATTCATTCCTGACCCCCACCCCCCCACCCCCGAAAAAGAAAAACCACCGGAAATGACACTTTCTCCTATTGAGTCGGGCCTTTCGTAGTAATGGAGTACACACAGCATGTTCAGCGCACCGTGAAAGCCCAGAGTCTCACGTTTGCCTGTGCAGAGGAGAAAGCTGCTATACCCTTCCCAAACCGGCGAGTACGTTGGCGGCGGCGCTCGGGTGCAACAGTGTGTGTTGAAGCTCAGTCTGACGCCCGCGTCCTTCATAACAGAGGGGAAGTCACTGCGCGTGTGTCTGAGCTGTACAAAGTCCTAATAGCAAAGCGACTGTTTTGCGTCTGCGTGTGTCGCTGCAGAAAATCACCTCCCACATGTCAAAGGAGGCGCAGTTTTGACACAAATCTTTGTTTTTCCTCAGTCACGCGTAAACGTAAACAGGTATCAGAAATCCCCCTTTTCAGTGAACAAAAAAAGCTGTTTACATGTGGACGGAAGTCAAAACGAGCGGGAAAAGCTACGTTTTCAAGACTGTGGGCGGGGCCTCAGCCGTTATACCGTGCAGCGGGGTTTAGGGCGTGGGCGCGCGTTAGCCTGGCTCTTTTGACGCAGGTTTATAGTGAGCGATGCCCTCGTTCTAGCATTGATCTCTGAGCCCAACGTTACTTTATATCCATTTGGAGGGTAATTCTCCCAGTCTGCGCCCATCTCGCACCGGGCCCCGTGGCGCAGATGCCGCCTCAGACTCCTCCACTCGAGGCCAATAGCTCGGAGCTCTGTGCTCGCCCTGGCTCGTTGACTCGCCCATTGATGCCTCGCGCCGCTTGATCATGAGGGGTCCTCTCCGGGCAGAGCAGCGATGGCTCCATTTCTCCTCTCTCTCTCTCCATACGGCTGGACGTCCTCACATTGTTGTGAAGTCACTGATGGCCGTCGGTTTAGCCCGTTCGCCTCGGAGGCGGACGCTAGCCTGGCCTCATCTTTCTCACGTCCCCTCCCTGAATCGAGCCGATCTAAACCTCAAAGTCTTCATCAAACTTTCATCTGAAGCAGGAAAGCTGGCCGTCCTTCAGTCGCCGCCGCACTGGCGCGTATGTGGGTCGCGTCTCGCCAGCCGTTTCCACGCCCCCGAGGACTCGAGTTCGGCCGTTTTTCTAAGGCGACGTTCTTGAAATCGGCGCGTAGGAGCCAGCGCCGCCGTTCGCGGCCTACTTTCACCGTGGTTTTCTCACCGTTTCTCCTCTCGCGGTGAAAAATGGCGGGTGAAGCGTGGCTGAGCGCAGTGGGAGCGTAGCCATGTCTCTTCATGCTCCACAGCGGATCCCGTGGAGGCCGCGGCCGCCTCTGTGCAGGGCAGATGTGCGATTGGTCCACGTCCCCGACCTTGCCAACAGGAAATGACTCGGCGCTCAGGAGAGCGGAATGAACCGACGGGACGATGAGTGAGCCGCTGTCCTTCGTGTGATTGAAGGGGTTCTTCACCCCCAAAAAAGCGCCAGTGGATGCTGAATGGAGCAGTTCACACGACGTTTGTGCCAAGGATCACATACATTATACATGTTTCTCCAGTCCAACACGCATCAAAGGAGAAATGGGATTAAATGGACGAAGCGTTGGTTCTGCCCGAAGTGTGAAGTGGTACCGCTCCTTTCTGCAGCCACGGGAGAACGGGTTCGTGAGCGGAGCTGAATCAGTTCAACGTGTTTCTCTGATTATAAACTCTTGGGGTAGAGGAAGCACTCAGCTGATGTGTGTTAGGTGAACTAGGTCATCAGTAATAACAGTAACAGTAATTATTACAATATTATTATTATTATTATTATTATTATTATTATTATTATTAGTAGTAGTAGTAGTAGTAGTATTAGTTGATGATGATTATTACAAAAACAATAATAATAATAATGATGGTAATGGTAAAAATAATGATGATGGTAATAATAATAATAATGATAATGATAATAATGATAATAACGATAATAATGATGATAATAATGATGATGATGATTATAATAATGATAATAATAATGATGATGATGATGATGATGATCACGATGATAATTATATTATGAATATGATAATAATAACAAAGTATTAATAATATTTAGTAATAGTATTGTTAATAATAATAAATAAATACATTAACAAAATGTATATATTTTTGTTTACTTATGTAATTTGTACTGTTAAGCACTTTGAGGCATTTTTTCCCCCCAATTTTGATCCAATTATCCCAGTTTTATGATTACGGTCAATGCGCTCATGTTCCGTTGCCTTCCCTACTTCATTTCTGATTCTGATATTTTTATGGTGCTGTTGCTGGCCTCACGTGTCTGGTTTAATACTGTAATGTCTGTGGAGCAGTCGGAGCCGCGGTTCCTCTCTGAAAGGTGCTTCTCCATTACTTTATGATTAATAACCATAAAGCCCTGACGTCTGAGAGGCCAGGCCGTACAGCGGAGGGGAAGATGCCTTCAGTTGTTTCGAATGAGTCAGATGGGTTTAGCGCCTCGTCTCGGCGTGAGCCTCCTTCTGAGCCTGAAGCAGCACAGGCCGCGGCGGCAGGAGGCGCAGTGGCTGAGCGTAATCGGAGCCTCCGAGTGGTTTGTAAACAGCAATCAATAGGTCGCTGGAGCTTCAGACGGACCGGTGGCTTCATTAATCTGGCTTTGATCTGCCTGCGCGTGTACAGTCGGAGCACAGATAACATTGATTGGTTTCCTGGAGAAATCTCCCTGCGTTCAGAGCGAGTCTCCGGCTCCGGGCATGAGCCGCAAGTGCAGCGGGGAACTCTCTCGAAGGTCAGCGCGATCTCCGCCGAAGACCTGTTCGGTCCTCCATCGTCCTGGATGATGGCTCACGCTGCTGTCCAGTTTCCCTGGCTCCCAATCCGACCTTGTCCTCTCTGAGTCTCGAGGGCACCGCGGCCCTTCTCAACAACGTCTTCAGTCACCTCTGGTCCCGAGCGAAGAGGCTGTGTCACAGCGGCTGCCGTGGCCGCGCTGGGCGTCGTCGCACGGCCGTTAACCCCAGACGTTAGTACGGCGCTCGTTCTCGTCCTGGTCGTTCGGAGCAAGTTGCGCGCTGCTCGTTTTTATTAGTCGTTTAATACTGTCGACGCTGCGAGATTGTTTTTGCGAATGGCTTATTAAAATTTAACGGCATGTGCTGTTGCACAGCCGCGAAGGTGCGTCTAGAGGGCCGCGGGGCTCTTTTCACGCTCCGCCGTTGTATATTGGGTTCAGCTCAAGGCCGGCGTCACCGAAGGCTCCTCTGCGGTCAGCATCCGACTTCCCTTGTGCCTGGCAAGTAGGTTATTCTGTCTTACCTCAGTCCACCTGGGCTTTCAAGACTGTTCGGATGTGCGTTCGTTTGGTGTCGGTTTCTGAGCCTTTATTGCGTTCGCATGCTGTTAAGTGCTGCGGTGGACCGGATTTATCCCATGATTCTTCAGGCAGAGTGGGATCCCAGTAGTGGTGACGATGCTTTTGCCGTATCAGGAGGATTTTTAACACGAGGCCCATCAAGGTTTAGGACTAACAGAAAGGTCTGATGTCGGATTACTGCCCCCCCCCCCGCAGGTAAACGCACAGAATTACAGTCTGAGCTGCAGGTTAGAGGGAAACGATCGAATATAATGTCATTAAAATCAATCCAGCGCTGCTACAAAACGCCTACGTTTCACATTCTTGAATCAGCTTTGTTAGTTTGTAACCGGAAAGTTAAGCTTGGCGTCCGTGGGGCATTTTATAAATGCATGCTCTGCAGTGTGACCTTTCTCCACAAGGGGAACCCATGAGTCGATTTTCAGACTCGGAGCTATAAAGAGCGTTTAGATCACGTCCGAGAGGATTTCTGCTCCGCTAGTCTGCAGTAATCATAATTCCTCCGTTCTACCGTACAGGACGTGGAGGAATTCAGGAATGCCAGAATAGGTTTTATCCGCTGCCTTGTCCCCTGGTAGTTCCGCAGTCGGTTGCCGCCGGTCCTGCTCTCGCTTCGTACAGTTCGGATCAAGGGTGTTGCTCAGGAGTGGCTTTGGGCCTCCTGATTGGCTGTCCTGAACGTCCAGTAAGCTCCGCAGCCGTGGCGATGCGGAACATTCTCCGAGCGTCAAGCGAAGGCGTGAATATTAAGCAGCGGAAGGAATCGAGGAGGCCAGAAGATCAAGGGCGGGGAGATTAGAATTGACGTGACACTTCCGTGCTGATTGGAGCGGGTGGATTTGAGGCGTCGCTCCGATGGCAGCGGGAAGTTTAGCCAGGGGTCAGATCTGGAGGCGGTGGTGGCCATGGACACATGCTTGTGTTCGGGGTAATGGCGTCAGCGCTGCTGGGATCGGACCGAAGGATCATGGTCCTCCAGAGGTAAACGGACGACATGCTACCACAACGAAGACGTTTTTTTTGCACTTCGTCAGGATTTCGGCGGAAATTGACACTACTGCATGCGACGCTTGTTTTTTGACGCCGTCTGGACGCTCATCCGACCCCACGGTGGTCCCAAAAGCCTGTGCTGGATGGCCCTGAATCGGCTCAGTGAGCGAATTAGATTAGACGTTCGTGTGGAAATCAGACGCGTCATTTTATTCCTGTTGGTCGCCGCAGCCTTCAGAGGCCGTGGAATGTGCATCGCTAAAAACAGATCTTTTGATCTGGACACCTCTCGTCTGGCGGAGGAGTCCTGCTCACGAGGGCGGGGCGTTTGAATAAGTGTGTGTGTGTGTGTTGACCTTGTTAGAATGGCCCCAGTTGATGGACACTAATGATTCCAATGACCAAATGGTATAAAATGTGAGAAAATAATTTGAGTTGTTCAGCTTGGTCCTTACAATGCCCATGGCACCTGCCAGCGCACCACAACGCCTACTTCCTCTTTTGGAGCTCGGCACCGAACACCTCACCTCACCCCTCACGTCACCTAAAGGCTCATCGAGAGATTCGCCTCCAGATCTTGGTTATTAATCATCAGTTCCTGCCGTAAATAAGCTGCCGGGTGATTCCTGATGAGCGGTTTTGCCGTTGTGAACCTTGTGTGATGCCCACGTTCGTGTCCCAGCTCTACCCACTAATGAGAGCAGAGCCCCAGTGTGTGGGAGGTGGTGCTGGTTAAACTGGTCGTGTCGTGAATGGGCTGGTGTGGGCGAAACGGAGTGGTGTTGGAAGATCGTGCTGCTGAGAGGGGAAGTGGGAGTTTGGTGTATGACCTGCTGGTGAGGGTTAAGTCAGGAATGTGCCGTATGCAGGGCCGTCACTCGCCCGGTCCACACGGGCGTCAGAATTCAGCTTTGCGGCGGCACGTGAGCGTTGGAGAGAATCAGACAGTCCACCAGGGCTTTCAGGACTCGCGCTTGTTCGGCTGTGCGTTCGTTTGGCGTCGGTTTCTGAGCCTTTATTGCGTTCGCATGCTGTTAAGTGCTGCGGTGGACCGGATTTATCCCATGATTCTTCAGGCAGAGTGGGATCCCAGTAGTGGTGACTATGCTTTCGCCGTATCAGGAGGATTTTTAACACGAGGCCCATCAAGGTTTAGACTAACAGAAAGGTCTGATGTCGGATTACTGCCCCCCCCGCAGGTAAACGCACAGAATTACAGTCTGAGCTGCAGGTTAGAGGGAAATGATCGAATATAACGTCATTAAAATCAATCCAGCGCTGCTACAAAACGCCTACGTTTCACATTCTTGAATCAGCTTCGTTAGTTTGTAACCGGAAACTTAAGCTTGGCGTCTGTGGGGCATTTTATAAATGCATGCTCTGCAGTGTGACCTTTCTCCACAAGGGGGACCCATGAGTCGATTTTCAGACTCGGAGCTATAAAGAGCGTTTAGATCACGTCCGAGAGGATTTCTGCTCCGCTAGTCTGCAGTAATCACATGGAAGCAAGTTCAAGTGTTTCCCTTATTGTTTTTGCAGTTTTGTGTTAAATTACCGTCAGTATGTAGCCGAGCTAATTATCCTCAACAGATCGAAGATGGTTATAGCAATAACATACAAACAGCTATAAATCTTGTCGTCAAGTTTGGTATTGAAGCCTAAATTCCTCTTCACCCATATCACCCATATCTGCCAGCTGCACTTTTACATGGTTTTCATTGGCTGCTTGGAATTTGTTGATGACCTTATTGGCTAGAAAAATGCAGGTGAAGGGTTTGGATGAAATGACATCACAGAGGAGGTCTGCTGTGTTTTTGCCCCTGGGGATGAAGTGTTTTCCCTTCTGCCTAAAATCAATAGAAACTGGCTGTTGTTCCACAGACACTTTGCTCCTGTGCTTCAGGACGTCGACGTGTTGAAACACATCTGTTCTCAAGAACATTCTCCATTCACCTTAAACGCTAAGGAGACTTCCAGAACATTCTGCAACTGTGAGAACTGTCCAGGGGTTTCCAGAATTGTCCAGAACCTTCTGGAACTTTCTGGGAGTGTCCCGAAAAGAGAGAAAAGGGCCTGTTTCGCTGCTATAAGTGTGTGACTCTTGTGGGCCGTGGTCATAAAATCAGAGTTTGGGACGAACCGAGACATTTCTACACAGAATTTGGACGCCGACACTTAAAATCTAGGATAAAAAGTGTGGACCATTGTTCTTGGCAGCCTGGGAACCAGATAAATCTGCTCACTGGTCTGATCTTCGCTGTGGCAGATGTGACGTGTGTGGTGGTGCTTGGATCAATCATAGGCCCCGCTAAGCAGCGAATCGGGACGTGTGAAGTACCACAGTGCGCTCGAGTCTGAGAAAAACGACCCGTTTGAAGGAGAGAACACGTACGAGCGGCCGACCCGACAGCGCGAGCAGGCTTCACTCCCACTGCCAGTCACATGATCTTGAGGCTGTGGGCCTGATTGATGGCACCGGTGAGGGTCACGTTTGGGCTGGTGACCTCGATCACGCTGGGATGGACGACGGAGGGGCCTTGACGTGCGGTGGCTGATTTGTGACGTGTTGACAGCTGCTTGCGTGAGTTAAGATGATGCGACGTGTTCGTTCATCAGCGTATTTACACCCGCCTCTACACCCCGTGCGTTTCCTACACTCAAACTGTCGGCTCCGCCCCTTCGCTCGCTTTGTCCTGAGTCACTGCGGAGCCTCGCGGTGCCAGCTGATTGATCCGCCCCAGCCCAAGGTGTTGCTCTGGCTCGCCGGCCGAGCCGCCGCCGAGCAGCTTTTAGAGGCGTGAGGCCGTAAATACATTAGGGAGGTATTTGCTGATGAGTCCGGATCGATACGTCCTTCCCCGTAAGCGCTTTCTAGATTTATTGGGAGCTCATAATGAAAACCCGAGACCTTGAACCGGGCAGGTTCCAGCGGCCTCGTCGCTCGTGCCTCCAAGCGCCATTGGCCCTCAGCTCGGTTCTGCAGGAGAAGACGCAGGGTCGACGCGCAGGGTTTTATAGCTGGCTCGGTGGCGGATCTTGGAGTTAGTTGGCGGGAGATCAGTCTGGCTGCCTCCGAGCGAGGGGCCTGGAGGACGACCCCGGCGACCCCCGGCGCCATCAGAGCTAGGGGTAATCAAGAGCCCGTCGGATTAAGAGGGACGTGCGAGTGTCGGCAGGGCCGCGCCCCCTCAGTGCGGATGCTGAGGCAGCTGTAGGACGACCACCGTTCCGCTTCCCAGTGGAACACTCGACATTGGCTATTACCCACAATGCATTTCTACAAGAAACATATGGAAAAAGTGATCTATTTGCAGTTTTCTTGCATTTTTTGTTCTTCCGAAATAGTTTTGGACTTTAAGGCGTAGTAACTAAAAAGCCGGGCTGTTTAAGACCATGTAAATGAGGTCTGCTCTGATTGGCTAAGGTGCTCCTTCTTTCCTCTAATGTGGGTATGAAAGCCTGCGTGAGAAGCTACACTCTGGGCCTCTACAGCAGCGTGATCAGCTGCCACCGTTCCAAAAATGGCGGGAAATGATAAAAACCAAGAGCGAAGGACGAGTGGTCAAGTGCGGCCTCGGAAAAGGCCGAAACGAAGATCTGCAGCCTGTGAAATGTCACTTTAGCGCTGTTGAGAGTTTTCCCACTGCGTTTGTGCCGCGTGCGACTGATGAATATTCAGTTTCCAACGAGGGACAGTTTGATCCGCAGCGAGGGCCTTCTGTCGCACGGCCGACTCTCCGCACAGCTCGGCTCCGCTGCTCCGGAGCCCAACAACCGACAATCACAAGTGTAGCAAGTGTTAAATATTCCGTCTCCTCGGCTCTTTCCCAGTCCAGATGGGTGTAAAAAAAAAATGAAAAAAACCATCAAATGGCCGTCTTACTAAAGACTCCTCGCTGCGTAACTTGGCTTTGTTCGGTGTGTTTAGTTGAGACTTCTACGTTGCGTAACATTTCGGGCTGTGTTTACAGGCTCCTGCGTCTCTGTGGGTTCATTCCCTGCATAAATAAACCAGTGTACGAGTCTTTAGTCGACTCCATTACGAGCCAGAATAGCCGCGTGTGCTCACAGGCCGCAGTGTTTACGCTAATGTTTGTCTCCGCACGAAAACGATGTGAAGGGTGTTGGTTCTTGGCTTCGAGTCGACGGGGAAACGCTGTTTTTACCGACAGCCGTCTCTCTTCCCAAAGTGCTGAAGTCGTTGCTTTTGCCCTTTCTGGGGACCACATGTGAAGTGACGCGATGCCTGATTAGCGGTTTGCGTGTCTAACGGTAAATATGGAATAATTCCCACCGCAGCTCGTCATCATGGAGCCCATAGGCACTGAAACGTGCGCCGGGCGTCGTTAATGCCGTGTCTAAATACAGAGCTGATGCGCAGAGCATGAAAACAAACTGTGCTTCGACGCATCACACGTGGCTCTCGGGCCTGCGGACTCTCGGGCCTGCGGACTCTCGTTTGGGTAAAAACGCCACTGAGTCTCGTTGAGGGCGATGGGATTGGCACGTTTCTCCAGCAGAGCCGTCACGTCCCGCGTCGGCCCCAGAAACGCACCTCGGGTGCCCGTTTTATCGCCACATCCAGGGAATCTGAGCGCTTCGTTCCAGAGACCCATGAGCACGGATCTGGCACGGTTTCCTTGGCGACCGTGCGCGGAAATAAATGGCACGCTTTGTCGCCGCTGTTCCGCTTTAGTGCCGTCGTCACGGACACACGTCCAGGTCCGGAGACCTGTATTGGCTTCGGGCCTGCGCTCCGGGGGGGAGGAGTGGTTCACGCGTGGGTTTCCACATCTCGCTATACGTTGCATCACACACACAGTGGTCAAGATCTTTGTCTTTCTCAGGCCGGAGTCGGCGTTTCCGGCCGGCGCCGAAGCTCATATACCTTCATATATATTCATGGCTCCGTCCTCGCCGCCGAGCCGTAAAAGCGTGATTCATCGGGCCGCGCTGCTCTGCAGAGGCGCACATTAAATTTTGATAACGCGGCGTAAATGACCATCGCTGTTCAATACCACATTACGCTTCGATGTAAACAAGCAACATAAACCGACAGATAATAGGAAATAAAAAGCACAGGAGGCGGCGAGTCTGCGCGACCGGGCCCCTGTTTACTGAGGCTCCGCTGCCTCAGGAGAGTGTGGGTGGTGCTGGCGGTTCCTCGCGCTCTGCGAGTAATTAGTTCCTAAACAACGCTTTAGAGCAGCCTGTGCCTGTGGGGGGAGCTGGGTTCACCGGGGGTGAAAACGCCAGTAGCAGGGGAGTAGAATCCGGATCCACGCATCACGTCCCAGTGTACGGCTGTAACTGAGCAGTGCAACGCTGCTGCACTGGACCTTTAATCATGAGATGTTCATGTTATGATTGCGTGTTGATGGAACGCAGCCGGTTGCAGGATCCTTCACCCTATTCCACACTGACCACAGACCCCAGTCTTCAACGTTTAAGGCGGTGTAAATGTATCTGATCATCGGGTCATGATGAAACTCATGATGTACACCCTAAGTAGTTTGAACACCAAAAAAATCCCCAAAAGGTCTAAAATATAAAAAGTTAAAAGGTAATGATTAAAAAAATGCAACTCTACTGAAATAACTATATATATATATATATATGAAACTAGTGCTAAAATAAAACTAGCGCTAAAAAATAGGCAAAAATGTAATTGTCACTAAAAATTCACTAAAATCAGATTAGCACTAAGATCGAATTAGCACAAACACTTTTCTAAAATCAGATTATTGCTAAAATAAAACTAGTGCAAAAACTGCACTTAAATTAAACTGGCCCTAAAATAAAATTGCTGCTACAATAAAATTGGCGCTAAAATTAAACTGGTGCTAAAATTGAAAATTGAATTGGCCCTAAAATTAAACTGTGGCTAAAGTTCAGGTGACTAAGCATTTTGCTTCACCCCTACACACGCACACACCCACACACACAGGAGCTCCAGAGCTTCATAAAGTGTTTTATTCCCACTGAGGGAGCATCGTGTACGTTGCCGTCGCCTCCTCCTAGTGCTGTGTGCACTGGTGGGTGAGAGACGGCGATGCTGGAGAACTGAACTCGCTACATTTACTCCACATTACTACACACTCTGAGTCCTGTGGGGGGAGCTCCAGCCCTGGGTCCTAAAGCCCGTACAGTGTAATGTTGATGCTTTATTGCCTCATTTTCTCTCTTCATTTGACCGTTATCCCTTTCTTTACCACCACCACCACGAGGGGGGCTCTTACCGGGGTCCCAAGCAGCCGCTCCATCATTTATCCTCCTCTCCACATCAGCTCTGCTTCAGCTTCAGCTGAATCTGGCTCCAGGCAGGGCATCCTTTATGTAGCGCACAGTCGCAGGTGGTCACTTCAGCGCTGCTTGTGTAGCGTGGACAGAGTTTGATGGGCGGGACTGGTGCAATTCTATTGGAATCTGCAATTTGACACTTTTTTTGGTCTTAAACTGCAGATTCAAGGAAAAATCCACCCGCGCAGCGGTATTTTCCAATATATTCGAGCAGGCCAACATTTCAACCCGTTAAATACAGCGCCCACGGCTAAAGGGGATGTACATGAGCACAACCACATGGACCAAAAACTTTAAATCGTTTAATCAATAGGTTTTCGTTTTCTTCAGTGGCGAAGGGTGAGTACTCCCTTAGCCTCAGAAACCAGTACTGCCCCCTTTGGCAGAAATGCATTACTGCACGCTGCCCTGTCCCTGACGCTGAAAAGCAACCGTGACATCTCCATCACCATGCTTCACAGTGGTCTTCCCTTGCCAGACTCAGGACACCCACAGCCTTGTTCTGCGAAGGCTTTAGATCTGGTCGTGATGACATCACACACTTCTACAGCGAAGAGACCCCACCCCCACCCCCCCAGACCCTTAACGTCCGGTGTACATAGGAAAGGTTCCACCTGCAGGAGGTGGAATGGCATGTTATCTGGAACACTTGATTCAAAGACTTGATGGTTTTCTCCCCCATGTTTTCATGAGTTTTGCTTTATTGTTCCTGGGTTCACTGTGTTTTTCCTTTTGGCTAAAATCAATAAAAAGTGGCGGCTGTTCCTCACAAACTCTCTGAAATGTGGCTGATTTCAGGAACATTCTCCATTCACTCTAAATGCTAAAAGTAGATTTTTAGAATATTCTGGAACTGTAGGAACTGTCCAGAAGCTTCTAGAATTGTCCAGAAGCGACTAGAATTGTCCAGAAGCGACTAGAATTGTCCAAAAGCGACTAGAATTGTCCAAAAGCGACTAGAACATTCTGGTGTCCAGGAAAAATAATTCACCTCTTTGCCACTAAAAATATTAAACTTTTGTGGGTTGTGGTCAAAACATCCGAGTTTGTAATGAATAGAGATGTTTTGCGTCAGATTTGGACATAAACAGTGAACATTAAGAAGCCAGAAACAAAAACCGGAACATTGTGATATTTACAAAACTGATATGACTCTCAAATGTCAGTTTTATGTCATTTGTTGGAGCGTAGCCGCCTTTATCTGTAGACATCGTATTGGGGGCGGGGCCTGGTTGCTTGTTAAAGTATTTTTAAAAATTGTGTGTTAAAAAAAAAAAAATCTCTTAATTCTCTCACGCTCACCCCCCCCCAGGCGCGCTCGCTCTCTCTCTCTCTCGCTCGCTCTCTCGCTCTCTCTCGCTCGCACGCGCTCACACACTTTAATCCAGAGATGAATCTCCTCTGTTGTCGTTTCCCCTGAAAAGGGACAGACCTCTGACACGGAGGCCGTGACCAATTAAAACGTGACCTTTGGAGTTAATAGCTTCCTCTCTCGCAGCGAGTGAAAAGCTGTGGAAAGCCACTGCATCCTGAAGGCTCAGCAATCACAAAGCCTCTCCTCGCGCACTCGCACACTCGCTCTTTCACAGTCCCCTAGAAAACTCCGTTCAGCTTCAGTCGCTCACTCCAAGCTCGTTCCGTCTCTCTCTTCCACTCTGTTTATCTCCCTCTTTCACGCTTCCTCTCCGTCGGCCCGGCCAGCGACAACGGCGTGAATGTCACACTCGATGGTGTTGAGGTTTAAAGCTAGCGAGGCCGTTCTGCCCCGTCGCGGATCGTGTGCTAAATGTCCCACAGCTTGGTCCAACGGCTCAGTTCTCATTGCAGTTCGTTTTTAGATGATTTTAATGAGTTTATACTGAAATCACATCTCTCACAGTGGAGATGTGCCCTGTGCACCGCTGGCATAGCCCCCAACACTGGTATCTTTTAGCAGTTGGTGGGCTGCCTCCCAGGGGGCGTTGCTGCGTTTTCTGATCATTCCACTAGTCATTCAGTTCCTCTGCCAGAACCATCCAGGTTTGCAGTGACGGACCAGCTACATGTAGCAGCACAGTTCATTACCCTGCAGTAAAGACACACGTGGTGGCCAATGTTCTCTAGACGACGGTGCAACGTTCTAATTCCGTTCTTCCACAAGATACGAAGTGTCTAGGGCCGATCGGCCTGAATCTGCAGATTTGTGAGCGGTTTGTGTGCGTTGCGTTTAAAAATGAAGTGAGATTTCCTAAACCGAAAGCTAATCGATCATTTTGTGTTTTAGTCCACACACTTTGAGCTTCAGGCACAAACGTCAGGCTAATTAGAATAGAAACCATTGGCCAATTTAGCCGTAAAGAAATCAGGATCTGCCCTAAAAGTTGCGCTTTTAGGCCCAGTCCACACGGGCTTTAAACTTTGGATAAGTGAGTAATGTGTCTGTCCAGCTCCAACCTGCAGCCCAGAGTGTAATTCTGTGTTTACCTGTGGGGGACAGTAGTCAGACAGTCCTGTGTTTAACCTGTGAGGAGCAGTTGTCAGACAGTCCTGTGTGTGTTTAACCTGTGGGGGGCAGTAGTCAGACAGTCCTGTGTGTTTAACCTGTGGGGGGCAGTAGTCAGACAGTCCTGTGTGTGTTTAACCTGTGGGGGGCAGTAGTCAGACAGTCCAGTTTGTGTTTAGCCTGTGGGGGGCAGTAGTCAGACAGTTCAGAGTGCGTTTAGCCTGTGGGGGCAGTAATCGGACAGTTCAGAGTGCGTTTAACCTGTGGGGGCAGTAGTCAGACAGTCCAGTTTGTGTTTAGCCTGTGGGGGCAGTAATCAGACAGTTCAGAGTGCGTTTAGCCTGTGGGGGGTAGTAATCAGACAGTCCAGTGTGTGTTTACCTGTGGGGGGCAGTAATCAGACAGTCCAGTGTGTGTTTAACCTGTGGGGGGCAGTAATCAGACAGTTCAGTGTGTGTTTAATCTGTGGGGGCCAGTAATCAGACAGTCCAGTGTGTGTTTAACCTGTGGGGGGGCAGTAATTAGACATGAAGACCTGAACCTTCAAGTCAGTGTTAAAAAAAAAAAAAATCCTGATACGGCGAAAAACATCACACACTGACTGAAGAATCATGGGATATATCCGGTCCTCCAGAGCTACAATAACGGCATGTAAATGCAATAGAGACGTGTTCTTGGCACTTTATTTCGGCATGCCATCGTTTTCCTGACGCCGTCCGATCGAGCGAGAGTCCTGCAGACGCGGTCTGATTCTCTCCAACGTGCAGGAAAAAGTTCGACACCACAAACGTCGGTTTAAGAATGAGTTTGGCTTAGAAATGCCGTCGTCTCCTCCGTAACCCCTTCGTTGACCGCGTCTGTGATCATTAGCCTTTGGTCATTAGAGCACTGGCTCATCGGCCATCGCCCACCGTGAAGGCCTGAGCGCTGCATTAGCAGTGGGCGAGATCCTGCTAGATTACGCGTGTAGGTTTATTAGCCGAGCTGGGGGACGTGATCACAATAACAAGGCCGAATCGAACCTGAGGGTTTTATAGCCCCGTCGGTCGCCGTAGCCGACGCGTTTCACCGTTTCTCTCACCAGCGCCTGCCGTATCGACCGCGGGGCTTATATCATAGGTGGAAACCGCCTTTCTCCATCTCCCGTTCCTCTGCTGAACACGTGCAGTCTGCGACGTGTAGCACAGGCTGGTAACAGCTGTGGTGCAGTGGTGTTTTTATTCCAGCAGGCTACACCACAGCACACGGAGCACGTCCCCTTCTGTCGTAACACGCCTTCGCCCAGCGTTTGGTGTAATTTGTATCAGTCTGCCGAAGCCCCGCGCATTTAAAACGCTCCAGACGCTTCGCCCGGAGTGGTTCTCCGCTCCGCCGCCGACATCAGACACCTTTAAACCATGGACGCGAACCTTCAGTCGCACGTGTCCTTACAGCGCTGCCCAACAAACGGCTGAAACCGAGCAGGCGCTCCCTTCACGCCAGTCCCGTATGTTTGGGCGGCCGTGTAGAACCCGGAACAGGTTCCTCGAGGTGCCAAGAGCCGAGTCCCGGGACGGCACCGCCGAAAAAGTCGTCTGGGCCCGGCGAGGAGGAGGGGAGACGGAGCCGCGGTCACACGGGAGCCTCCGGCGAAACGTTGTGGCGGTTCTCCCCGTTTAAATCCCGAACCACTGGTCTAGATAATCGTTGTGGGCCCACGTCAATCACGCCGTGTTTATCAAAGTTCTCGTTTCACAGTGGCGCCGCCGCTCGGGCCTCGGGCTGGCTGGGGACGTGGTGCCCCCGCGTCGCGATGCCAGTTATTCAGGCAGGGAGTAATGTTGGGTTTTAAAGGGCAGGAAAGCGAGTTGGAATGATATCAGAAGCCATTTGCTTCAGACTCTGCTCCTCGCCCACGGTCCAGTCGGCGCGGACGCAGCGGCCCACGCACGGCGTTTGAGGAAGTGGCGCCAAAAGGTTTCAGGGCGACGATGCTGTTCGGTGCGCGAGTCGAAAATTAAACGCATGACGTTAAAGGTGAGCGCTATGAACGGTACAGCCGCCCACATGGGCGTCTCCAGTCAAACGTTTTCCTGACATTTGTGGCTCCAGGTGAGCGCAGACCACATGACTTTCGGGACTCGCGTCAGGATGGGATCAAGAAAAACGTTGCCTGCAGCTTTTTCTTGATGTCAGTTTCTGCCCAAAATCCTTATTAGAGCGAAGAAAACGTCTCTATCGCATCTAACGCCATTAGTGTAGCTCTGGAGGACCGCATCCATCCCATGATTCTTCAGTCTTAGTCTGATCCCAGCAGCCACGACGATGTTTTCTACAGTGAAGGATGAAGCTCAAACCCCACAGGATAAACACATTCTGAACTGTCTGATTACTGCCCCCCACAGGTGAACACACAGAATTACAGTCTGGACAGTCTGATTACTGCCCCCCCACATGTAAACACACAATTACAGTCTGATTACTGCCCCCCACAGGTAAACACACAGAATTACAGTCTGGGCTGTCTGATTACTGCCCCCCACAGGTAAA
>JBBPDA010000126.1:547321-558806 GCA_037974385.1 Arnoldichthys spilopterus | reverse complement strand
AGCAGTGTAGTGGGAGGGTACCTTGCTCAAGGGAACCTCAGTGGAGCCCAGGGACTCGAACCTGCGACCTGCAGGTCCCAAAGGCAGTGTCCTAACCACTAGGCCTCCACTGCCCACATATATATATATATATATATATATATATGTGTGTGTGTGTGTGTGTGTGTGTGTGTATAATTTCCTTTGGTTTCTGGCTTTTTTAAACATTTTTATTTCACCCTCTTTGATACTGTGCCTACAGATAAAGATTATATAGTTGAACACATCCACAAGTAATAGTAGATTTCTTAATTATGTATTTAGCACAAGTATTAACACATGTAATATTCTTTTGTTGAGAAAGTGCACATTTGGCCTCAGAAGCTCGTATTGCCCCTAACAGCAATAGCTACTGGACATGTTCCATAATTGTTCGCCAGTCTCTGTGATTAGCTTATTCAAATTTCTGACCACCTTTCCTTGGAAAATTCCTTCACTTACAAGGTGTTTTCTTTCATGTACTGCCCCTTTCAAATCCCACACAACGTTCAAATTTGGACTTTGACGAGGCAATTTCAAAACCCTCCATTTCGTCTGTTTGAGCTTTTCCTTGGTGGATTTGCTAGTGTGCTGAAGATCATTATTCATTTATTCATGTTTTCGACAGATGGCTTAACATTATCTTCATGCAGTCTTTGATACAATGCAGAATTCAATGAATCGAGAGCCACAAACTCTCCAGTCCCTAAGTCAGCAAAAACAACCCCTACCAATAACATTTACACCACCATGCTTCACAGCTATGTTATGTAAGGTAAAGCTGTTTTTTGGTCTACACCACAAATGTGTTGTGTTTAAATCAGGTGGTACCGATGGAATTGCCCACATATATGCAATGGGGAAAGCAATGAGGAGAAATCTGGAGCCTAATCTGTGTTCTTCTAACCAGCTCACACAATATCAGCTACCTGAAGGTCTCAGGTTCGAGTCCCGGCCCGGACACTGCTGAGGTTCCCTTGAGCAAGATACCGTCCCACTGCTGTTGGTAGCTGCCCGTTGCTCCACGTGTGCACGTGTGATGGGTTAAATGCAGAGGTTGCATTTCGTTGTGGTGCTTGAGTGTGTTCACAATGACAAATAGTCACTTTCACTTAATTTTTTTCACTGCTTTACATGTATTTAAATATACATATATATATATATTTAAATGTGTGTGTATGTATATATATATATATATATATATATATATATAGAAATAGGCAGTGTGTGTGTGTGTGTGTGTGTGTGTGTGTGTGTGTGTGTGTGTGTGTGTGTGTGTGTGTAAGTAAGTAAGTAAAGGAGGGGATTTCTTGAGTATGAGTTTGGCTCTGAATCCTATGTATGTGTTCAACAGTGTGTGCTAGCCCTTTTCACTGCCTAGCTTTTGGCACCCCGGCGGCTCTTCCTCTCCATCTCATCTCCTGCGCCCAGATGAATTATTCTCGAATGACCACATTTGACATTTTTGATAAAAGACATGCTATGTTTCCTCAGTTTCTCAATCTAGTTTATATCCTGGCAAGTGCAGCATGGTGCATTGTGCTAAGTAGGCGCATCCGCCAAGAGACGCCAATCTATCAGTCTGCCGGTGTGGCAGTGGGTGGCCAGGATCCTGCCAGGTAGAGGGAGCAGGTGGCCAATAGAGACGGATCTGGAGGCAACAAACCTGGTGGGTTTGGAAGGTCTTCGACCGGCCAGCGCCATGCATTCTGGATCCGGATGTTGTCCAGTCATTCAAAAGTCTGGACACACCTGACTGGCTGTATGTTTTGTCTTTCCCTTAAAGTCAAATAGGGCTTTAATGTTATTTAGGCCATACAGTATAGCACACAGCAGAGGTAAAATGGTGTTGTCCTTGTGCCATATGATGACAGACAAACAAGATTTGTATTAAAGTTTAATTTTTATTATTTTGCCAATATGTTTTTGCTAAATAAATAATTTCAAATTAATTATCATCTAGACTAATAAAGGGTGGCATCTACAATGTCATACAACCCCAATTCCAAAATTGCTTTATAAAATGTAAATAAAAACAAAATGCTATGATTTGCAAATCTAAAAAAAAAAAAAAATTTATTCACAATAGAACATAGAAAACATATCAAATGTTTAAACTGAGGTACGATTTTCAGGAAAAATAAAGTCATGTTGAATTTTATGGCAGCAACACGTCTTAGAAGTTGGGACGAGACAACAAAAGGCTGGAAAAGTAAGTGGTAATAAACAGAAACAGCTGGAGGAACATTTGTCAATTAATTCGATAAACCGGCAACAAGTCAGTAACATGACTGGGCATAAAAAGAGGCAGAGTCTCACACAAGTAAAAATGGGCAGAGGTTCCTCCATCTGCCAAAATTTCAGAAGAATGTTTTGTTCAGCGTAAAATTGTTAAGACTTTGGATATCTTCATCATCTACAGTACATAATATCATCAAGAGATTCAGAGGATCTGGAGAATTCACTGTACACAAGGGACTGAACCATGATCTTCAGGCTCTCAGGTGGCACTGCAATAAAAACAGGCATGGTTCTCTCATGGAAATCACTGTATGAGATGAGGAACACTTCCAGAAAATCACTATTTGTGTACACAGTTCACTGTGCAATTCATAAATGCTGGTTAAAGCTCTATCATGTATAGAAGAAGCCATATAGGAGCATGACAACTACACAACCTTCTTCCATTGCTCCAAGGTCCAGTTCTGTTGTTTGTGTCCCCACTGTAGGCACTTTCACCAGTGGAAAGGAGTCAGCATGGGTTAACTGGTCTGTGGTTCCTCATACACAGCAGGGTGTGATGCACTGTGTGTTGTGACATTTGACATTTATCCTTTAGCCATACAAATTTTGAGGACGTCTGCCACAGTATCCCATCTGTTGGTTCAAACCAGATGGGACAGCCTACATTGCCCTCACAAATCAATTGGGCAGCCAACACCCTGTGGTCCCTTTTTGGACCACTGTCAGAAGGTACTCGCCACTGCTGATTGACAGAGCCCCTCAAGCCTTGCCATTTCGGAGATGCTCCAGCCCAGTCATTTGGCCATTACGAGCTGGCCCTTGTCAATGTTTCTCAGGTCTAGTCTTCTGCCCATTTGTCCAAGATCCAGCAGGAGCAGTTGTAACAAGATAATCAATGTTATTTGCTTCATGTTTGAGTGGTCATAATGTTTTGGCTCATCAGTGGACACTGAGGAATTTAGCAGATGATTCTCATATGTGTTTTTAACCAGTGCCCTCGGTGACATTATGAAGAAGCTCAGAGGTTTCTGTCATCCAATTCCATTCCATTGGGCTCACTGGAAACAGAACCAATCTAATAATGAGATTCAGGCCAAAAGGGCTTCTGCGATGGCTATCTTGAGCGCATGCGTGTCTTCGTTAACAGCCGGCGAATGTCACAGTTTGGGCAGCCACTGTCGGGAGAGGGAAAATTTGCTCAGAACTGCGTCAAACAAGCTTGCCCTGCACATAATAAGACCATAGAGAAATATATATACAGGACCTAGGACCTCAATAATTATTGGGAACCCTTGGTAAAGATGGAGAAGAAAGGTCTGGTGAACGAACTCAACTTCACATTAATATGAGATTAATATAACTTTTAATTGCAGCAAATTTAGTTGAAGAAACAACAACAACAACAACAAAAAAAAACAAAAATGTTTTTACAAAATAATATCACAAATATTGGCCACTGTTTTTATCTGTGAAACTTGACTGGAGAATACAGACCAAGTATTTGAGATCAGAATCTCACCAGATCCTTTAGGGTCCTAGATTGTAGACTATCCTCTTCAGCTCACTGACACATATTTTTACTTGGTTTGGATTGAGTTTCAGCTTTTTAACAGGGGCAGCTAGGAGTCCATTTAAAATCTGTTCAAACTCCATGGACTCCATGATGCTATGTATGCAAATAAGATGAAACATCCTCAGAATCTCATAGTACTCCTCAAACACACTCACTAAACCCAGCAATTAGCAGTTGATTTGAACCAAGTGTGTTCTTTCTTAACAACAAACCTAATTTGAGTGTTTCTCCTATTGTTCTAAAGGCTCTATTTTTGTCTCATCTGGCCATAGAACCCAGTTCCAGTGGCATTTTGTAAACTTCTTGTACTTAAAAGTGACTATTTTTCATTGGTGAACACACTCAAGCAACAGAAGGTGACTTCTGCATTTAACCCATCACACGTGCACACATGGAGCAGTAGTAGGACGGTACCTTGCTCAAGGGTACCGCAGTAGTGCCTAGGCTGGGACTCGAACCTGCAACCTTCAGGTTCCAAAGGCAGCATCCTAACTGCTAGGCCACCACTGCCCATTTGTGCTTAGAAATGGCTTTCTTTTGGCATCCATTCCCATCTAATGGTCATTACTTAAGGGCTGTCTATACTTATTTTAGGGTCAGCAATGGTAGAATGATGTCAATTTCTACCCACAGTTACCCATATATAACGGCTCATTGCAACAATATAAAGACTCACAAATGTTCTTTAATTCCTAGCAGGAAATGACTCAAGGTTTGGGGAAAGATGACACTCATAAGACACAAATTCTGTTTTAGTGACATCTGATTCTCATGTGTTAATTGTCTTCATATGATTTTAAAGGTTTTCTTGGAAAAGACAACATTTCCAACTGCAAAACTACCACCGTTTGTATTTTCAGTTCCAAATGATTATAAAGTCATGATAAGAAGAAAAGTGATGTAACACAATGGTAAGCATACCTCTGTCCCAACTTTTGTTACGTGTGTTGCAGCCCAGTCCCTGAGTAAACAAAGCAACCCCAAATCATACCATTTCCACCACCATGCTTCACAGCTGGAGTTCCTCTGCTTAAAGGCTGTTTTTGGTCTATGCCATAGGTGTGCTGTTACTGTGGCCATCTACAATGTTATTGTAAAGGGCCTGATCTTTGCCTCTATGCTCTTTGGCAAACTACAGTCTTACTCTAATGTTCTTTTTTTAAGATGAATTTCCTGACATGCCAACCATGCAGGCAATTTCATAAAAATGTACAGGGGGTCTCTTTACATCCTCAAACAATCTGCTCTCAAGCTGAATTTGCTGGGGCAGCCAGTCCTGAACAAATTGTCATGTGTTTAAAATCTACACCACTTGTAGATGATTTTCCTTATAGAAGAGGGATTATTTCAAAAGATCCTTTTAAATCCCTTGCCATACACAACTTTCAGTCCTAAGAGTCCTTTAAAGAGTTCTTTAAGGCTTGACAAGATGTCGCCACATGTCAAGTTTAAATAAGACAGGTTTTATCTGCAGGAGGCAGCTGCTCTAATTTTAGGGATTTGAAAATGTAAAAGTGTACATACATTTGCTATGTGACTGATGTGTTTTTGCTTATTTGAGTTATGAATGTCAGGGTTATGTATCATGTGGAGTGTAATTACCTCTATACGTGCTACATAATAGAGAGTGCACATGCTCGCTCAAATATGTTGGAAAAATCAACAATTTCCATGGCAGGTAGTTATTTTTCCATGGCTTTTTTTAACCCATCATTCACGAGGATGCCAGTAATTTTAGAACTGACTGTAGCAGCGTATGTTGCTCCTTGCATACATCACAGATTTGCTGTTACTTTTCAGTTATGCAGGAAAAATGTGCTGGTGTGAAATACTGGAGAGAGAGAGGTGTTCCATCAGCTTCCACAAATGTACGGCACATTCGCTGAGGAATCTGCAAGAATTGGCTGTTTGTTAGAGAGTGGATGCTTTGATGAAAGTTCCTTTGATGAACACAGGGCCGGTTTCCCAGACATGGATTGAGCCTAGTCGTGGATCATCATTTCCTTGCAGTGGAAAATCTCCATTCAAAAATCTGCCTAGGAAACCTGGCCCTTAGTGATTAGTTGTGTTTGTTTTCATGTAATATGGTTTTCCTCTAAATTAGTCTTTAACCCTATAAGACCTGGAAACTCTTTGGCACATATTACTCCTTAAAGCCATTAGCTCCAGCCCCTATGACAAGCTACCAAAAATATACTGCATCAAGTCCCTGCAGAGACTTGGACACAAGTGCAAGTAAAAGAAAAACATTCCAAATATCAGAGTAATCCAGAAATGGGTCAATCGGGGCATAAACATGGGCAAAGACAAAAATCGTAGTACAGTCCAGAGTAAAAAAACTCGGCAAACAGGTCAATCAGAGTCAATGCAAAGGCAAAATCCAAAATACACAAGGCAAGGGTCAAAACCCGGGAATACAGGGTAATTAGAACGGCTCAGAAACGTAGTGAATATTACAAGACCTTGCACCGTGTTGCAAGTCTCTCTACCTTAGGAAGCCTGTCCTGGTTACTCCCAATCAGTACCACCTGGGACGGGCGTGGCCGAGTCCAGCTAATATTCCAGGGATGCAGACTGGTTACAGCCACTAGAGTGGGCCATAGCCCCCTTACATATACTTTTCACAGGAATCCAGAAAATGTACAGTTTTTCCCCTTCAACTAGCCAGCTAATTTTGTGACCGACAAGTAGACTAGACTAAAGTAACAGCCATGTTACCCTTAGTCTATACTGCTACACAGTACATGAACAGTACAGACAATAAAACATGTACTGACAACACTGAGAAAAGCAGCCACAGATCTGTACGTTTACACAATAAAAGCCTATAATTTTAACACGTTGGCATCATTGCCGACGCGGGAGTTTGCAGAAGAGCCCAATCGCAGGGGAGCAAATGGGACACCGCCTCCCTGGACACGTCAGCAAGGGGGGAAGGGGCGCTTTGGGAGACAAGTTGATTGGCCCTGGCTGAATACAGAAGTAATACTGTGTCGGTGGAAAATGGTATAAGCCCTCCCGCTTCCTGTTTCAAACAGAAAAAGGAGGAGGGAAGGGAGAGCCTGAGTTCAGTGTGGCTTAAACAAGCAGCCAGACCTCCCGACAAGGACTCTGCACCGCCCGGTCAGACAACCAGTGCTATAAGGGCTTTGGCCCAGGCGAAACACATAAGCATGGTTGCCGTAACCATGGCGATGCGCCCCGCGGCTGCAAAGGCGGGGCATTCAACAATACATGTATATGTATATTTATTTGTAAATTGACCCTATGTGGCATAAGTGTGATATATGCAATATGTTACGTTAATATGGAGTTAATATGTTACGTTGTTGCAAAGAAAACATTCTAATTTATATTAAAGTTAATGAGCTCGGTGTCCCCGAACTTCTGACAAGTAGTGAATGTAGTGCATTAAGCATTCACAGCAGATATCCCGCCATGTGATACACTATTGCACAGGAGATAACGAAGCCATAGTGTTTAATAGAAGATGCTTAATCACAGATTGACCTTATCTCGCTGAAAACAATAATTACAGCTGCATGCATTAATTACAGCTTTATCTGCTGTTGTAATGAACAGCCATGAATATACCATTTGCATCTTTCTACCGTGGAACATCGGGCAGAAGCACGGCACAGATGTGAAAAGTCTCCATTGTTGGTGTTGTTTGCCATTCATTAGAGCGAACGTGTCTGCACATACGTGCCTTGGGTTTTTTTAACAAGTGGAGGAACACTGAGGGGTCAAGTTTGGCTACTGACTGCCACTCATTATACCCCAGCACTGGAACAGCCAATGACGGGGGCGGCTGGCTGCTCAAGAGCCGTACGCTAATTCCTCTGAGCACATTTCAGATAAACGAGAAGCTGTAGAACAAATTCGTTTGTGCCCAGACGAAACAAGATATCCAAGCAGCACACCTTTATCAAGGGCCCTTTAGCTCGTCCCACTGGGAAACCGTGTAACCCGTGCCGGCTAATGAATCACGGTTCTCGCTACTGAGCTACGGTTTCTTAGCAAAAATGCCATCCTGGAAGTGTCTAGGGGCAGGTTTTCCACATATCATCTATATTTAGTGGGATGGTGAGAATCGCATGAGTCACAGCCCAGAACGAGCTGCTTGGTTAAGCGTCGCACTGCAGCGAGCATGGAAATGAAATGAGCTGATAAGGAACCACACCAGTAAAAATAAATAAATACATAAATAAAATTCCAGGTTATTATATGGAATGCTAGCGAAGGGAATCAGCCATGACATTAGCACCACCTGCCTAATACTGAGCAGGTCCTTCCTGCTGCTGAAACAGCTCTGACTGTGGTGCGCTGTGTGTTCTGACCCTTTTCTATCAGTCAGTGTTCACTTGTGCTACCGCAGCTCTTCTGTGAGACCAAAGGGATCAGACTTAGCTGTGCATCAGTGAAACCTGGGCGCCCGAGGCCGTTCCCCAGCTGTTCTTTTTTGGATCACGTTTGGTGGGAACTAACCACTGCACAAAACCGCGAGACCTGCCGTTTTGGAGATGCCCTGACTTGTCTAACCATCACAGTAAGGTCCTCTGATCCTTGTGTTTACCTATTTTTTCTGATTTCAACACATCGACTTCAAGAACTGACTGTTCACTTGCTTAATACTTGCCTAATATATCCCAGCCATTGGCAGCAGTTAAACTCGTCACTAATGTTCTATAACTTATCTGTCTAGAACAGATTCAAGCAGATTCAAAACATTAAGGCCAGTGAGAATAGAGACAGCGAGCATTTTACTAAAGTGTTGGCACCCTGCTGAATGCCAGGGGGCGCTGTTGTGTAAGTGCTTTGTTTATTTATTTAACTCTTTTGCCAGTTGTGCTTTGACGCGTGTCGAGTTTATGCAGAATGACAGATTTGTTATACAGCGTAGCAGGACAAACAGCGAGTGTGTGTTTCTCAGTTGCACGTGTCCTGCTCTAGAGTGTGTCGCGTGTTCTCTGTGATTTATTCATGGATCGACGTATCGACTGTAATACTAAACTGATCGTGAACTGAATGCGAAATCACTGAAGTGCTGAAATCACGCCAGTGTGACGCTTCGCTTCAGGGGAAAGTGGCCAGCGTCACATGGGTGTGTATGTACTGAAGGGTTAACGTTAATCATTTCACCTGGTTTTAATGTTGTGGCTGATCAGTTTGTACGCAAATAATGTAGAACAACTCAATCTTATAGAGCACTGGTTATGCTCACAGGAGTTTGAAGGTGCTTTATTTTTATTTAGCCCATAACGAACCTAAAGGAGAAGAACAAATACTAAAAAAAACTGAAAGATGCTTGATGCACCTACACGAGCCACTGCACCAGTTGCCTTCAGGAATCTGTGATCCTTGGTGCCATGTGGCGAACCCGTTTTGAGTGGAGCCATTGTTATCAAGGATGCGTCATCAATGGAAGGCGATGCACAATGGGAGTAAACAGTAGTAGCAGGATGGTGGATTGCATTGATTACCTGTAAACTTTTGTTCTGTTATTGATTCTTCTAAAAAAAATTAAGCCTCATTTACAAGATTTATCCTTTTCCATCTCTCCATTCAGCTTCTCCTCCAAACCACAGTGGGACATGCCCAACGATGTCAGGGAAAGAACTAGGAAAAACAGCTTTTTTAAGATTTTAGCTGGGAACTGAATTTCTAGCTTCCGTACTAGTTTATTTTTGGTAAAAATGCTCTGATACATTAAAATTTGGTGAGCAAATCAGATTGGAAATTTTGCTTGGAAGTGTTGGTGTTGGTGGAAAAGAGATATACGTTGAGACAGGCTTCAGCACTCCCATGACCCTTGTTAGTAAAAGCGGCTTGGATAATAAGTGCATAAAAAACTGAATATTTAATCAGAAGAACTGTGATTTTTACAATTTTAAATATAAAAACATTTTTCTAAACATATTGTTTATTAAATATTATTTATACAAACAACCAACATCTCATACAAGCGGTTTAAAATCATTTCTTAGATTTTTTATGACTAATTCTATTTATTTTTCCCCCTCGTTTTAGTCAAAGCTTGTTCTCCCCAATAGCCAGCTCTACCCCTTTTCACAAAACACTGCCACCACTGAGCTGGTAAAGGCTAGCACATGCTTCCTCAAAGATATGAGAAGCGTCACCACATTGGAAAGAGGCACAGTTCTGTTACTTCAACTGCTCATGCTGATTTGATTGGGGGGTAGGTGGGAGAAGGATGGCCATCACGTACGCCCAGAGAAATCAAGAACAATTATGGTCTCTAGAGCTCCTGGACCAAGATGGCTGTGGCGTTGTTGGGGATTGAAGTTGGATCAGTCGATTATAGGGCCACCGCTTAAACAGCCATGCCACTTGGGAGCCCATCTGACAGATCTCTGCTACAAACGAAAACATTCATTTTGTTTCGAGCCTCCACCGCTTGCGAACAATCCCGCAAACAACTTTGTTGACTAATTGCTGAAGCCCCACCATCCTTCCACCAAAGCGGAGTCCGAGATCAAACACATACACACGCAAACTCCACAGACGGACGGAAAGGCCAGTGCAGTCCAAGCCCTGACACATCAGGCTCGCCAGCGCTGCTCTCCAGTCAAACGCCATCACATCACTCCTTGCCCAGCTGCCTGGCACGCCTGCCAAGAGATGAATTTGGCTAATGAGCTCATTAGGAGCAGGTGTTAGTTACCTGCCCGCCCGCTGGAGAGAAAGTGAGGGGGAGGGGGAAAGGTCACTTTCAAACCAGCAACCTTTAGCCAAGAAATCCATCCACTCCACTCAGCCCTATTCACTCCCATTAAACCCCGAGACCCCCACACTTACCTGTGATGGAGGCTGGGAAAACCTTCTGCTCTTCTGGGGTTCCCTCAGGGCCTGCAGCCACTGCAGCTCACATCAGACGGAGAGAGGGGAAGAAGTGAAGCGGCTGATTGTTCTTCAGGGCTGTATCTCTACTAAAGCGAAGATTTCAGAGCTGAGATTAGTGACCAACATCGGTTTTTTAGTGGTTTAAGGCACAATGCAGCATAGAAGAACCCTAATCTGCAGCAGTCACACTCACACACAGGTGTTTCTGTATGAGTGTGTGTGTAAATGGTGCTGTGCTTCACCAAATCCAGTCATAATCTTAGACTCAGTTACAGAAAAATAAAGCCTCTTTCACTTAAAAAAGCTATTTTTTTTGGGAGGAAGAAAAAGTATTATTCTTTATCTCAGTCCGAGATCATTCGGTCCAAAAGATAAAGCCTCTTCCACTGGGCCCCAGCTGGGGTTTTTTTTTTTGAGAGGTGGAAAAAGTCATTTTCCTTATCCAGAGCAGATCAATGTTCATGCCACTTCTAAATGTTCACGTTGTTTTTTTCAGGGCTAGGTGTTACGATCCACAAACCCCGTTTCTGGGGTCCAAAAAATTTTGACATTTTGTAAAACGCAATTTTTAAATAAACAAAACCACAATGAAAGAACTAATAAAAAATTAGAAATTTGACGGCCACTCAACACTTAAAGTGAAAAATGTATAGAATATTCATCTTTGCCATTCTGAAACATCCCACAGTGAAGTAAAGGTGACTGTTTGTCATTGTGAACACACTCAAGCACCACAACAAAATGTGACCTCTGCATTTAACCCAGCACACGTGGAGCAGCGGGCAG